>BLSH010174206.1:511565-522201 GCA_018402905.1 Glandirana rugosa | reverse complement strand
GACTCTTTTTAGTTCCCGTAGCACCCAGTGTCTTTTAGCAGCCACGTTAAGCCCTCTCACATTATAAGTGAGCACATTCAAGTTGGCCATGGGGGTAGTAGTGTATCTCCACTCAGGTCACTGGACCATCCCTGCCAGCGAGCAAAAAGATTAGTAAGGAAGATTAGGTAGGACAAAATAAGAGAGAGACAAAAGAAGAAGGGGAAATCAAAAACATAACAGTGTAAAACATGATAATAGTGTGAAACAGCCTCATGGGTTATTGAAAGGTCACACAGAACACTGCGGTGATCCCGTAAGGCACGGCGGGGCCAGTGATTCCCAGCCTCCCTGCCCAGTCGACCCCAAGGGGGGAGGGCTTGCCACTAGAGTTGAGCGGAAACCTTGGATGTTCGGGTTCGGCGGTTCCGGCCGAACTTCGCAAAAAAGTTTGGGTTCGGTACCGAACTTGACCCGAACTTGACCCCGGACCCCGAACCCCATTGAAGTCAATGGGGACCCAAACTTTTCAGCACAAAAATGGCTGTAAAAAAGTCCTGGCAAGTGCTAGAGGGCTGCAAAAGGAAGTAAAATGGGGGTAAGAGTAGGACAAGTGCCCTACAAAAAAATGGAGATAGGGAAAATAACTTAAAATCAAATTTAAAAAATAAAAATGGGAAGGGGGGGTGGATGTGGAGTAGGAGCCTAGAGGTTGACTAGGCCGTGGCAGTGTAGGTGGAAGTGGCGGTGGTGGAGGAGGAGGAGGAGGAGGAGGTAGCCAACACTTTTTGTTGTTTGTTTGTTTTTTTTTTCTAATTGGGGTAGCCCCGAAAATATTGAGGCATATTCAAAAAAACAAGTATACCAATGGCTGTGTGAGGCCTGTCTAATCTGTCCCTTACAGCAACAGCAGGAACCTGACCCTATAGCAGTAGGAGATGATTTTAGAACAATAATCTGTCCCTTACAGCAACAGCAGGAACCTGACCCTATAGGAGTAGGCAATGATTTTAGAACAATAATCTATCCCTTACTGCAACAGCAAGAACCTGACCCTATAGGAGTAGGCGATGATTTTAGAACAATAATCTGTCCCTTACAGCAACAGCAGGAACCTGGCCCTATAGGAGTAGGCAATGATTTTAGAACAATAATCTGTCCCTTACAGCAACAGCAGGAACCTGACCCTATAGGAGTAGGCGATGATTTTAGAACAATAATCTGTCCCTTACAGCAACAGCAGGTACCTGACCCTATAGAACTATTAGATGATTTTATAACAATTATCTGTCCCTCAAAGCAGTAGACTCTACCTAGTCCAGAATCAGATTGTTCTGTAATGCAGGATGAGATCTGCAATCTGTCCCTCAAAGCAGTAGTAGTAGTAATCTCTACCTAGTCCAGAATCAGATCGTTCTGTAATGCAGGATGAGATGTTATTATATCTGCAATCTGTCCCTCACAGTGCCGGCAGCATCCTCTCCCTAGACTAGCCTGAGAGCATGTGACATGCAGCACTAGGTGACTCCAACTTATACAGAGGCTGGGTCACATGATGCACTGGCCAATCACAGCGATGCCATTAGTAGGCATGGCTGTGATGGCTTCTAAGGTCAAACCAATGAAACGCTTGTTGATTGGCTGCCCTGCAGCTATTCAACAGGTAGGATCAAATACCGGAACCCAGAACCCGAACCCAAACTTTTTTTCAAATGTTCGGGTCCGGGTCACGGACACCCCAAAGTTCGGTATGGACCCGAACTTTACAGTTTGGGTTCGCTCAACTCTAGTTATAAACATATTACATCAAGATTAGCATATAAACATAATCATTTAGGTATTTAGGCAAATAATCATCAAATTCAACTTCTCAATCGCAATAGTTAGGTCCAAGGGTACAGTTCGGGTTCGCTCAACTCTACTTGCCACTAAGGACAATTGCATGTCAAACAAGTAGTGAGAGATGCCACTTCAGCAAGGCCATTAACAAGTTACATAGATAACAGTTTATAAAATATATTACCTCTGACAAAGAGGAAGGTAGAGTATGCAGACTTTTTGAGAAAGAGAAAACCATGCAAGTGAAACTGGAACTGGGGAACAGGTATCAAACTGAAGTGTAATGGGCCATGGGTACAAAGACTGGGGATCAGTGTAACTAGATGGTTATATAGTCATATTCCTCTCTCCCGAAAGGGCGAGAGCCCAAGGAAGGAGAGAAGAAAACTGTAGGAGTGTTTGTCCCAGTGATGTTAGGGGGCCCATTCAAGTTAAGAAGTATTAAAGTAAGGACTGGGGAGCAGGAAAGATCTCACCCATTTTTCTTTGAGGATGACCCCGAGGTCGCAGTGCGCTTCCTTTTTGAGGGGGTCTGGTGCCAGTAGGATTCAGGGGTGGCTTAAAAGACAGGGATATGATCCAGCCATCCGGGCAGCTGCACAGGGGCCATGTTGAGATCCTTCAAGAATGTTGGGAGATCCTCCGGGAACCTCAGTGTGGAGGAACGACAATTTTTGGTAGCGGTCAAGCATGCTGAAAAACCCCATTTATATGTCGCACCATCTGCACGTAGCTGATCCAATAGGGGTCTGAGCGCATGATGCCTTTCCAAAGTTTCTTTGGAGAGATCAGGGTAGATGGTTAGTTTAGCGCCATCAAAGTCTATGTCTGAGGAGCCCCGGAGCTTGATCATGATGGCGTTTTTCTCATCGTATTAATGAAGATGGCATATCACGTCTCTAGGCAAGTCCACTATTAGAGATACTCTAATAGCGGAGTCTCACTTGAAACCAAGGGTGTAGGTATAGACCCATGAGGAAAAGGCACAATATAAAGTTTAAGGAGGAAGAGGAGGCTGGTTGTACCCCACTCCTGGAAGGGCGCATAATTTTGAGTAGAATAGGGCTCAAGTTAAGCGCAATTTCCTGGTAGTAAACACAGACTACAGTCTATAAGGCCCTCTAATGTAAAAACTCTTCCAGGAGGCAGAGCCTCCTAGCCTAGAAAGACCTTAAGAAAAAAGGGTGGGGGGACTGGAAGGAACTAAGAGCATAGTGGAAAAGTGGGGAGTAAAGGAAAAGTAGGGTGCTGGTAGAGGCAGGGGAGGTGGAACTAGCCACAAGGGCTCTCTGACACAAGGAATCTGCAACCTCAGCCACCCAGTGGTGGGAGTGGAACAGGTTGCACAAGTAAGGTCGCACACATATTAAGAGGGTGAAAATCTGAACTGCATCACAGAAGTACATGAAGAAGAGGATAGTTCAGGTAACAGGTGCGTCGATTGGTGACTGTGACACCCAGGAGTGGTTTGTAATTTGATGGTATATCTTCATTCCCTGAAAATGAAGCCAACAGGCCCATGTTGCCGTGATTTTAAAACGGGAGTAATTTGCTATATGAATAAGCTCTTCCATCCCGGCAAGCTCTGTATTTTACTGTTCCTTGAACATGAGTATGTATTCTTTGCAAAGTGAATTTGCATTTATCTTTACCTCATTCTCTAGAAAAAGTACTTAGCAAAGTGAAAATATACTGTTAAAAATGAATATGCTTCTTTTGTAAATGAACACTTCAGATTCTAAAGTCAAGTATCATTTGGCTTCTAACCAATTACAACACAGGGTTTTTGTTTTTTTTAGAAGGCTTCAACGATTCTGCTTCTATTAAAGATAAAGGGTTAAAGAACTATGAATTCAGTGTGTCTGTTGTAAACTATAAAGATGAATTTATACACAATGATTGTAGTTCCAGAGGTAAAAAAGGTCTTGTTAAAATGTTTTAAAATACTTTAATTTTCATAGCCTGGGTACACATTCACTTTACATTTCCAATTGTATACACACCCTTGCAACCTACTGGACTTTTTTTACACAAAGCACATGCAACAGACATTGCTGTATTTTGCCTGTTAACATACAGTATATAAAAGAATAGTTGTATTCCTTTGTTAAAAAGAAACAATACCCACTAGAAGTAATTGTTTAGCTACAAAAAAAATGTATCTTTATCTGTGCTTAGAAAAAGCTAAACAGAAAGAGCAAAAAATCTTAGTTTTTTTTATAAATTTACAAATATGTTTTGGAGCACACAAATGTGAACATTCAACCTTTTAGGTTAAATAAACAAATATATTTTCTTTCAACACATTTTAGGACACTGCTTTTAATGGTGACCTACTTTAGATAACAATCTGCCATTTTTTGTTATGTCGCTTCTTTGCTACTTTATAATAGCACAGTGGCATTTTGAATTTATCTTCTCACCTGGAGAGTTGAACATGTAACTGTTTCCATAGAAATACTGTATTTAGGTGATATTAAACTATAATAAAATGTCACTTAACTGTGATATGTTCACTCCTGAAGCCTTTATTAAGGCATGTTAAGCATAATCACCTTAATTAAACCATTAGTCTTGCTTACTTTATTCTGTTACCTTGTAGTTGTATTGCTTCATATGTGTTTAAAGAATCAATAGGAATGTTCCTTGCACAGCAACAAAGGTAAAAATAGTCAAATACAACAGTTCTTTATCCCCAATAGAAGATGCATACAATAATAGAGGCACAGGACTAACGCAATATATAATTAATGCACGATTAATGTAGAAAATAAGCATTATAGAATCTAACTATTAATGCGATTTTAAAGGAATTTTTCTTAAATTAACAAACATCTCTATACTTACCTGCTCTAAGCAATGCGATTGCACTGAGCTGCCCCTAACCTCCTCTCTTTTGGCCCCCCCACTGACACTCCTGGCTCCTCCTATTTGTCCAATGCCCCAACAGGAAGACACTTCGGATAGTGGCACTCATGCTTGCTCATTCCCAAGCCTCACTGTTGTGTCCATTGACACAGACAGTGTGACTTTCCTCCGCCCCCACCACCACTTCCTCAACACAGGAGTTGATTGACAGGAGCGGGAGCCAATGGCTAATGGCTCCCGCTGCTATCAATCTGCCCAATGAGGAGGGAGACAGCAGCGAGAGCATGTAGCAGAGTCAGATTGAGCTCAAGTAAGAATAAGGGGGGGGCGGGATCCTGCAGCAGAGAAGGTTTTTTACCTTAATGCATAGAAGTGCGTTAAAGTGGTTGTAATCCTCAGTCATGAAATCTGAGCAAAGCACATACAGTATATCTGTAGTGTCTACGTATCTCTCTTCAAAGCTCTCAGTGTTGTTTCTCTCTGGTGTTTTGTTTCTCTGTTATCAACATGAGTCACTTCTGGGAAGTTTTCCCGACACATGAGATAAAATTTGTGTTGGGGAGGGAGCTCAGAAGGCAGCTTGCCTGTTCTCAAAACTGTTCTTCTGCTATGTGAAGGGGGGGGGGGGTGTTCTTTTTCTCTAATCAGGTCTCATGCACTGGAACTGGTTTTAACACATTTATGCACTTTTGAAGGGGTATAGGGAAGAGAGGGCTGCAGATAAACAAGTAAAACCTATGTAAGAGGATTTGTTTCATCTCTGTGTATCATCTGAAGCTGTTCACTTCACTGGGTATACGTGAGGGTTTACAACCACTTTAAGGTAAAACAAACATTAAGGCTTTAAAACTACATCCACTTCCCGACCAGCGCCGTAAATAGGCGGCAGCTGGTTTTGAGTGGCTGTACCGGGATACAGCCTGCAGCTACAGGCTATATCCCGGTATCGTTTTTTTAGAGTGGACGGTCAGCTATCCAGGGATAATGACCAATCCGGCTCGGGAGCCGCTCGGCTGTCATCCCTGGGGGCGGGAGGGACCATCCGCCAGCTAGAAGGAGACCTGATAAAAGCCGGAATCGGCTCTGATCGGGTCTCCTTTGGCAAATTCCGGAAGTGACGTCATAATGTCAGTTCCGGTTTACTCGGCAGCTAACGGCGCCTGTTTTAAAAAAAATACAGTATTCAGAATCTGCGTTTTTGGTGATCTGAATACTGTGAAGTGCAAAGGTGGGGGTTCTAAGTAATTTTTTAGCAAAAGAAAAATTTTTTAGCTTGTAACCAACAAATGTAAAAAAGGGCCCCGGTTGGTAAGTGGTTAATAGACACTGTTTTATTAATCATCATGTATGCCTACTGTAGTGATCTTTGTTAGATACTAGGGTGCTTATATTTTACATTAAATATGCATTATGCATATGGGGTGCTAGTCCTGTGCTTCTCTTTTTATATAATGTATGTAAAAAAGATGTATGTAAAAAGAATGGTTGGATTGGTGGTAATCTAGAACAAAGAAATCTATTCTGCTAATCATTACAGCACACTAGGAGAAAAACTGTGGCTTAACTTAACTATATTTGCGCTATAGCCGAATGACAGCTACAGCGTGGATCTACTTTGCCGGGGGACCGTCAATAGAAGTCCTCCTGAGCATGCGCTGTTTGCGCGTTCCTGCGGGGACACGCACCACGCTCTCTGTGATCACAGAGTCTGGGACTCGGCTGATCACAGATCAGAGTAAGGGGCCGGTCCTGGCCCCTTACCATGTGATCAGATATCAGCCAATGACGGCTGATCATGTGATGTAAACAAAAGATCGGTGATCTTTTTTTCCCTCGCACTGACAGTGTGAGGGAAAAAAGCCGATCAACCACTGGCTTCTGTCAGAGGCACATTGGTCCCTCACACAGAGTGCCGCGGATGACTGTCTGTGCCCACCAGTGCCCGCTGTCAGTACCACCTATCATTTCACACCAGTACCCACAGTGACACCTACCAGCACCCAGCAGTGCCACCTACCTTTGCCCAGCAGTGCCACATATCAATGTAGACCAGTGCTGCCAATCAATGCCCATCAGTGCCTCATTATCGGTGCCACCAATCAGATCTGCCTATCAGTGTCACCTAGCAGTGCCTACCAGTGCCCATCAGTGCCACCTATCAATTTCGCTTTTCAGTGCCACCTATCATTGCCCTTCAGTGACACCTATCAGTGCCTATCAGTGCCGCCCATCAGTGCCGCCCATCAGTGCCAACCAGTGCCAACCATCACTGCTACCTCTCAGTGCCCATCAGTGCCACCTTATCAGTGGTCATCAGTGCAGCCTATCAGTGCCCATCAGTGCAGCCTATCAGTGCAGCCTGATCAGCGCACATCAATGAAGGAGAAAAATTACCTGTTTTCAAAAATGTATAACAAACTATGGAACTTTTGTGTTTTTTATTTTCAACATTTTTGGGCTTTTTCTTTAGCAAAACATAAAAAAACCCAACAGTGATTAAATACCACCAAAAGAAAGTTCTATTTGTGGGAAAAAAATAATAAAATGTAATTTGGGTAGTGTTGCAATTGTCATTCAAAGTGCAACAGCGCTGAAAGTTGAAAATTGGTCTGAGCAGGAGGGGGGCTTACGTGCCCAGTAAACAAGTGGTTAAACTTAAAGTAGATCTACTGTCACAGCAACTAGTTTTATTTTATAACATCAGCATTGTAAGGACAATGCAAACAATATTTTTTTTGACAATCCAATATAAATTTACTTGAAAAAAAATCTCCTTTCATTTTGCAATTGCTGCCTGTCCAATAGCTATCTCGTTCAACAAGTTTCTGGATTCCCTACATGCTTTTTCAGCTTCTCCACTGCTCATTAATTGGGTTTAGTTTTCATTTGTATGTTTTATATATATCCCATGGCACCTTGCTGCCTGCAAGAAATAGGAGTGTTAAAGGATAAGTTCACCTTTTAACAAAAAAGAATAAATGCACATTTTTTTGCTTCTAACAAAATGTGCATTTATTATTTTTTGTTTATGGAGCCTTTACAGCAGGGGTCCTCAAATTATGGCCCTCCAGTTGTTCAGGAACTACAATTCCCATCATGCCTAGTCATGTCTGTGAATGTCAGAGTTTGACATTGCCTCATGGGATGTGTAGTTCCACAACAGTTGGAGGGCCGTAGTTGGAGGATCCCTGCTCCACAGCATTGCATCAGTGATTAGCAGATCATTGGTGCTATGCAGGTCTCCTGCAGACCTGTCAGTGTATTTGTGCACTAGTACAACGTACAGGCAAACAGATACAATCTAACAGGAAGACTCAATGAACTACCACAATGCTCCACAGCGTCATGGTGGTTCATTGAAAACTACAAACCATAAAAGTTGTCAGGACTTGTAGTTTTCCATTTACAGAGGACTCTGCAGGCCCGGCCACATTTTTTTTTTTAATTGTGAAGGCTAGCGGGGAGAATATCCCCCATTAGCTGTCACAATGGGGGAAGGGGGGTGGGATGGCAGTCCATTCATAACATATTATATGTCACACCCTGAATATGTTACGAAAGATGAAATTATCCTTTTTATGTATTGAATAAAAAGTGTAAAAGACGGCATCATTTTGGACAGCAGCATTTCAGAAACCTACAGCATTCTACAGGGTGGGCCATTTATATGGATACACCTTAATAAAATGGGAATGGTTGGTGATATTAAGTTCCTGTTTGTGGCACATCAGTATATGTGAGGGGGGAAACTTTTCAAGATGGGTGGTGACCATGGCGGCCATTTTGAAGTCGGCCATTTTGAATCTAACTTTTGTTTTTTCAATAGGAAGAGGGTCATGTCACACATCAAACTTATTGGGAATTTCACAAGAAAAACAATGGTGTGCTTGGTTTTAACGTCACTTTATTCTTTCATGAGTTATTTACAAGTTTCGGACCACTTATAAAATGTGTTCAATGTGCTGCCCATTGTGTTGGATTGTCAATGCAACCCTCTTCTCCCACTGTTCACACAATGACAATTGCCTTCAGATGACCCCAAAAATAAAAGTCTAAGGGGGTCAGATCGGGAGACCTTGGGGGCCATTCAACTGGCCCACGAGGACCAATCCACTTTCCAGGAAAATGTTCATCTAGGAATGCTCGGACCTGACACCCATAATGTGGTGGTGCACCATCTTGCTGGAACTATGATGTCGGTGATAAGGAATTGCTGGCCATCAAGTCGGCTTTGGAGGAATGGCGGTACCTCCTGGAAGGAGCAGCTCACCCGGTATTGGTTTTTACTGACTATAAAAACCATAAAAAAACATATGCTGTGAAGATACGAGATGTGCAGCACCTGAAACTACGGATATTGGAAGCCTGTGCTAGCATTTCTCCTGCGGTGTTGCTATCAGTGTGTGAAGAGTGGGAGAAGAGGGTTGCATTGACAATCCAAAACAATGGGCAGCACATTGAACACATTTTATAAGTGGTCAGAAACCTGTAAATAACTCATGAAAGAATAATGTTACATTAAAACCAAGCACACCATTGTTTTTCTTGTGAAATTCCCAATAAGTTTGATGTGTCACATGACCCTCTTCCTATTGAAAAAACAAAAGTTGGATTCAAAATGGCCGACTTCAAAATGGCTGCCATGGTCACCACCCATCTTGAAAAGTTTCCCCCCTCACATATACTAATGTGCCACAAACAGGAAGTTAATATCACCAATCATTCCCATTTTATTAAGGTGTATCCATATAAATGGCCCACCCTGTATAATCTATTTCTAGCCCTTCTCCTTAAGTTAGAGTTCTTCCCTTTTTCTTTTTTTTTACTTAACAGTGCCACCATTTGATAATTCACACATATATTAATTAGAAAAATAATCATGGTTAATTTTGAAATCACCAAGAAAGAGTATAAAACATTTAGAGGAAGGGTTTCATAATACCTAATGCTATTTTCATTTCTACCCAGAGTGTGTGAAAGGATTTGTGCTAGAATTTTGGGTTGCTTTACCAATAATAATATGTGAAAATGTTTTGTGGAAAAATTGTTAATGTTATTAACAATTACTTTTGAAAAGAACCCTAATACTCATTCTCATCTCTCATTTCAAAATGTGCCTAATTGCTATTATGAGCTGTGATTGATAAACTCGGTGACTGCTAAACTTATGTTGTTTTGTCTAAACTTGAAGTATTTGTCCTTTCAATGTTAAATGCCCTTTTTGTTTTGTTTTGTTTTTACTCTAAGATTACAATGGCATTGGCTTATTGTTTCAGCTGTGTGAAATGTGCAGAGATAAGCTGGCCTCTTTAAAAAAAATGTCTAAAAAAACATGCAGTACTTGCTAACTCAAGACTAAAAAATTAATTGCAACAGCCAAGCCTTCCTGTCACTATCTACTAGCATTTCTTGGGCACAATTAAAATAATATGTCACTGTGGGCAAGATTATGTAGCATAATCTCATGTGATTATTCAAAGTCAATGGGGTTCATATACTAAAGGCAAATGGACTGTTCATTTCGCAAGGGCTTTTTTCACTTAGCTTAGAGAATGTGGTGTAAATTAAAGTTTTTTTAGGTGTTCTTTCTTTTATTTTCACTTGCTGATCTTGTCAGTTAGTCTGTTTTTGCAAGTGTTAAAAAGTGTTAGCTGGATTCAATTTGTTAGTGTGTCTAAATCTGCTAATACATGTAAAAACTTCCTCAGATTGGCAATGCTGCTGATTGGTTTGATCAGATACATCCTGGCTGTACCGGCCAAGGAAACAAAACACCAGAACCAGAATTAACAAAAAAAAGTCAGAGAGGAGATGGACTAATGGATAGTTGAGCGAACCCGGACTGTAAAGTTCGGGTCCGTGCCGAACTTTGGGGTGTCCGGGACCCGGACCCGAACCCGGACTTTTCAATAAAAGTCCGGGTTCGGGTCCGGGGTTCTGGAATGTGGTG
>BLSH010174206.1:486970-511555 GCA_018402905.1 Glandirana rugosa | reverse complement strand
TGGACTAATGGATAGTTGAGCGAACCCGGACTGTAAAGTTCGGGTCCGTGCCGAACTTTGGGGTGTCCGGGGTTCTGGCAATTTTAATAAAAGTTGTGAAATTTGCTGTAAAAAAGTCCTGGAAGGTCCTAGAGGTCTGCAAAGGATGGAAAATGGGGGTAAGGGTGGGACAAGTGCCCTACAAAGAAATTGGGACAGGGAAATAACTAAAAGCATTTTTTAAAAAATATCAAAAATGGAGGTGGATTTGGACCATCTTCAAACTGTGTCTGAAAAGTATTAATTAACGATAGAAGCCATATCACTGTTCTAAAATCATCTTCAAACTGTGTCAAAAAAGTATAAATAAGCAGGGAGAACCCATATCACTGTTCTGCAAACATCTGGAAACTGTTTAGAACACTTTACCTAAAACCGGGTGGAACCATATACCTGTTCTGCAAACATCTGGAAACTGTTTAGAACACTTTACCTCAAACCGGGAGGAACCATATACTTGTTCTGCAAACATCTGGACACTGTTTAGAACACTTTACCTAAAACCGGGTGGAACCATATACCTGTTCTGCAAAAAAGTGACACACACACAGTTTCCAGATGTTTGCAGAACAGTAGTTCAGTTAGTCCCGGTTTTATTTAAAGTGACACACACAGTTTCCAGATGTTTGCAGAACAGTGATATGGGTTCTCCCGGCTTATTTATACTTTTTTGACACAGTTTGAAGATGATTTTAGAACAGTTATATGGCTTCTACTGTTAATTAATACTTTTCAGACCCAGTTTGAAGATGGTCCACATCCACCTCCATTTTTGATTTTTTTATGGTTTTATTTTTTTAAAATGCTTTTAGTTATTTCCCTGTCCCCATTTCTTTCTAGGGCACTT
Organism: Glandirana rugosa; assembly: GCA_018402905.1. NCBI lineage: Eukaryota > Metazoa > Chordata > Amphibia > Anura > Ranidae > Glandirana > Glandirana rugosa. Next base: position 510,669 of record BLSH010174206.1, on the reverse strand, counting down.
GTCCTACCCTTACCCCCATTTCCTTCCTTTTGCAGACCTCTAGGACTTTCCAGGACTATTTTACAGCCATTTTTGTGCCTAAAAGTTCGGGTCCCCATTGATGTCAATGGGGTTCAGGGTCCGGGACAAAGTTCGGGTTCTGTCCGGACCTGAACCCGGACTTTGTCCCGAAGTTCGGCCGAACCAGCAGAACCCGGACTTCCAGAAGTTCGCTCAACTCTACTAATGGATGTTTCTCCATCTCCCCCTGGCTGAAAAAAATGATACCAGTTACAGCTGAAGTCATAATCCTGGTATAACCACCTGCTGTCATGGTCATACATATATATATGGCCTTTGGGCTGTAAGTGGTTAAGAAAACCATGTGGCTCTGGAAAATGAAGGATAAAGAAAAGTTCAACAGAAAATATGTTATAAATACAGTGGGGATGAAATAGTAACAGTAAGGCCCCATACATACACACGGGCGTATTAAAAAAATAAGCTGTAACGTCCGGCTCGACGTCAAGAAAAAATCTGCGTCAAAAAAGCGCTTTCGTCTGCGTTAATGAGCCTCAGTGCTACGTCGCATTTTGTTAAGAAAAACATTCCTCTGCCATTTTTTAACCTGAAAACGCCGGTACTAAAAATGCTGGTTAACGCCGCTACGGCGTTAATGCGCGTTAGTGAGCAGTGATTCACCAGCAGAAGTCCGATGTGTGACGAAACGTGTCGTGATTGGCTAGGACGGCTTTCACTTTCATCAGCTAGCTGTGAACTCTCCTGGCTCTCGCTCCTCACCGCTGGACGGAGGGGGTGGAACGTTTGGGGAGTAACGCCGCCGTAGGTCTGTAAAAAGCCCTGGGATGGTCGGCGTCCGCAGTGCGTGCTGCTACTATTATGTGTCTGTTTTCTCAAGCCCTCTGGTAAGAGTTTATACATTGGAGGACTCTTTTTATGGACTTAGATGTTTAAATAAATATCATGAAGTGTTTTTACACTATGTTGCGATCCTTGTCCTTTTTATGATTCCACATATGGAGTTTTGCCTTACATCGTGAATCTGATCAGTGATAGAGACCCAGGATCAGCTGGTGCACAGTGTAGCACAACAAGCGATTTCTGCTAGAGCATGAGAGTGCCTAGCACATACCTCTGGTAAGAATCTCTCCTCTGGGGGTTATTGCACATCCTATTGATCATGTGGTGTATGGTGGTGGATATTGGACAGCAAGATTTCTTCAGCGGTTTCAAATTGGACGCAGATGCCTGTGTTACTTTGACTCACTTTACCACATTGAGGGTCTTTAAAGTGGACTATATCTTAGCTTTTATGAACTATAAGCATTTTCATTATTGTGCTTTATATTTAGCGCTACTGTTGGTTCGCTGACTATCTTTTTACAATTTAGGTGCTAACTTAGCTTTGCCAAATAGAAACCCTACATGGGTTTGATTGTGAGAGTCTCTTACCTTGAGGTAGGCAACAGCTGCTATGGCCTCTGTGGATGCATCTGAGAAGATATGAATCTCTTTTCTCTGAAGCTGAAGTGTAGCAGCGTGGTATGTCAATTCCATCTAAGGCATGTAGAGATTGTTTCCAGGACTTACACTTTGAGTATTTGTCTGTTGGTAGCGGAGCATACCAATCTTTAATAGTCTCTGATAATTGTTTTAATAAGGATTTACCTTGTATGGTGATGGGAGCCGCAAATCCCAGTGGATCGTATAGAATGTTCACCACCGACGGGACCCCACGTTTGGTGAATGGCTTGTCTGCAGAGCTGACTTGAAAGCCAAAGGTGTCTTTAAATAAGTTCAACTGTAAGCCCAGACTTCTCTGGACAGGAGGCATGTCCATTCCCAGATTTAAATCTTTAAATCCTGTGGCATGATCACCAGGCTGGAAGGCTTTTATCACAGCAGCACTGTTTGAGCCAATCTTGTGAAGCCTGAGGTTGGCCTCAGAAAGCATACCTTGAGTCCTTTGGAGCAGGTCTATGGCTTCTTTGTCTGTGGGTAAGGATTTGAGTCCATCATTTACGTAGAAGTCTCTCTCAACGAAGTGTCGAGCATCTGCACCATACTCCCTTTCTCCATCCAGGGCAGTCCTTCGAAGACCATATTTTGCAACAGCAGGTGAGGGACTGTTTCCGAAGACATGTACCTTCATGCGGTATTCAATTACTTCATTGTTTATGTTGTTGTCACTGTGCCACAGAAATCTTAGGAAGTTCCTATGGTCTTCTCTTACTATATAGCAATGGAACATTTGTTCAATGTCAGCAGTTATGGCAACTGGCTCTCTTCTGAACCTCATAAGTACTCCTACAAGGTTGTTGGTTAGGTTAGGACCAGTAAGAAGAACATCATTCAGGGATACACCTTGATGCTTGGCACTGGAATCAAACACTACCCTGATTTGCTTTGGCTTACGTGGGTGATGCACTCCAAAGAAAGGCAGATACCAGCACTCGTCATGTTCAAAAAGAGGTGGAGCTGGCTCAGCGTGATCATTGTCTTTGGTGTTCGCTGAAGTGAGTTAAATCTGGATAAAGCTTGTTCGCAATTATTTGGAAGTCTGACTCTTGTAGCACGAAGAGGTAATGGTGCAACACAGCTGTTAAATTCATCTTTGTAGAGTTCACGGTCCATTATTGCGATTAACTCTCTATCTTCCACTGACAAGGCTATTTTGCTGTCATCACATGTAGTACAAAACACTGTGTTACACTGTGTTACCTAATGCTGTCAGAAATAGTGGAGCACCATTGGTAAAATATCAGATAAAAAACATGCATACAGAGGGTAAACAGCGGCAGCCCATTGGCGGTAGCAGAGGTTTTTGGAAAAGTTAATGCTGAAAGGAAACAAGCTTGGCGCTCGTGGGAGATTTTATCCGTTTTCTATCTACAAAATGTGAGTTTTAATACAAAAGTTTTAAATAAACCTGTTTTTATCAAAACTTTATCACACCAGAAGGAGTGTACTTTGGTTTTTTATATACTTTTACATGTGATGAGGGAAAACGTTTAAAGAAAGCCGGGACACCCCCTGGAAGAAACACAAGTCACTACTGCATAGCTGAGACAACACACACCGGAGACCCCTAGAGGTCGTTGTGACGCCCACGACACAAAGAAACCTTTATGTGCTAATATACTAGCACTTCTCAGGTGAGAGGCTAGTATCTATAAGGGTGTAGATAACACCAAAAGTCCATAACACCAAAAGTCACCAAAAAATTCATTTATTGCACTACTCATACACCGGTGAAGGGAAGCACAATCTTCAATACCAACTTGGTTCATAGACATCTATCAATATCCATGATGTTGAGACTGAACTTTATGTGTATACATATTTGATTATTTTATTGCACTGTTTCCAGTCTGGGTTCATGCATACTTTCTCTCGGATGAGGACTACATATAACTATTTTCCAAAAGTAATTTATTTAATTATATTATTTGCCCTCATTGACCTCCAATCATTACTCTTTAGTTATCTACCGCTGTTTACCCTCTGTATGCATGTTTTTTTATCTGATATTTTACCAATGGCGCTCCACTATTTCTGACAGCATTTTATACAATTTCCTTGTATCCAGTGTGAGCTGCTGTTACTCTCACGTGTTTTAGTTTTATTTATAAGCAGTTCTCTTTTAGCATTGGTGGCACAGGAGTAACAATAAAACTCTTTTTACTGTGTTACCTAAGTTGTCATCATAGGGGATGGGAGTAACATCAGATACCTGGATGATGTCAAGAGGCTTCTCCTTTACTTCATAATTATGAGGGCATGGTCTAAAGTGAGATGCACATTCATTTCTTAGCATGTGAGTCTTGAAGGAGTTAATTTCAGATGGCATTCGCATTCTGCTTAAGCATACATCACCCACTATCAACCAGCCTAGATCAAGTCTTTGTGCGTATGGAGCATTGTCAGAGCCGTTGCACTGCTGGCTCACTTTGTGTACTCTGAGAATATCTCTTCCCAGCAAGACTAATATTTCTGCATTCATGTCCATTGGAGGAATTTCAGTAACCAGGTGCCTTAAGTGGGGATGGTGATATGCAGCTTCTGGAGTAGGAATTTCTTCCCTGTTGTCTGGTATTTGGTCACACTCAATTAATGTTGGCAAGGGTATGCCTTTCTTTGCCTTGATATGGGAGACCATGAAGCCATCAGCCTTACTGCTGGAGGTTTCTACACGACCAGAACAAGTGTTGAGAGTATATGGTGTTGCATGTCCCTTTATGCCAAAGATCTCAAAGAATTTAGGCTTGACCAGGGATCTGTTGCTCTGCTCATCTATAATGGCATACATCCTGGTAGCGATCTCAGGTTGATCCTTTGGATATATTTTGACTAGACATACCTTAGCACAGCATTTGTGGCTTGATCCTTCTCCACAGACCTCAGTACATGAAGAAGAGATGCTTGTAGTGGCTGGAGCATGGTTTTGTTGGCCATGATCTGATGCAGGGTCCAATGTAGATGGCTGCTGTGTATTGTCTGGAAGTGGAGCAGGATGCATAGCTGTAACGTGTTTGTCACTATTGCATTCTGTGCACTTGATGGCAACTTTATAGTTTTTAGCAAAATGGTCATAAGAAGCACAGCACCTATAGCATATTCCAAGTTTCTGGAGAATCTTCCTGCGTTCTTGGACAGTCTTTGCCCTAAGCCCATGACATTTCCTTAGAGGGTGAGGTTTTTTGTGAATAGGGCACTGACGATTTGGATCTTTATCTATATCACCCGAATCACTCTGGTGAGCAGGAGAGCATACGGGAGGTGAGATGTCTGTCTTTTTAGCAGATACTGCTCTATATAAGTCTCTGTGTTTAGCTGCTTTGTTATCATACCTTGATGATGATGACGCAGGCAAGCTAGACTCACTGAAGCTGAGAGCTGGGATCATTTCTCGTCCAGGCTTGTTCACTGATGAACCTGCAAAAATATGAGAATGGAGGAAAGGATACGTTATAGTCTCTTTTATATCTTGAGCCTTGTTGTGCCCATTTCTCCTGCAGGTTGTATGGCAGTTTAGACACCACTGGGTTCACGCCATGGGCGGTGTCTAGGTAGCTTAGCCCAGGTAGACAAGGGTCTGCCTTTGCTAACTGTAGCTCCATGAGGAGGTCACTTTGTTCTGGAAGCTTGCAGTGATCTTTGTTTCCTATGTTTGGAAAGTTTTGCAGTCTTTTGAATAGAGCACTTTCTATGGCTTCAGAGCTACCATAGGTTTGTTCAAGTCTTGCCCCTGCAGCAGCAAGACCTGCATCTGAGTGATCAACATGCACTGCTCTCAGTCTTTTAACATGACCTGCAGATTCTGGCCCCAGCCACTTTATGAGCAAATCAAGTTCCTCCTTGGCAGTAAGGTTGAGATCAGCGATAGAAGCCTTGAAGGTTGATTTCCAAGCTCTGTAGTTCTCTGGACAGTCATCAAACCTTTAGAGGCTAATGTTAATGAGCTCATGGCGAATCATATATCTGGCGAAGTCAGAAAGGTCTGATTTCTCACCCTTTGGTGCCAAAGTAACTTGCGGGACCCCTTGGGTGTGAAAGTTCTTTGGTGAGTAAGGGTGAGGTTTACCAGGATAAAATGATGTTGCAAGAGCATCTAGCTTAGTCTCTAAGGCTTCTGCTGGCTGTTGCTTGAACTGTGACTTGTCGCTGGCAGTTACCTTGTTGTTGACCGGAGGTGATGTGGTTTGCTGTGTGAATACGCTTGCCTTGTGGACTTGAAGAGGCTCAGGCTTGTGCGTGTTAGAGGTCTCTGTGTTGAGAGTCCGAACAGTAATGTTAGTAGGCGGTACAGGAGAGGACTCTGTATCATTGCAAACACTATGCCTTAGCACATAATCACTGGTGCATTCAATTGGATCTTCCACTTCTGCTGGAATAGAACACTCCGAGTTAGTACTTCCTCCCATTGCTTGTTCAAGGACCTTTAGCCTTGCTCGGGCAGCTGCTTCCTCCTTTTCAATTTGCAAAATCTTTATTTGGGATTCAGCCTTTGCTTGGTGAGCTGCCATCTCTGCTTCAAGAGTTTTGCTCCGAGCCTTTATCTCTGCTTGCCGAGCTTTGTCCTGAGCTTCTTTCTCAGCTTGGTGAGCTTTGTCCTGAGCTTCTATCTCAGCTTGGCGAGCTTTGTCCTGAGATTCTATCTCAGCTTGGCGAGCTGTCATCTCTGCTTGTAGAGTTTTGTTCTGAGCTTCTATCCCAGCTTCCTTTCTGGCAAATGCGCTTCTCACTTTATTTGCTTCTAGACTTGCACGGGCCTCTATTAGCTTGTCACTTAATGTTGAGCTTCTAGAGTGAGAAGGTCTAGACGAATGCATTGTGAGCTTAGTGGATGAGGATTTATGAGATCTGGTCTCCTGCAGTTTAGTGATGCGGAGTCCTGCCTTATCCTTGGCATCTTGCACTAAGAGATCTCTTTGTTGGTTTAGTTCATCTGTCTTAGTCAGTTCTGCTAGAGAGTCCTCTATATTAGAGTCCTTTAAGAAAGCCGTGTATTTTTCTGACAGCCGCTGGTATGCTGCAGATAGGCGATCTGTAGAATTTCTTAACTCAGCTTGTTGATTGCAGCATGGCAAGACTGACATGCAGTATGTAGCTTTGTTCCATAGTTCAGACAGATTGCTGGAGAACTCATCTCTAGTGGTTTCGTAGTTTTCTCTAAGTTTCTGTGTTGGTATTATTGTGCGTTTGGGTCTTACACTTTGTTCTGCGGTATCTACAGAATCTGCTCCCTGTACATCTGTGTGGTCAGAGGCATGATGTATCTGTGTAGATTCAGCGATAAAAGAATGTTCGGAAGCTTGTGTAGACATTTTTTCAAGTTTTGAAAAAAATGGTTACTGTCTCTTTAAGAAGACGAACAGCAGCTTAGACAGGTGGGATAACGCGGTCCAATGCAGAGAAACAGTTTTTAACATTCACAGATAAAGTGCAATAAGCTTGTGCAACCATGTGCTTTTAAAAGATGGCGGATGGTACTGAGTTTGATAGCAGATTAAACAGCTACACAGCAAGAATTCTAGCACATGTATGACTTCACATCCACACAGGAGGCTGAAGGAATCCTATCATGTTTTGACTACACATCTAAACAGCAGGCTTTGACTATTCTGACTTCTAACTGTTGTAATAGCGACTTATCCCTTGCTGAGACCTCTATGCCTGGCCTGTATAAGCAGATATGATCACCGCAGACAGTTCTCATCAGATAGTGACTCACCAATTACCGATTTCTTCCATATGCGATTATTTATTGGAAATAGCAGGTACAGCATACAACAAATGTGCCATATGGTTGAAAGATGGTAACTGCAGGTCAAAACATGGTAATGTGTCCTAGGATGCGAGTAAATTGTGTGAGGCCTACAAGCATGTGGCCATATTCTTTATCTCATGAGACAGAGAGAGGACACAGGAAGAGGAAGTTGCATAGCAGAGTGAACCAGGAAGAGGAAGTTAGCTCACAGAGGATGGGAGGTACACACTTAGAAACACAAAGGAAAGGTGCAATATCTAAAACAACCACAAGATGGCATTGAAACAAACAACTATACAAACATTACTATAGCTATGATAATTACTGTAACAGCACAGCTGCAAAAAACACTCAAAAACACGGCAGTAAAAACGTCCGTGTGTATGGGGCTTAATAATCTGGTAATGAGATTTCTATACCATAAACCTCATATTTTAGATAATTTAGCAGATATTCCCCTATGATTGCACACAAATTATCCTAAATAGTGTTACAAAATGATTTAATCTATCTTTATTGAGGTTACTATAAATTGCTGATTAATTGAAGGGATTTAGGGGGATATGACTTTAAAGTCTAACTTCAGCTCAAACTTTTTGTTTCGGACATAGTGAGACAGGGATAAACTCTGATCATATTTTACTGTGGTTACCTTGTATGCATTTCCACTTGTTGCCTGTCAGGACATGGAGTGATATGGAATCTTTCCAGTTGAGATTCAGAGTGCACAACAAAACAAAAATGTGCAAATGTTAAGCTGGCCATAGATGGATCGAAATTCAGCCGGTTCAGTGGGTAATGTCCAAATTTCACTCTATGCATGGGCTGACTGGTTGTACATAGGTTGATTTATCAATCAACCTGTGTACAACCAGCCTGTTGGAATATTTTCTCACAATCAATGCATTCAAATGGTAGGGAAATTCCCCTGCTGCCAGAACACAATAGCTCAGCAGGAGGCATCCCCCCATCCACACCAGGTGGATTCATTAATTCATTCAACATGCTGGTTGAAAAAAAAAATTACTTGTGTATGGTCAGCCTTAGAGAATCTATTAGGTTATTATTACTGTCTCCAACTTAGTGTCCCCTTTCTCCTTTTTTTTCTGTGGTCACAGGCTGTTACAGGGACAGGATGAGGTGAAATCTCCCTAACACAGTTCAGGACTGTAATAAAATGTCAACAGACGCTCCAAACCCTTCCGACTTAATCCAGAATGTAAAAAAAAGTAGCTGGAGTTGAGCCTTTAAATAGATAGTGAATCTTAGTTGTGACATTTAGCCTTCATTGTTCTAGCTTCCAGCACTGTCAGATCACAAACTAAAAGTCTTTAGTATATGCATCGCTTTTAAAGTCAATGTATATTTTTTCTCTATCCTGTTCTTATGTATTTATTTAGATATATATGTCTAAAAAAAGACAAGCTTCATTTAATAATTATATAGGTATGTTTTAATTGTTATAAACGCTTGTTTTGATATTCAATTTGTAATGTTATATGTATGTGGGGACATACACTTTTTCTCAATACATATAAAGCACAGGCATTACTTTTCCTTTTGCTTCACATTGCTACCTGGAAAATGTAGATAGACTAATTGCTTTCTGCTAGTGGAACTCCCAACTAAAAGTGTCACGTATAACTGGAGATTCTGGACCCATCATGCAGTCTACCTGCTTGATGGTAGTTTTCTGAGTGCATGGTATTTATCAGAGTACCCGACAAGGGATGAAGGGCTTTTCTGCAAGGCAGATCGCAAGTTACCACAAGTACACCTGTACAGACTATAACTGACTGGATACAAGAATACTAAAAAACAGAGAATATAGGAATTTATATGTGAGAGCCTCTGAGAGAACTGGGGTGCTGGAATCCAAGGAGGGCAGGAGTGCAGGTGTCTCTGGAGACACTGGTGTGCTGGAATTACAAGAAGGCATGAGATTCTGGAAGAGCTGTAATCACAGGGACAATGAATTTGCTGAGGGATGCAGAATTATGTTGGGAACATAGGAACTCATGTATAAGCATTTCTTGCAGTATTGGGTTTCTAGAAACACAGTGTACACAGGAGTTTGAGTCTCTTGCAGCACTGGATTCTGTGAACACCGGTACACAGGGGTGAGAGACTTTGTAGCAGTAAGGTTCTAGGAACACAGGTACAAAGGAATGTGAGCCTTTTGAAGCTTTTGAGTTCTGCGAACACAGGTACAGAAGAGTGTGAATCTCTTGCAGCATGGAGGTTCTAGGAACACAGGTACACGATTGTTATTCTTTTTGCAGCAGCGGGGTACTGAAAACACAGGATACACGTGTGTGAGTCCCCTGCAGCACTTGGATTGTGGTAACTGGGCAAACGAGTGCTGGAAATCTGGCAGCTCTCTTGAAGCACACAAAGCATATGGTTACAGGTACAATAGAAGCTCTCTTGGAGTACCCAGGGCACATAGTACAGGTAGTTCAAGCAAAAGAGGGAATGGGCTGCTCCAGGTGTGTCCAGTAACAATTCAGATGCACAGGTGCAGGTCCGCTCCGTGATCCAGATAAGCATAGAAAGGCAAGGATTTGACCGCACTCTGGAACTTGAAAAAAGTGTGTACTATTTATTGATGAGTATTCAAAAATATGCAAAAGGAAGACAATTAGTGTACATCCACAACCATACAGGCAAAAAGGTTGTCGCGTTTCGCGAACTACATGTTCACTTAGTCATAACCAGATTATGAAATGCGCCAACCTTTTTGCCTGCATGGTTGTGGATGTACACTGATTTTCTGCCTTTTGAATATTTTTGAATATTCATAAATACATCTTACACACTTTTTTCAAGTTCCGGAGTGTGGACAAATCCTTGCCTTTACATGGTACAGGTACATTGTGGTACACTCTGGGTACACAGGGATTAGAGCAGTGGTTCTCAACTCCTGTCCTCAGGACCCACTAACAGGCCAGGTTTGCAGGATAACTGAAATACATCACAGGTGATATCATTTGCTGCTCAGTGATTGCAGTATTCTAGTCTGCATCTCCCCAAGGTAATACTTAAAATCTGGCCTGTTGGTGGGTCCCGAGGACCGGAGTTGAGAACCACTGGATTAGAGGGTCTCTGAAGGCAGATGAACTCAGTAAAGGAAATTCTAAGGGTCACTAGAAAGAAAACTGGAGATCACAAGGAAATGACAACTCTCTGAACTCATTGGAAAAAGGAACACTGAGAATCACTCAGAACTGGGACTCTTAGAAGATTGTAGCCTTGGCACAAGTATAATACTGAAAAGAGTTTAATGCATTGTTCACATGGGCATAATACAGTGTACATACGTGTAAGGGCTTTGTTTCCCGGGACTCCTAGGAATACAAGATTGTTGCCCTGGCATAAGTATGATACTGAACAGAGTTTAGGCCTTGATCATATCGGCATAATACAGTGTACATCAATGCGAGGGCTTTGTTTGTAGACACAGGAATGCATAGGCATTTTATACATCTTTGGGCAGGCAGTCCTAGGCATGTCAGTTAAGATGCAGTGGCTACTTGGACAAAACCACTGCTTCCAGTTTGGCAACTATGCAGTTGCAGGTGCACAGCCCTGAATGCAGACAGTATGCATTCTGGGCTGTACACCTGCACCTGCAGCTGCTGTGTTCCAATTGACATTACTGTAACTGCCTTCATTGGGATGAATGAAACATGAAGAGGGGTAGGGAAAATATTTAAGAATAGTTAGATTTAACCTTTACTAATACTTTAACTGATTTCCTTATGGCTATTGCACATAAGTAGCTGATTGGGAGCTTCCTGGAAGTGGGTGGACATACCCAAATATCCTCCCACTCCATGCATGCCCTGTGAATGCTATATGTCCTTCAGACACAGCAGCTCACAACTCAGAGCACTGGCCCTGAACCAATCACAGTGATCATACTTGTAAATAAAGGCTGCATGGTGCAGCTTTTAAAACATGTTCTCTCACAGTTATCAGAGTGCTTACTAGAGTGATCAGGGCTGTTGTAAGCACTCAGATTGTCATATAAAAAAATAACAATCACACCCGCTCAAGCAGTACAGTGTCACAATGGTGACATTGTACTTCTGTGTCTATTGAATGGAGACACTGACTGGGTGCACTAATGCTAGTGCATTCAACCAGTGTCTTTTATCACTAGTCATAGCAGTACAATGTCACCATAGTGACACTGCACTGCTCTGGTGACAGTATGTAAAAAAAATGTGTACTATTACACACTGTCACCAGAGCAAGTGCAGGGTAGCTATGGCGACATTGCACTGCTGTGGCAGTGATCATTTACAATGGCTGTTCTGATATAATCCAATGCCAGTGCAGCCAGCAATGGTCTCTGATTGCCACCACAGTATTACAATGTAACTAGGCCAGTGCAGCTTGTCACAGTGTCCACAATTACCAATGCAGCAGTCACAGTGTCACCATAATTGTGCCAAAGTGCCACACCAGTCCCAGTGTCAGCATAAGGCCTCATTCATACACGGCCTATAAATGCGTACCCCATGCAAGGGCCATGTTTACCCATGTGAGAATGTCCAGGTGTTCAGTGCATCCCTGTGCAGGCAGTACCTTTCATGTCTATTGGGACACAGTGGCTGCTTGGACACAGCCACTGCTCCCAATCTGACATCTTTGAGGGTGCAAGGCCACAACACAGATATACTGTGAGTAGCAGCTGGGTCCATGCAGCTGCTGCATCCTAATAGAAATAAATGGGACTGCTTGTACGAGGGTGTATGGAACACCTGTGTATTCCAATGCTAATAAATATGACCCTCGCATGGGGTACACTTTGATACACCCTCTGTGAATAAAGCCTAATAGTACAGCCAGTCACAGTGTTACTGATATTGGACACATCAGTAAAGTGTCTCCAGAGCCAGTGCAGGCAGCAAAACCATTCCTGATCACTGCTACATTGGTGCAGTGTTGCCTGTGACTGCCAAATGTAGTGGCCTATATATTGACCACATTTCTGTATGCTGACTAGACCGATCCTTTGCATGTTTATTAACCATGTTGCTGCCTGCCACCTGACCTGACCCATCTGCATGCCTTACGTTCCTGTGGGACCACAGTCCCAGCCATCCTTTGTAGGTGGCTGCACTCCTGGAACCACAGGAACCCTTTTGTTCTTCCTTTCTTAAGCCCACAGTACTTCATAGCCAGTAAATATGGCATTCCAGGGGGTAGCCACATACGAGTAGGTTATACTTGCTTTGCTTATTGGACTGCTATAGGTGATGCTATAGTAAGCTATATGCCCTGCTCACTTGTACAGAGAAGACAGTTACACTACATTCTTTTCTATGCAGTGTTGGTTGATTTTTGTAATACAAAAGATGCAATTTCCAGTACATAATTAGTCCAAATATTGAAAAAGCCTCATATATGTGGTATCCTCATACTTGGGAAGGGCAGCAGGATGTGTTTTGGGGTGAATTCTAAGTATGCCTATGTGCGAGAAATATCCTACAAAACTGACAACTTGATGTAAAAAAAATGTAATTAATGTTCCAAAAACCTGTGTCAAAAAATTAAAGTCTTAACCTCCCTGGCGGTCTGATTATGTCAATATTTTGAATGTCAAAGCAGTACATTGTTTTGCATGGAACTTTGTTGTTTTATATTGTAGGCTTGTAATTCTTAGGATTAACTCACTTAAATCTGTCCAGACAAGAGTCTAGTAGACATACCGGGTATGAAAGTTTGAAGCACAAATTCATAAATTATAATATAATAAATTATAATTAATTATAAAAACGAAAAATATAATAATAATACATTTTTTCGGAAATCTAGCACATGTCTAGAGTTGCTAAAGGACACAGCCTAGAATGCTTATATGTCGGTAGCGACCTGGATACACATGATAATTTAAGCTCTCAATGATATAACCACTGTGTTAGACTAAAGGTCTCTATGTATGCCCCCCCCCCCCCATTTATTTATTTTTTGTTCTCTTTCTTTTTTTTTTTTTTCTTTACATGAAGCATCAATAGGGGGAAAGTGGTTGGGGACACGGGACGCTAGTCAGTCCCCCAATCCACTTACCCCCATTTCTTACTTAGGCCGCACCTGCCGAATTATCCTCCATCCCTCTTCACCTTAGGATCATCCCAACCAGAGGAAGCATAATGGGGATGGCAAGAAAGGCTGTTATCCCTGGTAGGGACAGAGTTAACATGTGACTGCAGTTGCTTGTTGTTAAGATACTTCTTATGAAGGTTTTATGAAGATGGATGTGACTGAACATGTACCTTGACCATAAATCATTAACGTATGATTATTTTCTCGATGTAATGCATTTTGAACGATTTGTTGTTCTGTTACACACCCTTTTGCTCAATAAAATGTTATTGGAAAAAAAAAAAATAATAATAATACATTTAATTCAATAATGTAATCAAACCAAAATCACTGACATTTGTCCAAACAAGGGTGCAATATTACTAGTCACTGTAATACTATACACTATAGTGTATATTGGTTTAGTAAACATCCCGGGTATGATACATTTTGAAACATGGGACTGAACAAAGTCCGACGTCACAATCTGGACAATGGAGCCTGGTTTCCTTTCAAATTTTCCTTCCATTGTCACTTCGCTTTGAGCAACAAAGCATGCACATCCTTGTAGGTGCTGACTTTTTCTCGGTTGGTGGGATGTAGTCCATGAAGCGACGACCAGTCAGTCAGGTGTTCCGGGATGACAGCGCCAACAGCATGACTTCCAGCTCTATTCACGGCTTTTGATGGCAGAATGAATCACAGGCTTGTCACTCTTTTTTTTTTTGTGAATGCAGAATGTAGGAATTCCACAAGCATTGCTCAAGAAGATGCCTGAAGATCTTCTTGTAGTACTTCTTTTGCTGTTTCCTCATTGGTGGATAAAGTAATATTAACAAATTGTGAGGGGCGGGACTTTAAATGGCATATGTGATGGGAATGAGATATTAGATGGATCATGATACAAAAGATACATGATACTTATTGCTGGGTAGAATGTCATTGCTTGGTGCACTCTTTCAGCACCTCCCATTATGTTATTGTAATTTATCACTACTTGTGGCTTCATGATTTCTTTCCCACCTTCTGTACCATAACAGTCAAGGTATTATGAACTGTACTCCTTAGGCACACATCTTCCCTGTCATGCCATTGCAGTGCCATCATTTTGCCTTTCTGCCAGGCAACCATTTCTCCAGTCTTCAGCTTCTTATTGCCAAACATTGGTGGCATGTCACACCAGTTAGCCCTAACAGTTCTATAGGCATATGTTTTGTTTTGCAGAAGAAACTCATAGTTCAGGTGATGTATAAAAGTTGTCGGTTGTTACGCAATAGCCCTGATATAGTAATGGCTCAATGAGTGAAAGGACGGAAGATGTTGCCATTCCATAGTTGATGTATTTTGGATTGAATTGTGTTCCTTTTCCAGTGTATATGGCTGAATTCCGAATGTAGCCTGTTGACTATTCGCAAAGCATGAAGGATTGTACACCCAATCATGCTCTGTTTGATGCAATGTATTGTACCCAGCTGAGCCTTCCCTTGTAGGCCATTAGACTTTCATCTATGCTGATATCTCTTTCTGGCACATAGCTCTGTTGGAAAATCTTTATAATCATTTGAGATACTTCCCAAATGTTCTTTCTTAATTTTAGTGCAGGATGAGTAGTTTTATCAAATTCTTAGTTGTTTTCGAAGTGTAAATATTTCATGATCAGGGAAAATCTGTACTCTGACATGACCGTGCCAAAGAATGGAGTGGAACATAATTTATTAAATGCCCAATACCACTTCTGCAGGGGTTTCTCCACCACTCCCTGAAGTATTATTAGGCCCAGAAATTTGTAAATAGCATCTTTGGTCATTGATTCTCAATTTCTACTTCTTGGAAACTTCTGATGCATAGTAGCTAATTGTTACTGTTGGTACCGGTTTGTCTCAGAAACTAATTTTTCAATAACCTCATCAGACATGCCAAGGAGTTGTCGTCTTCAATGTCTACTTTCATACCAGGTGCTCCAGTAAATGGGAATCTTGGGGGTGCTACATGATCCATACCTCAGTCAATAGAGCCCCAAGTTCACACACTGAGCTCAGTTGCAGAATTGTCGCTGTTGTCACTTTCAGTGTCTGATGATGAATTTCCCCCACAAATCCATATCGCTCCATTCTGCAAGTGATTATAATTCAGTATAGCTATATTCTAGCTAGTCCAAAAGCACTTTTGATGTAAAAGCACTTTTGATGTAGAGAGATGTTTTTTAGATGCCATGGAGTTTACAGTTTCAAGTTTCCAGGCAGAAAGGATGGCAGAAAGAATGGTAAAAGTGCAGGCAGGACACTGGACAAACAGAGAGAAAGAAAGAGGAAGGCACGTGGCCTAGTGCATTATCCTTTTTTTCTCTATGTTCTAGCACTCTGGACTCCCCCAAGTTGACCAACGCAGCAGGGCACGCACTATCCACTATATACCAGGTGCATCAGCTAGAGAACACTGCGGGAGGACATTGCGGGATTGTAGGGACAAAGTAAGTACAGTTGAGGAATGCTACAGTTTAATCCTGAGTGTGGCTCAGAGTTACTGCTATTGGTACTGTAAATTAACCCCGAGCCACACTCTGGATTACTGCCAGAGAGGGTAAAATACTCACCATGCCTCTTAGAAAGTACCCTGGGGTGTTTACTCTCCAAAATGTGATAATTTTGTTGGTTTTTCTTCTGTCCTGGTGCTCCAGGGCCTCCAAAAATGTGATGTAGGTAGTCAGGAATTTAAGTGCCTAATTTATGTCCCTAGCCTTTAAGGTGGTCACTGGATTTGGCTGGATGTGGTTAGGCCATAAAAAAGTCTCACATACGGGGGGGCGTGGCCTGATGCAGAGCTGAGCGGACGTGCAGGCTCGGAGCTCCGGCGGACGGCGGGATAGAGCAACACGAATCAGCCTTATAGGGCGACCCAGCATCGGCGGCGACGGTGGGCAGAACCGGACCATCAACCAAAGATGTCCAGGAAACGTAAACCCGAAAAAAAGCCGCAGCGCTTAACGGACTTTTTCTCTCCCGGGCAGAGCGGAGGTAAGCAAGATGGCGGGCGGGCCTACACTCCCCCGTCCAACATGCAGCACCATCATTCACAGCATGAGGGGATACAATCTAAAAATAGAAGCTCCCCTAATGGGAACTCGTCCTCCCCCTCCACACCAGCATCCACAAGCCCTGTTAAAGCCAAGCCCAGGCTGGATGCAACAGGATCCAGCGTGGAGGCCGCATCTGATTCCGGGGATGACACGAGGGAGATGCCGGATTCGATCGAATCCTTCCCCACACAGAATCAGCCTATCTTGGACACGGTCCTTAAGGACATGCTCCTCTCTCTGAGAAGCACTATACAATCAGATTTAGCGGCACACATGCACAGATACCATGAAGATATCCAGGCAGTGGAGGAAAGAGTCACTCACATTGAAACAAAAATGGGGGATTACGCTGCTACCATTAACGATCTTGTAGACGCACATGAAGACAAAGAAAAAGAGTCAGAATGGATTAGAGCAAAATTAGCGGACTTAGAGGACAGGACAAGAAGGAATAACTTTAAAATACGGGGTATTCCTGAATCTGTACAGCAATCTGATCTGCGTGATTTTGCAATGCACCTGTTCAAAAGCCTCATTCCTGATCTCACAGATATAGACATCACAATAGACAGAATACACAGGTTACCGAAACCGGCACATCTACCAGAACAAACACCCAGAGATGTCATTCTCCGAATGCACTTTTTCCATGTCAAAGAGGCCCTTATGGTAGCCATGCGCAACAACCCTGACCTATCACCAATGCACCAAAAGCTACAATTTTATGCGGATCTATCACAATATACCCTCCAAAAAAGAAGGAATCTCAACACTGTAACCAAAATCCTCCGAAATCATAAGATTATTTACAAGTGGGGATACCCCACAAAACTCACAATCACCAGGAACAACCGTTCATTCTCCGTAACAAACCTGGATCAGGGCATAGCCCTATTAAAGGAATGGAACATCCTTCCTGAGCATGCTACCGACTCCCCTCCTGGCCCACCTCCACGCCATCTGGACCAGGAGTGGAAGACTGTCACCGCTAAAAACTCTAAAACGCACAACTAAGTCATGGGTTACTATTAAATCCACATCCCGGCAGAAGGCCGGAGTGCTCTTTAGCCATGGTCATAGACTTAACCCCCTATGCAATTCAGCAGCGTAATGCTGTCCATGGGTAGGATATACCCAAGGTGGTCTCCACAGGCTGGGGACCACAGTTATGGATGTTGTTCACATGTTTACATCTCCTTTTATTTTCAGTTACTTTGTGTTACCCTTTTATCTCACTTTATTAAAGAGGATGGGCTACAAGACAGCGATGGAGCAACTTACCACGCGGATCACTACTCAGATGGGCTTCATTGGTCAACTCTACCCTGGTCTGATACACAGGAAGAGCCTTTTGTACACTATGTGGAAAATCGTGAGTACCCATATACACAATACACCACAAAGTCATCATTCCTCCGGCGGGCTCTCACCAGTACGCAGGAGGAATCACCAATCACATCATCAGCAAGGGGCACGGCCGGAATAAATATGTTCCAACTTAAAAATGGGGATTAAGTTCCTGTCTATTAATACCAAGGGTCTAAACCATCCAGCAAAAAGGAAATCATTATGGAATGAAGCCCTGCAAAATAAGTGTGATGTTCTCTGTGCACAGGAGACGCATTTCTCTGCTTCCTCTCCTCCTAGATGCAGTCATAAAAATTTTCCAAACGTATTTACGGCTAACGCTGAATCTAAGGTCAAAGGTGTGCTGATAGCCATAAGGGACACTGTAGCCTTTACTCTACATTCAGAGATCTCTGACCCCCTGGGCAGATTTCTGATACTTATCTGTGACATAAATTCTACGACCTACACATTGGTTAATGTCTACGCCCCTAATAGCCATCAGACTCATTTCTTTAACAAAATGCTGAAAAAAATTCGGAACGTGCAAAAAGGCGCACTCATAATATGTGGAGACTTCAATATTGCTCCAGACCCAATACAGGATTCCACCTCCCAGGCCAGGAATAGGAATCCCCATTTCCAACTAACCTTGCACAAGCATAATTTATTTGACGCATGGAGATGTACTCATGCTAATGAAAGAGACTATACTTTCTTTTCCTGCTCACACCGAACTTATTCAAGAATTGACCTTTTCTTAGTAGATCAACATACACTTAGCAACACCAGAGCCTCTTCAATCAACACCATCACATGGTCTGACCATGCATCAGTCACCCTCCTCATAGAAGACTCGGCGTCCTCTCCTTCCAATGCTATTTGGAGAGTTAATTCGCATCTGTTACAACGATTAGAACATAGAGACATTATTCAAAAGCATCTGAACCAATACTTCTCAGAGAATGAAAACTCAGTACAAAACCATTTCACTCTCTGGAACGCCCATAAGGCGTATATTAGAGGCATGCTTATACAGTTGGGGGCGAGGGTTAAGAGGCAGCGGCAGAGCATCATTCGAAACCTTACGACTGAAATCTCTAATATTGAATCCCAAAATAAACGTCAAACCACACTAAAACTATCGAACAAATTAACCCAACTCAGACATGACCTTAGACTTGTCCTCTTAGAGGATTTTGAAAAATCAGCTAGGAGAATGACGCATTACACCACTGGCAACAAAGCAGGCAAAGCCTTAGCACAAAAAATTAAAGGAATAAGATATAAATCGAGAATACCATACATCATTCACCCCAATTCCAAATCAAAAGAATACCACCCCCAAAAAATTGCGGATGCGTTTAGACACTTCTATAGCTCCCTTTATAATCTGAAAGGTGACACCAATACACACCAACCCACAGTAAGTGAAATAGAACAATTCTTATCCACTCTACCTATTCCCAAACTATCAGAGGAACAACTAACAACTCTCAATAAACCATTTACGGCAGTAGAAATACAAGACACCATAGAATCCCTCCCTCAAAATAAATCCCCTGGGCCAGACGGTTTTAATGGGGAATATTACAAAACATTTAAACAAACTTTAATCCCACATATGGAAAAAGTTTTCAACTCTGCTGCTGCCTCTTCCTCCTTTCCATCTGAGATGCTTGAAGCTCTTATCATAACGTTGCCAAAGCCGGGGAAGGAGCCAGTCTCTCCTGCAGATTTTAGGCCGATTTCTCTATTAGACATAGATGTGAAATTATATGCAAAAATGATCGCACAAAGGCTAGTTAACATTATGCCTATGTTAATCCACCCAGACCAAACGGGGTTCATTAAAAACCGACAAACCTCTGATGCAACCCGTAGGCTAGTGAATATCGTACACCTTGCTGAGGTGCAGAGAAGGCCTTCTCTGCTTCTGGCATTGGACGCGGAGAAGGCCTTTGATCGAGTTAATTGGATGTACCTCGCCAGCACTCTGAAATCTTTCGGCTTCTCAGGCTACATTCTCAAGGCAATGTTGGCACTATACTCTTCACCCACAGCAAGAGTATTCACTGGGGGAGTCCTGTCTCAGCCTTTTCAGATAACTAACGGCACTAGACAGGGCTGCCCCCTGTCACCGTTGATCTTCAACCTACTCATAGAACCACTAGCTATATCTATTAGAACAAACCCACAAATCCAAGGTTTTGTCGTAGGGTCCTCAACCCACTCAATTAGCCTCTTCGCAGACGACATAATCATTTCCATAACGGAGGCTGGCTCCTCCCTGGCGGCGGTTCATGATACATTAAATCTATTCAACAAAATGTCTTACTATAAGGTCAATGAAAGTAAATCCTACATTCTTGGACTGGGCCTTCCACCCAATTTAAAGGAAGCTCTCATCACAAGGTTCCCATATGTGTGGAAGGAAAGGGGGATTAAGTATCTAGGAATAGAACTTACAGCTAAAACATGCCACTTAGCAGAAGACAACTATTATACCTTCCTACAAACCCTACCCAGGAAATTGGCGGAGCTCTCCAGGACAGAAATGTCCTGGACGGGTCGATTGGCAGCTTTTAAGATGCTCATACTCCCCCAATTCCTATACATATTTAGAGCTCTCCCAATTCCTGTCCCGGATTCCTTTTTCAAAAAAGCACAGACTATGATTAACAATTATCTATGGAAAGGCAAAAAAGCCAGATGCGCATTTAAAAAATTGATCAAAAACAGAGGTGCAGGGGGAATAGGCCACGTAGTACTGAAAGATTATCACACAGCGTCTATACTAGCCCAAGTGAAGTCCTGGTTCCCTAACTTGAATGGCCCTAGATGGCAGGATCTAGAACAATCCCAATGTCCAGGTAAAAACCTTTATGATCTCCTCATATCTAGTAAATTCATCGCCCACAACACGACCACAGTGGCACCTACAATGGTGGCAACTCTACAAGCATGGTCGTCCTTGCTAAAAGTAGACATGGACGATCAGGCTAAAAGAGATATCCCAATGCCATTATCTGCTTTAACAATAATGATTCCAGATTTGAGAATTCACCATTGGATAGCGAAAGGAATCCACACAGTCGACGAGTTAAAAATAGGACCCTCTCTTAAGTCCTTTAGGGCCCTTCAGGTTGAGTTCGGCCTGGAGGACGTAGAGATATACAGATTCAACCAAATATCCCACTTCATAAGATCTAACCCATTTACTGCTACCCCCTTACCGTGGAGAATCGCTCTCTACTACACTAACCCGATATCCAAAATTAAAGGTATATCTCTCTTTTACAATCACCTCAACCAGAAATCTATCTTTGCTAAATCTTCTTCGATGCTGTTATGGGAAGAAGATCTCAGTACTCAATTTACACCAGAACAGTGGCAAAAAGCCCTTAAGATATCTTATGCGTCTACTAGATGCGCCGGGCTTTGGGAATTGACACAAAAAATACTGCTACGCTGGTATCTAACTCCACCACGCATACACAAATACGATCCTCAGCAATCTCCACTATGCTGGAGGAACTGTGGAGCGTATGGATCCCTTTGGCACATTCTATGGGCTTGCCCCAAATCCCAACAGTTCTGGAGGGGCATATTCCATCTAATAAACAGAATAACTAAGTTAAATATAAAACAAAATTCGGGGTTGGCCATACTATCTCTAACCATAGACCAAGTGCCACCAAGGTGGAGACATGTAATATCACAAATACTAATGGGAGCTAGATTGGAAATGGTCAGGCATTGGAAAAAAACAGATCTACCTTCCATTAGAGAAACAATTAGGACAATAAATCTCCACATAACATATGAATTGATGTTTGCATCATCAGTAGGTCAGCTACAGAGTAAATTCCCGGTATGGGAACCTTGGACTAAATGGTACGCATTGAATGGTAAATGACCCTCATAATGCTCTCCTATTCATAATTCGCTTTTCCACAGTTGGTTATGCACACCCATCTTTTTGCTCCCACTGGATGAACATCTCATTTGTCTAGTTCCCAATATCCTCTCCTTTTCTTTTTTCTTTTTTTTTTTTTGTACCTGTTTATTTAAGTTAATGTTCATTATCCCTTTACATTTGCTCAAATAAGAAGAGCCTACGGCATTTTATTGAAACAAATATTATTTTGGGGTGCCGTCCAGATATCTGTCTGTTCTCGAAAGAGGGGGACCACCTGGAGGCGCGGTCCGCCGGCCCGGCGGGCCGGCCCTCCCCACCGCAAGATGTTCCCAGAGTGGGGCGGGGGGGGGCTGGAGGGTGGGCAATAGCGGGGGGGCGCTCCTCTGGAGGTCTGATATTGCTAAGAGACAGATGTATATGTGGTTCAGCTATGTGTCCATTATGCAAGTGTATAATGTTATAATTATGGTTACATGCATGTGCTGTATCTAATATGAAACCTCAAGCAGAGGCAATGTACCTCATTTGTTGTTGTACGAATGCAATGGTTCTTCAATAAAAAACTATTGAAACTAAAAAGTCTCACATACAGTATCTGGTATCACCATACTTGGAAGGACGAGTAGAATGTTTTTTAGGGTGTAATTCTAATATCTTATTAATTGACAACTTTGGGTAAAAAATGGCATCTTCAAAAGACCCATTATGCCTCTTAGAAAGTATCTTGGGGTGTTTACTCTCTAAAAATTGGGTTATTTTGTGGGTGTTTCCACTGTCCTGGTGCTTCAGGGCCTCCAAAATGTGATATGTAGTCAGGAAATTGGATGTGTATTTTATGCCTCTAGAAAGCCCGGGGGTGTTTCCTGGATTTTGGCCTTTCTATTTGGCTAGGCTGTGAAAAAGTCTCACACATGGGGTATCCTCATACTTGGGAGGAATATCAGAATGTGTTTTAAGATGTAATTGTAAATATGCCTATGTTGTGTGTGAGAAATAACTTGTTAAAATGACAACTTTGTGAAGCTGTAGTGTATTTAAAATAATACATAATAATAAAACAACATTCCTCGCCTTCAGTTATCTCAACTGGTGGGATTATTGTACACCAGAGAAAACTAACATAGAAGTTGGTTTGAAATGAATGCTTAGCAATTAAGAGTAAATGGAAAGACATTCCTTGTAGTTTGACATTTTCAAACCAAAATATTTATTATCATGATTATTATTATTTTTAATATTGTTATGTTTCTTCATGTGCATAGTTTTTTTTTTTCTTTCTATCACTGTAATAAATCACTAATCACATGTGATATATAAAATACAATAAAATATTTATTTAAAATTAGTGATTTAACATGTTCCTGGGGATACATGTGCAATGTAATTTCCACAGAATTTGAGATTTTGTATTTATTTCTTATTTTTTTAACTGTTTTCTAATTCTCATATACAACTTTTCCAACACACATGGTAAATCAGTCAAATATCACCAATAAAAAGCTTTGGGTTCTCCCTCATCAATTATACCTTAATGATCTTAGCTATTATTTGGTGACCCAGGATAATGCTTTAGTGACACATTTATATTTTAAAATACATCAAATATTGCTTAATTTCTTCAATGTGATGCACCTCAATGCAGTTCTAATTTCACAGGCAAAAACTACATTTTAAATTCTCTCAGGGCTATTTTATACCTTGTACATCAGCACATAGACATAGTAGATATTTGCTGTCCACTTCCACAAAATGCCAGGCTGGCGATGCATTATTGAACATACTCTCAGTTACAGGAATATTATGTGAAATGATCCTCTACACCAGTAATCAGTATCCATGGAGAGAGGTCAAGGTTTAGCAGGTAACGTATGCACTCATAGCAGAATTTTTTTTATTAACCACCTACTAAACCCAGTAAGCAATGACCAAGAAATATATTATCGATACTCACGTATGCAATGGACGATTTGGAACTGGAGAGAGGTACCTAT
>BLSH010174206.1:466567-484821 GCA_018402905.1 Glandirana rugosa | reverse complement strand
CCTTCCCATATCAGGAGTAGGTCATCAATGAACCTGCGGTAAAACCGCAGTTCTGGTCTCTTATTCTGGAATATACATCTATCCTCCCATTCAGCCATAAAAATGTTTGCTAAGCTGGGAGCAAATTTAGCTCCCATAGCAACTCCACTGCACTGGGCATAAAAATCATTCTGAAACCAGAAGTAATTATGTTTTAAGCAAAAGTCTAATGCCCTAGCCAGAAAGATTTTTTGCTCCATGGGCATCTCTCCCCTCTTGCTTAAAGCCCAGTTCAGTGCAAGCATTGCATCATCATGGGAGATATTTGTATATAGTGATGCCACATCTGCCGTAACCAACAATGTAGCCATCCCAGCCTTCAATGGTACATTTCTTAGTGCCAACAAAAGATCTTTTGTATCTTTTAGATATGCTTTCGTGGTGACAAAGCTCGGTTGCAACGCTAGATCCAAGTATTCCCCTAACCTGGCCGTTACCGACCCAAGCCCATTTACTATGGGTCTTGGTGGGGGGCATTCTAAATCTTTATGGATCTTCGGTAACGTATATATCACCGGTATCCTGCACGTACTTGGGACCAAATAGGTGCGTTCTTTCTTATTTAATACTCCTGCTTTGGCTCCTAATCCCACTAACGTTTTCAAATCATTTCAAATAGAGGAATTCATAGGCATATTGAATAGGAATACCAACAATATTAGATTGGATTACCAATATAGCCCGAAAGAAATACATTTTTTAGATGTAACCATCTATAGAGATCAAGATACCCTGGCAACAAAAACATATTTTAAGCCAACTGATAGAAATAGTTATCTATCTATTATGAGCGGACACCATCCTTCTTGGCTTAAAAACATCCCGAGAGGCCAATTTATGCGTATTAGGAGAAATTGCACCTCAGACCAAGACTTCATAGAACAATCACAATGGATCAAGGAGAAATTTACACATAAAGGTTATGACGATCGACAACTGGACAAAGAAATTCAACAGGTCCTAGAAAAACCAAGGGACTCCCTGTTAGATGAACAACCCAAACAACGAAACAATGATGGTAAAAAAGATTGGAGCATCATCACTGACTACCATGCCCAATACCGAGATGTTGAGGAGATCTTTAAGAGGCATTGGTATCTTCTCAAGTTAGATAAGACCTTGGGTCCAGCCTTACCAGAACAACCCAGCTTTATATACAGAAAAGCACCAAACTTTGGAGATAAACTAATTAAAAGAGTACTCGACCCTCCTACGGGCACTGGAGGTATACAATTTTGGCCGGACCAAAAAGGTTTTAGAGCATGTAGGAAGTGTAGAGCCTGTAACCTTACAGGCAACGAAGTAAGAACCAGAACGGAATTTAGGTCCACAACTACCAATAGAAGCCACACCATTGACCAATTTATCACGTGCGATAGCACACATGTGGTCTATGTTCTAAAATGCCCATGCGGTCTTATGTACGTGGGTAGAACAAAACAACCACTAAAAGTGAGAATTGGTGAACATGTGACTAACATCACGAAAGGCTTCAAGGATCATAGTGTGTCGGCACATTTTAAAGAAAAACACAAGAAGGACCCCTCAGGCCTACAATTTTGGGGGGTAGAGAAATTGGTTCCCAATTGGAGAGGGTCTAACAGAACTAGAGAGATTTCAAAAATGGAGACCCGATGGATATACCTCTTGGGAACTTTTAATCCGGCTGGACTGAACATCGAACTGGACCTGAATTGTTTTATTAGTAATTATTAATGATTTATAGGGTCGTTCAACCCTTCTTGGAATCAGATACTCCCACCTTAAATAATGATATCTCCAGTTTCTTCTTCTTTTAATAATATATCACAATTTTAATAATATATCACATTTTAATATTTTCAATATTTTAATATTCTTAATTTTAATTTTATATTTATTCCTACCCCAATGTTATAGTCATTAAAGATCAGGATTTATGTAACTTTAAATCTTCTATATATTTAATGAGAGATGCCAGTGATGGTTACCACTCTTATATTGAGGGGCCAGATCTGAGTATTCACAACATTTAATACTGATCATCTGATAGGACTATACATAGTATACTTGTGTTTGATATTATGGTTTGATTATGGGAGAGTAGGAGGTATAATTCAATGATGTGGTCTTGTATTATGTCTCCATCATTGTACTATATATACATCACGTTGCTATTACAATGTTTTAATGATATTAATTTTAGTATTCATTCATTAATTAATTATGTAATATCATGAACTGTATTATTCACGGTATGAATTGTACTATTATTTTAATTTAGTGTACTAGGTCAAGTATGTTGCCCTACTAAATTTGCTTTGATTGGATTATGCCATCAAGTGTCCATTTGAGCGTGTACATTCTCATGGCAAGTCTATTATGATGCCTAGTTGTAAACTGTCACGGTGATCAGCAACAAGAGCATACTTGCTAGGGAGAATAGAGAACCGTTCATTGGACAATGCCACCTAGCGGTGGTAAACGATCACTATAAGGGTAGCTGGGGACGCTGTGTGGCCACCCCCCTGTGATCAAGTCGGAAGTGACGAAACGCGTCAGGGGCGTGGCCACACGGCGACCCGAGACCGATCGTGAGACCAGCGGTGAGGACAGAGAGAGGAGAGGAGTTGGTGCACTGTCCAACTGCTGTCTGGTAACGTGTGTACAGCTGGTACACTGATGTTCGTTTAAAATGTTTTTGATTTAAGCGCAATATTTGTTTTATTAAAAGATCTTGTTTTAAAAGTGATACACTATGAGGGTTTTTTTTCTTGTTTGATCTCTTCCCCTTATGTCGATTTGAGAAAGAGCTGTTGGAGGTTGTCAGCTGGAACTGCTTTAGCAAAGGAGCCCTTAGGATGCGTTGGAGATCATACACAGGCTAATTTGATCTGCCATACTGAGCTGACTGGGTTGTAGCTGTACGGTCCTTTTTGTGATGGTCTTTTGCTGAATCCATATGGATGTATAAAAAAGGCGTTTTTTACTCCTACTTCTGGTGAGCCTCCAATTATAATTTTCTGTCTGCACGTGGTGAATTGAGGTGGAAGATTTAAGTAAAGGATTTGCTTCGTTATTTATGCACCTTAAGAACTTTATTTTCCAGCACTGGAAATTTTCACTAACACTGGCACTTTATTTGCACTATTTATATAAGCGCTGCTAAACACTGGACTATATGAGTGTGATTTTTTTATTAAATTAAATACACATGTGGTGTACTAGAGTTTTTGGTAGACAATGTGACAATTAGTGGCTTGATATAAAAAAAAATCAAGAGTTAAAACTCCCTTTAAATACAAAAATATAATCAAAATATTCATCAATAAACTATAGCTAATACAAGTGTGTCATTTGGACATTTAAAAATACAAACATCAGTTCTGTGCATATCCATGCATATATTTTGTGTAATTAGCTGACACTACAAAATGTATGATTTATTTATGGTTTTGAGCCTATATTGTCAATTTTTGGAACACTTGTGTGAAATATATGACAGATACAGTATGACTGATGGAGCAAGACCTTCAATCCCTTAATATGCCTATTTTACAATGCCAGTGGGCTGAGTGGGCTATGTTCTAATGCCTTGCAGGGCTTATGTAAATAGGTACCCCTATTTTCATTATTTTTATTAGGTACCCCTATTTGCATTAAAACAGCCATGCTGGTTCATTGAGTATAATCTAAACCACTAAATATTGAGGACATAAAAAATATGAAAAAATGTAAATAAAATGTTGCTCTTCAAAACTGAGGTTATTAGTCACAAGACTGTACAAACTAAGCAATTCATTAAAACTGGGTTGCAATGCCTGTCATAGGAATGAGCTATTACCCAACTTTAAGAAATTATGATCATGTTTACATAAGTTTCATGGTATAATATGAAAAAATGGAAAGGTACACTGGAAAGCTAGATGTACTGTACAATGATTCACAGCTATAACCAAGTACAACTGTGCTTGCATGAGCGTCAACTTTTACTGTTTTGTAAGGTGTTTTACCTGCTGTTTTTCCTTTAGAAGTACATGATATCCAGTGGCGTATCATCTAGGGGGTGCAATGTGTGCAGTGAAAATGGGCCCTGGGGGGTAGGGCCAATTGTGCTCTGGCACACAGTACATCAATGGAGAGCAATAGAAATTCAAAAAATGACAGCAGTGCAGTCTGCCTCTTAAAAGTCTAGGTGCTGCAACCACACCTGTCACTGCCCACAAACTGTATCCTTCCGCCTGCTGCTGTTTAGGATCTGCAGGTGGCTGTCAACTCTGGGAGTGAGTTCAGCATCACTGGGGGGGTAGGGCGCTGATATCTTCTTGAGCCTGGGAGGAGGGAACCTCACATGCATCAAGATGTGTCTGAGGTGTGTTAGGGAGTAACTGACTACTTGAAGGGAAGGGGAAGATTGGTGATTGTGCTGGGGTACGCTGACCTGATGGGGGTAGTAATTGTTCTGGGGTACACAGACCAAGTTGGGGGAGTGGTGACTGTGCTGGGGTAAACTAGCCTGGTGGGAGGGTGGTGATTGTTCTGGGGCACACTGACCTGGGAGCTGTTCATTGTGCTGGGGGACTTTGACCTGGGGAGTGTGGTGAATATGCAGGGGGATGCTGACTTAAGGCAGGTGGTTATTGTGCTGGAGTACACTGACCTGGGAGGGTGACACCAACCTGGGAGGGTGGTAATTGTGCTGGGAGACACTGGCCATGAAGTGGTGATTGTGCTGGGGGACACTGACCTGGGGAGGTGATTGTGCTAAGTGACAGACTGACCTGGGGTGAATGATCTGGGGGACACATTCAGTCTCAGACTCCTGCACCGTAAACACTATATTGCATATTACATACTTCTGACCAAAGTATTAATTGTCTCAATATTTCTGTAAGGTAGGCTCAGGCAAAGTGTTAGCTCTGTCTACTCAGTATGCACACAATCAAATGTAATGGAAGAGTTTCATTTTCAAAAAAACAATTGTGCTGTGTTTTTACATGTCTGTGAGATTCCTACTTGTGGCACAGCAATCTAAGCATTTTATGTGTACAAAGCTGATTTGTTAATTTGTTTTATTTAGCATGTCCCCATTAGCCCCTCCCACTGTTAAATAAATTTGACCACACCCACGTTTCACAGCATTACTACTCTTCTTATTGTGCCCTAGGTCTTTTACAATCCTAGCAACACCTCTGGCGTAATGAAAAGCATGCTCACTATTTACCACGGTGCACTAAGCACACCACTTTTTTTTAATAAAGTAAAGATGTCCAACTTATGATCATAGTAGTATCTTTTTATCTTTTGTTTTGGTTATAATTATTGTTTATTCAGATCATTGTAAAAATGCTCAAAAATAGGTTAGGAAGTTTGTTAAGACTAAAATCACCTCCTTGTCTCAATATAATGAGAGAGCTGTTCTTAGTTTAGAGATGGCCTTTGTGAGGCTAATGAGGGCTAATAAGTTTGCTTGAGAAAAGGTTGCCGAGTGCTCAGGACATGGGACAGCACTGGATTTTTGCCATAGTCATCAGCCATTTGTTAGACTTTACAGATTGTGACAGGAAGCCAGGACAATCTGTGAGTTGTGTCTAGAATGGGAGATATATTTGTCCCAGGTTTATGCTGTACACTGATTACTTTTTTGTTTGTGCCCGCTAGTGAGCCTCTTTGGGCTCAGTGGGGGTTAACAAGCTCAGGTGTAACACATAAAGCAATCAGGGCTCTATAGAACTCCCATAAACCACTGTTTTTGTTTTCACAAAGACCCTGCTGTCTGTCCCTGCCTACTTCACTGTGCTGTGACCCATCCACGGGGGTCCTGCACACCCCACTACTGAGCTAATCCCTTACAAGACAGATATAAGAAAACATGTTTAATGGTATATTAAACAGACCAAAAGAGCGCAAACAAGAGAATTCCACTTTTTGAGTTTGCACTGATTTTTTTATAATTGTAATTTTTATTGAAATATCAAGACAATTGCAAAAGTAAATGTACAAAACATTGTCATCAGCTAATGACCAAGAACAAAAACAAGTAAAGAAAACAAAAAAGAAAAGAAAGCAGGCTTATGCATCCTTTACCAAGCGATCAATCTTTACAGGTTATGCTCATGTACAATATAGCAGTATATTCAGGTTATGACTCCAAAACATTAAGAAGATCAGGTTGGACTTATTCACTTATTTACATCTACACTGATCACACAGGAACTATAAGAGGTTAGACCCAGCCCACTAAACATCAGAATGTAAACCCTAGATTGTCACCAGTGTACTGGGAGGCCTCAGCTTGTGGGGCTTGGTAATGGGGCTCCATACTCCAAGTTGTCCCAACATTCCCAGATCCTGTTGAATTGGGGCACAGCCTCGTGTACCATGGCAGTCAGATATTCCATCCTTCTAATGTCTGCTATGATCTGAAGAAATCTAGACCACAAAGGAGGGTTATTTTGTAACCAATATAAAGGAATTGTTCTCTTCACTGCCAAGAGTATGTAAGAGATTAATCATTTAATGCTCTTGGAGATTCTAGGAAATGGAAGGCCCAACAAATAGTGAACTGGGTCTAGTGGGAAAGACATATCCAGCACTTCCTGGAGCAGGACCATAGCCCGGCTCCAGAAACGGCCAGATCAAGTCACACTGGCAGAAAATGTGATAGTGTACCTGTATCGTGTCCTCATCTCCAGCATAGTTTCGAACATGTAGGCTTAAATCTGCGTAAGACCTCAGGGGTCCGGTACCAAAACATCAATACCTTTTAAAGCAATTTCTTTTTGTGTGACACACCTGGACAACTTAAATGTGGCCGTTCAGATCCTGTCCCATATCTGTAGAGACAATGGCCTATCCAGTATGTGAGACCACTTCTCCATGTAGTGGTGAGAACATTCCATGAGAGGGGAGGCTTCATGGAGGATATGATAGATAGCTGTTATCAAATGTGGCTGTTGAGGGCCCTGTGCACAGAGATGTTCAAAAGGTGTGGGTCTAAAGTCTGGGTAGTGGATAGCAATTGAAAAAAATGCCTAACTTGTAGATAATAATAAAACGTGGAGGAAGGGATCTTGAAATTTTCCTGTAGTTCACTGAAGGAGTATACCAGTCTAGTGACCGGGTGGACCAAGTTGCGCAGTTGGTAGAGGGAATCCATGGCCACATCCGTCCCAAAGTCATGCTATCCAGAATTACCGAATTTAACACTATGGTGGTCAAAGGTGGGCATGGAGAGGATAAAGAAAACTTACCCTGGCACCTACTCCATATGGAAATGGTAAAGAGCATAGGATAGAGAAACATGTTTTAATATAGGATCCTTATGTAGGGACGGGGACCACACTACAGCCCCTGGATGAACTGGGTACATGGCTCCCTTTTCAATCTCTGACCATCTATTTGGAGCCATTAGGCTAGCCCATGAAATCACAGCTCTCAGGTGTGTGGCATAATAATACTTCAGGGGCTCCCATCCCTCCTCTAGATCTCAATGAAAAAACTACTGAGCTTGCTACGCGATGGACTCCATTTTTCCAAATACATTTAAAGAAATGACTTTGTATGGCTTTTAAATGAGGCAGCGGTACAGCCACTGGCAGGGTCTCAAAAAGATAAAGTAATTTGGGCATTATAGACATTTTTAAAACATTCACTCTTCCAAGAAGAGAGATAGGATACTTCCCCTACTTTTGCAAAGATTTATTGATTTCCTGAAGTAAAGGGGTATAATTGGCCACATAAAGAGAAGAGTAGGAAGGAGCAAGATTCATGCCCAAATATCTCAGTGAGCTGTAACACCACCTATAAAGGTAAGCAAGTTTAAGTTGAGTCAGTAGGCTTAATGGTATATGCAAGGGTAGGGCTTCCATCTTGACTGTATTAATTTTATATCCTGAGATGGCACTTAATGAGGTTAGAAGAGAATGTAAAGTTGGGAAGGATATGAGTGGATTAATTATATTAAGCAGAATATCATCCGCAAAAAGGGACAGCTTGTATTCCCCTGTTGCATTGCCAACCCCAAGATATTTTCCTTTGAGCGAATGGCCACAGCCAGGGGCTCTAAGCAGAGAATAAAAAGCAGCGGAGATAGGGGACACCCCTGCTGTGTGCCATTGGTCATAGGGAAAGAGGGTGACAGAAAGGATGACCTCTGCACTTGAGCAGAGTTTTGAAAATATAGCGCCTCTAGGGCTTTAAGGAAAGGGCCTTTAAAACCAACTGTACCTAAGGTGGCAAACATATAGGGCCAGCATGGCCTATTGAAGGCCTTTTGGGCATCCAGACTTAGTATTACTGCAGGTCTAGGAAATTTATTGAGAAGGTCAGTTAAATCTATGGTGCGTCACGTATTAGCCTGTCTACTTCTGATAAATGCTACCTGATCTTTGTTAATTAGCTTTGGAATTATTTGGGATAACCTAGAGGCCAGAATCTTGGTGAATATTTTATAATAAACTAAGAGTTTAGCAAGGCTACGGGCCTATAATTATCCGGAATGGTTGGGTCCTTGCTCGGTTTTGGTATGACCGTGATGTAAGAATGTTTAAATTGGGGATGTGGAGATACACCCTGCAAAATAGAATCATATACCTCCAGCATGTGTGGGGCCAAAGTGTCAAGAAAAGTTTTGTAGTATGAGTAGGATAGCCCATTGGGCCCGGGCGATTTATGGAGGGGAAGCTCTTTCACTGTGAGCAGGAGTTCCTCTGTGGTGAAAGGGGCGTTAATGTTAGCCAAGTCTGCCTTTGAGATTTTGGGGATTCTAATATCTTTGAAGAAGGCGTCAAAGTTCACCTGAGTGAAGGCAAAATGATTTTCAGGCGTTAGGCAATTATAAAGTTTGTTGTAGTACTCTCCAAAGGTTTTGGACATGGACATAGGGCAATGGGTTCTAGTTCCATCTGTTTGGATGAGGAATCCAGAAAGGAGTGGAAGGGCCATGGGCAGAGTTTGTTTACTAACATCATATGGGGCTTATTCGAAAAACTCATAAAATTTCTGTTTGACCCAAAGGAGTGATTTAGCTAATTTCGAAAGGGTTAGAGACCGCAACTGCTCTCTAATAGATGTCACTTCCCTGAGTCGGGCTACTGTTGGGCTATGAAGAAGCTGTGTCTCTGCCAATTTTAAAGCAGCTGTTAAGGTTTGAGCTAACTTAGCCGTGTCCCTTTTGAGCAGTGTACCTTCTGCTATGCAGGCCCCCCCTAAAGTACGCATTGTGTGCCTCCCATAGCGTAGATGGACTCTCAACCAATCCCTTATTAAGTTGAAAAATTTCTTCCAATGTTTTAGCTAATTTGTTCCGTGTATATGGGAGTTGGAGAAGGTGGTCACTGAGGCGCCAATGGCAGGCCCTAGGGAATGTTGAAGTCAAGGCCACATCTAACAAAATGGGAGCATGGTCAGACCACGTAATAGGCAAGATATCGGCATCCACCACATATGGAATGACCAGGGCCGAAATAAAAAAGTGGTCCAGCCTTGAATACATTTTGTGTGCTGAGGAGTAGAACAAGAACTGTTTGGTTGTGGGATGCTTTAACCTCCCTGGCGGTATGATTATTTCAGATTTTTGGTGCTGAAGGCGGTACCATTATTTTGCATGGAAATTTGGCGTTTTATATTGTAGGCCTGTAATTCTTAGGAAAAACTCACTTAAATCTGTCCAAACAAGAGTCTAGTAGACATCCCTGGTATGATAAAGTTTGAAACATGACATCATAAATTATAATATAATAAATAACTATCAAAAATAATAATGTAGGGGGGCGCATGCACGAGGCTTTCAGCGACAGACATGCCTAGCTAGAGCTCCGCTCAGGCACGAGACCTTCGGCAGCTCTACAGCACCCACAACTACGCGAAAATCACCCATAACGACTCCCTGCCTGCCCTAGATCTCCGAGAACCAGAATATGGTTGTGGGAAACCCGCCATCACAAGCTCCGAAGCAAAAACATACGGGAGGTCCTAGCGCGGGCCTCAGCCAAGATGGCGCCCACATCACCTCGTGGAGCTGGCAGCTCAATGCGGACACCAAAATACAAGGTGAGGATGGCCACTCACCCTGACGAAGGTGAGTCAGACAACGAATACCTAGCCTCACCGTTATCCCCCAAAGACTGCTCACAAGCAAGCCCCTTACTACAACAGTTCGAACGTATGCTCACACGAGCCTTGCAACGTACCTCCGATGAAATCACCGAACGCCTCTCTAGAGAAATCAGAGAGCTAGGCCAGCGCACATCAGAGCTGGAAACCCGTACGGATGAGCTAGAAACACAGGCGGCGAATCATGCCCATGAACTGGAAGCCCTGAAGGAAGCTAACTTGGCGCTACAAGCACAGATAGAGGACCAGGAAAATAGGGCCAGACGGTCCAACATCCGGATCAGAGGTCTGCCAGAGTCCATCTTGGACCTAAACTCCACTATTACAGCCCTTTTTCAAGAACTTTCCCCATCCATCCCAATTGACAGATTGGAAATTGAACGAGTACACCGCGCCCTGGCTCCCCGCAAACAGGATGGTCCCCCTAGGGACATTATAGCCAAAATGCTTTATTACCGCACTAAGGAACAACTATTGTCGGCGGCTAGACATAAGGAACACCTCATCTTCCAAGGCCACAGTTACCAACTGTTTGCAGACTTATCCAAAACCACCATAATGAAACGCAGATCCTTTAAGCAATACCTAGAGGTGCTGCAACATCACAAAATCATCTATTCATGGGGCTTCCCCTTTTCTCTGCGCTTCACATACCAGGGTCGCAAATACCAATCCAAGACAGCGGAGGATCTTCGTGATCAGCTGCAAGCTTTACATCTCTCCACCCCTACCGCAGCCTCAACACAGAACACCCGCCGGAGGTCCACTTCTGTCTCCCCACAGAAATCATCTGCTTCTCCGGCATCCACCACTAAAAGAGGAAGATTTATTCCTACCTCCCAAGATCAACAGGACTCTATGGACTGAATACTTCCCAGATTAGGTGTGCCTTCAGCTTCCTATTGTCCTCCATAGCAAGCACACCTTCCAGGAAACAGTGTCCTAGGTGTCACACTAAAACGTTGGTTTAAAAAGACTGCCACATAACAACAATCTGACCTTCCAGTAAGAAGTAAGTTTTATTCAAAATTTTACATTCAGTTATGTATTGTTCATGTTTATGTTTAAATGGTTACCATTTACAATTTTGCTGGGTTGTTCTGGCCTCGCGGCCCACCCTGGTCGGACTGACCCCTCAGACTCCTCCCTTTAGGAGGGTCTGGACGGGGTTGAGCTGCCCTGGGAGCCGGGGCCTGGACGCCCTCAACATCTTTGTGTTGCCCCTACCCTTATCTCTGCTTTAACCAAACACCCATTTTGCCATACTGCAGCACCTCTGGGGACCCATGGGGTCCATGGCTTTCTGGGGGATTGTCGGGTATGGTGGTCCACCCGCCTCCTCGGGGATCTGGGGGGACCGCCGGGCCGGACAATATATCAGGAGGTGTACGCACCCCTACTCAAAGAACTCCCTACAATGTATTCTTCGAAGCAAGGTGCTTATATGTATGTTACAACTGTTACTTAGCTCTTCTCACGACCTTCTAATCACCACATCAAAATCTCCCTTGACCTCCTTTCCAGAGTATCATTTGCTGATGGTCTCGTGCCTGTATGTCACTGTTGCCCCCAACTTGCTCATAGAGAACCCAACTGGGTACTTTCTGAGCAACATGACCCCCTCTGTCGATTGAATTCAACCCTCCACAGACGGAACTCATCACTTCCCTATTTTTAGTTATCTCTCTCCTCCTTCCTTTTCCCCCCTAAAGCCTTCCTTTTACTCTCCTCTTTCTCCTCCCTTACTTCCTCGCCGGGAGACACATCTTACTGTTGAACCACAGACACTTTTTTTAAAACCCCCCCATTACACTCATGGCCCCCCTGAACATTCTCACCCTAAACGCCCAAGGCCTAAATTCCCCTAACAAGAGACGTAAAGCCTTTAGATCCTTTTCTTCATTAAAAGCCCATGTGGTTTGTATCCAAGAAACCCACTTTACGGATTGTCACTGCCCTAAATTCCTAAGCTCTTCATACCCACAATTTTTTACAGCCTCGGCACAAACCAAACAAAGAGGAGTCCTGATTGGGTTCCACCGTACAGCACCCTTTGCGTTTAAAGCCGAAATCAAAGACCCCGAAGGCAGATATTTGATTTTAAAAGGCACGCTGCTTGACTCTGAAGTCACAGTGGTGTCTTACTATGCGCCCAATCGCAACCCCACTGCATTTTTATCTAATTTATTCCAGATAGTTGAGGCCCATAAACAAGGCACCCTACTAATATGTGGCGACTCTAACCAAGTCATCCACCCAACATTGGACAAATCCCCCTACACACCCCCCCAGGCCCCTCCAAACTTACCTTCTCCCACTTACTCCAGCAACATTCACTGATCGATACTTGGCGAGAATGCAACCCGACCAAAAAACAATACTCTTTCTACTCTCATCCGCACAACTCCTTCTCTCGTATTGATCACATCCTCACAACCATAGGTACCTCCCCTGCCCTGCTCTCCTCCTCACTAATTCCTATTCCTTGGGCTGACCACAATGCCATAATGTCCTCATTTATCTCCTTAATCCCACAACAAAAATACTTCTCGTGGTCACTCAACGACTCGCTACTAGCCAATCCCTCCTATGCTCTTGAAATAGAGACTGAAATCCGTAGGTACATTACAGAAAACAAAACTGATGAGACTTCACCCCTGACAGTCTGTTAAGCCCACAAACCAGTCCTTAGGGGCTTCCTGATAAGTTTAGCCACAAGGCGGAAAAGAGAGCGCAAGGCACAATTCCAGAGGTTAGAGGCGAACTTCTCACAAGCACACAATAATTTTCAAACAAACCCCACCCCAGCTCATAAAAAATATTTAGACAACGCCAGACTAAAACTAGATTTATTCCTGACAGATTGAAATCTGAATGAAATCTCTTGAAATAGAGACTGAAATCCGTAGGTACATTACAGAAAACAAAATTGATGAGACTTCACCCCTGACAGTCTGGGAAGCCCACAAATCAGTCCTTAGGGGCTTCCTGATAAGTTTAGCCACAAGGCGGAAAAAAGAGCGCAAGGCACGCTTCCAGACGTTAGAGGCAAACTTCTCACAAGCACACAATAATTTTCAAACAAACCCCACCCCAGCTCATAAAAAAGATTTAGACAACGCCAGACTAGAACTAGATTTATTCCTGACAGATTCAGCCAAAAAATCTCTCAGACGCACCAAACACAAAATTTATACAAAATCCAACAAACCGGACACTGTTCTAGTACGTAACATAGACAAAACGCACAAACCAATTCGCCTCTAAACCGCCCCGAATACCTACTCCAGCAACCCATTAAAAATCCTTGAAACATTCCGCCGTCATCTCTCCTCCCTCTATGCCCAACAACCCCCGACAGCTCAATCACTGTCTTCTCATATTTTTGATTCCATCACACTTCCCAGTCTACCAACCTCACACAAGGAGACATTAGACGCACCCATATCCAGCGAAGAAGTCTGTAAGGCAATCAAATCCCTCAAACCCCATAAAAGACCAGGCCCAGACGGCTTCACAGCTACCTACTATAAACAATACATAGACCTACTCGCCCCTCTCCTTTCCGAAGCTCTCAACTCCATATTGAACGGCCACTCCTTCAACCCTGAATCTCTCCATGCTGCAATCACCATGATCCCTAAACCTTCTGCAGATGATTCCTCTTGGTCTAACTACCGCCCAATATCCCTTTTAAACATAGACATCAAAATCCTTACTAAAATCCTTTCCACACGCCTAATCACAATCATAGGATCTCTCATCCATAAAGACCAGGTCGGATTCATACCCTCTAGACAAGTAGGAGACAACATTAGAAGAGCCTCTCTCCTATCCCATCATGCTCGTACACGCAACATCCCTTCCTGCTTCCTCTCTCTGGACATACGAAAGGCATTTGACAGTGTATCCTGGTCATATCGATTTTCAATCTTACAGAAATGGTGCTTCGGACCACATTTCCTCCGTTGGGTCACTTCTTTATATTCCTCACCCTCAGCTCATGTTAAATACGCTGGATACCGCTCCGACTCATTTCAAGTGCGCAGAGGAACCAGGCAGGGATGCCCTCTGTCCCCTCTCCTATTTGCTTTAGCTATAGAACCCCTGGCACAAATGATTCGCTCTAACCAAGATGTTAGAGGTTTGGAGTTGGGAGGACATCAGCACAAGCTCTGTCTATTTGCTGATGACGTTCTCATCTTCCTCACCTCTCCCTTGACGACTGCCCCTACCCTGCTCACCATATTGGACAAATTTGCCACCATCTCTGGACTAACTGTTAACTTACAGAAATCTAAGATTCTCAACATATCTCTTCCCGCCCCCCTCCAAGAGCAACTCCAAAAAGTACTACCCTTCTCCTGGGCCCAAAATAATTTACCCTACTTAGGGATTAAATTAACCCCTGACCCCACTAATCTTTTCGCTGCTAACTACCCCCCAATGCTTGCCCATATTACAAAACTGATGAATTCCTGGTCTACTCTACCTATCTCCTGGCTAGGACATATCACCGTACTTAAAATGGTTATTCTACCCAAGATTTTATTTCTTTTTAGAGTTCTCCCCATCTCAATCCCCGCCTATTTTCTCCGCAACTTGGAACGGAGGGCTCTAGCCTACACTTGGAACAACACCAGACCTCGCGTCTCTAAGCTTGTTCTCTTCCAACATAAAATACGGGGAGGCTTGGGCTTTCCCTCCTTTCTGAAGTATTACCAAGCATCACAGATAGCCATGCTGGCTAATTACCACACCACCAGGGAAATCCCCCTATGGGTATCGCTGGAGGCAGGAGACTGCAGTCCTCTCTCAGTCGCCAATATCCTCTGGCTTGCAACCAAGGATCGCGGAAAAATTACCAACCCCATAACCCGCCACTCTCTCCACATTTGGGACACCCTTAAATTTAAGTTTAAACTGCAATCTGGACACAACCCTCTCATATCTTATTTACACAGCCCCACTTTCTACCAAGCTTGGATCTCCCCAAATTCCTTCTCGAAATGGGTGAACGCAGACCTGCTCAGGGCACATTCCTTCTTTGTCTCAGATAAATTCATGCCATTTCCAACAATAAAGGACTCTTTCGATCTCCCCAGCTCGGAGATTTTTCGATACCTTCAGCTTAAGCACTTCTTCTCCCCATGCAAACGCCTTGACCCATCTCTTCCCATCATGACTAATTTTGAACATATATGCCATAAAGATCCACATGCCCGTGGACTAATCTCTCTGATATACAAGAATTTATTTGACTCCCCATGTTATACGTCTCTTCCCTATACCTCCAAATGGGCGCAAGATCTGAGCCTTGACCTAGACCCAGACACCTGGTCAGAAATTTGGCAAAACACCAAATAAGCTTCTCAAAACATTGTCGCGTTAGAAACAAATTACAAGGTCCTGCTCCGCTGGTACCTGGTTCCCAGCTGCATAGCCAAATTTGCCCCCGCACACTCACCAAACTGTTTCCGAGGCTGTTTGGAAGCTGGCACCCATAGCCACATATGGTGGTCCTGCCCTGCCATTGCCAAATTCTGGTCCGAAATTTTTAAATTGATCTCAACGATTACCAAAACTGAAATTAACCCCTCTCCAGATATAGCCCTACTAAATGTAAAACCCATTGGAATCAATAAACACTGTTTCAAACTACTGCTACAGATAACCACTGCTGCTAAACAAACAGTAGCTAAGGCCTGGAAGACCCCACATTTATCAATATTAGAAACAACTCAAAGAGTTACGAATGCAATAATCCACGCCAAGATTGAAGCTACACTACTCAATAATATCCCTAAATTCAAAAATATTTGGCTCCCCTGGACCGAACATTACCTACCCACCAACTTTGACCACTCACTCCTCCTTCCATAAAAGTAACATCACCAACCCCCCACGTACCTAACGTGTCTGACCATAACTAAGCTTCTTTCTCCCAGAGAGGAACAAAAAAAAACCCCCTTTTTTCTTTTCTCAGTCCCGCATCTCACCCTTTTCACTCTCCCCCACTTTTCCTCTTCTATACACTGTCTACTTACCTTAATCCTCTAAGATACCCAGTCGAATCTTTGGACTTCCTCCAGTGATCCATAGTCCTAACCGCAACTTTTGTTATAAATCTCCTATAAGGTACACTGGAGCTATAGACCTCAGGTTGGTTGAGCTGTTCCCCTTACGACACAGCTTGCTCCCAGACGGGGTGTCTGAGGGTGCCGGTTGACTCTCCCAACTGGGAACTCTACCACGGTAAAAGCAGTCCCCCTGAAATGTAACTTAATATTTTTCCATTGGCATCTTTGTTGTTGACTCCTTCTTTTTTACGATGTCTCATTGTATTACTGTATTATCATCATTGTATATTCCCTGCTCTCTTTTCTGTTTCACTTGTTAACCTAAATAAAACTTTTGAACAAGAAAAATTAATAATGTAATCAAACCAAAAACACTGAAATTTTCTCAGTTGCAGAATTGTCGCTGTCGTCACTTTCAGTGTCTGATGATAAATTTCCCCAAAAATCAGTATCACTCAATTCTGCAAATGATTCTTATTTACTATCGGTGTTTTCTAGCTGATCAAAAACCACTTTTGATGTAAAAGGACACTTTTTGGTTGCCATGGACATCCTCAAGTTTCCAGGCAGAAAGAATGGCATATATAATATAAAAGTGCATGCAGGGGCAAACCACTAGGGACAGAAGGGATGTGAAATGATTTGATACAGTAATGTAATCTTACAGATTACAGTGTACTGTATGTTTACTGTATATTTCACTTTTTGAATTTGCCACCGGTCCCCGCCCCGTGCGACGCGACACTCGCAGGGAACGGAGCCTGGCACACAGAGGCATTGGACAGAGGACACAGCCCGCAGACACAGTGGGAGACATCGCTGGATCCAGGGGACAAGGTGAGTAACGCTGCCTTGGATCCAGCGATGCAATCCCACGTGTGGCTCAGGGTTACCGCTAATGGTACTGAAATTCCACCCCGAGCCACACTCGGGAATACCGTCAGGGAGGTTATCCTCCAAGAATCAAACAGCTGTTGTAACCTAATATATTGCCAAAAAGAGGTAGCAGAGAAGAGTACCTTGCGAGACGGAGTGTACTGGAAAAGGGTTTGCCTGTCCCTACTTGGTGACAGAATCAAGTTAAAGTCCCCCCCAATTATCTTAAAAGGCTGAGAGAATTGTTGGGAACATTCAAATACCTTATGCAATATGTTTGTTTTTAACCCTAATCAGGCATGCTTTTTTGATGAGAATTGCTACACCTGCTTTTCCGGTAGGATCAAAGACTACATAAGAGGTGGGATAATACCTAGAAGCAAATTTCAATGAACTCTCCACCTTAAAATGTGTCTCTTGGACCATGACTACATAAGCCCCCAAGGCCCTGAACTCCTTCAAAGCCATCCAACATTTTTGAACTGAGTTCAGTCCTTTAACATTATGAGACATTATCCTTAAAGCCATAACAATCGGACAAAATCAGGAGCATAAGTTAGCTTAACACACATAAGGGTTGTGATCAATACACAGTGGAAAAAAATTACATGAGTCAACCTGTTAAAAAGCTTTTGGAAGTAGCTGAATCCCCCATATGGTGAGGAGAAGAAAAAATTAACCTATAAGAAAGAAATTATATCAAAAAGCACAAGTTCGGTCGGACCGAAAACTGGTCCCAAGAAAAAAAAACAACAAAAAAACAGGTAGCAGGCAGCTGCCTCCCTGGAGGCCCCAAAAACAATCAAGGGTCATTTGGGGAAACATGGCAGTTCCAAACAAGTTGCAGTTCCAGAAATGAGAAATGAGAAATCAGAGAGAGCCAACTGAGTACATTAAAAAAAGGTGACACATAACTAGTGTTGGGAATACACACAATTCGATTGAATACGAGGACTAAAACAGGCTAACAATACCGAAATTCCTATTACAGAGTATTACAATTTCCTGACTTGAGTCAAGTTTTTACAACCTACCGAAACTTCCTCAAGTCCCGGAACCCCCGAATACATCAGTACCAGGTTCTCTGTGTAAAATTCCACCTCTCAAGTAACTTTAAACGAAGATCCATAATAGGGTGGAGAATACATCAGAAACTAGGATGGC
>BLSH010174206.1:444802-457201 GCA_018402905.1 Glandirana rugosa | reverse complement strand
AAAGAATAAAGTTACGTTAAAACCAAGCAAACCATTGTTTTTCTTGTGAAATTCCCAATAAGTTTGATGTGTCACATGACCCTCTTCCTATTGAAAAAACAAAAGTTGGATTCAAAATGGGTGACTTCAAAATGGCCGCCATGGTCACCACCCATCTTGAAAAGTTTCCCCCCTCACATATACTAATGTGCCACAAACAGGAAGTTAATATCACCAACCATTCCCAATTTATTAAGGTGTATCCATATAAATGGCCCACCCTGTATATTAAAAATGCTTGCTATTTCTGTTGTTATTGATAACAAGCAATACATTTTGACATTTATGTCTGATTTTAATAAACATTTTTATGCTATCATAGAAAACAAGGCTGCTAATAACTATATTTAATTATAGAGTATTCTACAGGTGGTGTTTAATACGTATATTTATATTGTAAGGCAACTGTGACCTGTTTAAATGTATATGCCCGTGGCTGTTAATATACCTTGGTTTTACAAGTATGTGGTTCCCTAAGGCTAGATACGTACAGGGAGACATCCCTCCAGCACTTCTTTGGTTTCCCTGTCTTAGGCATGATGGCATTTCAATGTTTTCAGCCACAAGCAACAATATTAGCCAAGGGCCAGCTCTGTCAGGCATGGCCTGAATGCTGCACACTGTGTTGCATCTTATGGTTTGTTACACAAGGCAAAACAAGTGATTTAGTTAGCATTTCAGTGTTAACATGTTATTAAAACATTCTACTCCATTAACTATTTCTATTGCCTGAGAACACTTTGAAGCTCACGCATAAGACCCCAAATTCTCTCGACCAAAGATCATAAAAAAGCCCTAAGTTGGATTGGTAGTTTTGGGTTGAATGTTTCGTTGTCAAAATTTCATAGTTATGAGCTTAGAAAATGTGAAATGATAATACACTTTATGTTTTCATCATTATAATCCTTTAATTCATGATATTTATTATGTAAAGGATTCAGAGGTTCTGTAATGTTTCAGGATTATGATTTGATTATGGATTTAAGGGCTATGTTTGGGGTGAGGTTAATGGCTAAAGATACCCTGTTTCCAGCAAAAAATACACATAAAACACAGAAAAATTAAGTTTTAAAATGCCTTATTTCTGTCCTTCCTTTCTGCTACATAAATTATTTTTTTGTGATGTTTCTGTGAGCTTGCTAGCAAATTTGACTAATCAGTCTCCCAGAACAGCCCCTTTTCTTCTGCTATGTCATAGCCCTCTCCTCTTCTGTAGCTGTCCATTTACTCATTGTGATGCCTGAACTTCTCCACCCCCTCAGCTCCCTACTTAACGTTTTTTTAGCAGCTAGGGAACAATGCAGGGGGATTCTATAAAGTGTCAACTAAATGACAGCTCTGAGTCTGCTGGGGCTGCTGACATCACATCTCAGATGGCAGTGCCCAGCAGTAGACTTTGAGAGTTTGCATGGCTACACAAGGCAGCTAAATAATATACATAAACAATGTTAATAAATAAATTAAAATCATATATAATCATATGGTTAGATTGTTCTTGAAATAAAAGGGCTGCTGACTGGCTTTGGCTAAAATTTGGTGATTATGTTGAAGTTTATAAGCTAGGTCGAGCTTTATTGATAGGTTTAGGGGCTAAAAGTATTAAGAATAAGGGATTAGTTAAAAATGTATATATTAGTATACTGATGATAATAGAATACACGTTCAGCAGCATTAAAAACAAACTTATTGTGGCAGAATAACTATTTATGGGAATTTTCATGTGATGTTAAAATTTCCAAAGTACATAATTAAATTCTTAATTCAATATTCCTTGAAAGCAATTCTGTCTATAGACTTTTAGGGAATTGAATGTACTGCTTTATTCTAACTCCCATCTTTTGTTTCTTAATAATTCAAAGAAAAAT
Organism: Glandirana rugosa; assembly: GCA_018402905.1. Taxonomy (NCBI): domain Eukaryota; kingdom Metazoa; phylum Chordata; class Amphibia; order Anura; family Ranidae; genus Glandirana; species Glandirana rugosa. The sequence continues at coordinate 455,297 of BLSH010174206.1, read as the reverse complement.
AAATAAATAAATAAAAAGATAGCCATGCAGGGCAACATATGCATATAACAGAGATCAGTCTGTGAGTACATTTGCCAAATCATAGAAAGAAGTACCAAAGCCAGAGACATGGGAAAGGAATTGGAACACAACCCTCCATAGGCTGTGCACACTATTGCATGTTCACAGAATTTGGTATAAATTGCCTATTTGGCCACACCCTCTTCAGAGACAGGGCACTGGGAGGAAGGGAGGTTATCTATCCATTGAGGTGTGAGGTACCATCTGGTGGTAATATTTTTGTGCCAATTCCCAATGGTTGGCACAACGGGAAAGTACATGTGAACAGTGGAAGGCAAATAGCCATTGTGAGTCAGTGTAGGACTGCTGAAGGTCCCTCCCCCACGCAAGTATGGGGCAGTTTTTGTGAAGGCCAGTTTGTTCTGAAGTACATTATAATGAAGTGAAATACCTTTGAATTTGTGAAGAGTTTGTTGATAGAATTGCCAAATTTTGGGTGGAAATAAATTTTGGGTGGAGAAAATTTAATCAAGAAGTACCTGACACTAAATAGCTTGAAGTGATCAGCAACAATAAGACTATATTCAAGCTGTAAAGTGGGCATATTTTTAATGGTCGTTCCTGGATAAAGTTGGTCTAGCCATTTCAGACCACAGTCAGACCAAGAGGTAGGGTTAATGTGCAGTAGGAGAATGGTGAAAACATCCAGAGGAAATTCAAGGAGGAATCCCTCCCTTAAACAGGAGGATGAGATAATCATTGATCTACAGCCTTGTTGGGAGGCTCTAATAACAATTGGGAGAGATTCTAGCGGAAATGTTTTTAAAGTATCTGCTAGAAGCAGGAGATGGAAGTCTTGAGTGTGAGTCATAGCCTTTTCTATTGAGACCCATTTCACTTCAGCAGTTGGAGCGGACCAATATTTTAGCTGATCTAATAAAGAGGCTATATAATAATCTTTAATATCTATCAACCCGATGTCACCAACTGTTTTATGTTTTATAAGTTGTGTATAAGAGCATATTGCTCTCTTCTATTGCCATACAAATCTTTTAAGGAGAGAGGATAATTTAGAAAAAAACGGACTGTTTTAGAGGGATGGGGAGAGTGCAGAAAAAATATAAAATTGTAGAAGAATAAGCATCTTAAGCACAGCTAGGCATCCTGCCTATGATAGTTCAAATTGAAAGAGCTGGCAAAGGTCTGTTTCTAATTTTGCTATCAGCTAGTGCTGAAACAGTGGGTGTCAATGTTATACCTAGATAGGGTATTCCTGTGGGTGAACATATGTATGGATATTGTTGCGCTTGCAGTTCCTGTTCGTTAGGAGGGGGCACCTAAATGTAGAATTAACAATTTAGTGTAATTTACTTAATAGTATGGAAGTAAACTAAAAGATTTAAGGAGCTGATGTACATGATGCAGGGATTGGGTTGGACTTGTCAATAGTAAGATGACATCATCTACAAACAGATTAATAACATGGTGCTCATCACTGATCTTAAGCCCTGTGATTATAGCATGGGAATGAATGGCTTCTGCCAAGGGCTCAATTAGCAAACTGAAGATTAAAGGTGAAAGTGGGCAGCCTTGCCGTGTACCATTTTGGTTTTGGATAATAGCCTTGAGGTATTCTGTTGAATGCCTTCTCTACGTCTATGGAAAGCAGCAGAGAAGGCGTTTGGGTTCTCTCAGCAAAGTCTATGATATTCAAAATATGCCAGGTGGCATCTGAGGCCTGTCTCCCTTTAGTGAAGCCTGTTTGGTCAGGTTTCACAAAAGTGGGGATAATATCCATGAGGCCACATGCCAATAATTTTGCATACATTTTGATATCAACATTTAAAAGGGAGATAGGTCTAAATTTAGAAGGTGTGGAGGAGACTTGCCCTGGTTTTGGGATAGTAACTGGGATTTATCTGGTGGGAGGGATTTCACAAAACTTTTAATTTCAGAGGTTGAAAAGGGGGCATTAATTTGTTTAATATGGGACTGTGAAAGAGTGGGTAAATCTAGACCAAAAAGGAAATGAGCAATATCGGAGTCTGAGGGTTGCGGTGTAGGGTTGCTAGAGGTTGTATAAGGAGTTATAAGTAGAGTTGGGCGGACACCTGGATGTTCGGGTTCGGCGGATGACCCCAAACCCCATTGAAGTCAATGGTGACCCAAACTTTTGGGCACTACAATGGCTCTAAAAAAGTCCTGGAAAGGGCTAGAGGCCTGCAAAAGGAAGCAAAATGGGGGTAAGAGTAGGACAAGTGCCCTGCAAACAAACGTGGATAGGGAAATTACTTAAAATCACATAAAAAAAAATAAAAAATGGAGGAGGAGGTCAATGTGAAGTAGGAGGTTGAGGAGGCCTCAAAAAAAGAATAAGATCAGTTAAGTATACCAATGGTTGTGTGAGGCCAGTATAAATGTCCATTATGCACAAGGTACAGACAAGTCTTGTGGGATCCATGCCTGGTTCATTTTAATAAACATTAGCTTGTCCACGTTGGCTGTGGACAAGCGGCTGCGCTTGCCTGTGATAACATCCCCTGCCGTGCTAAACACACGTTCAGACAATACACTGGCTGCAGGGCAGGCCAGCCCCTCCAAGGCATAAAGGGCAAGCTCAGGCCATGTGCCCAATTTGGAGACCCAGAAGTTGAATGGGGCAGACCCATCAATCAGTACGTGTATGTGTGTGCACACATATTGTTCCACCATGTTGCTGAAATGCTGCCTTCTGCTAAGACGTTGCCTATCAGCTGGTGGTGCTGTTTGTTGTGGCGTGCTGCTGACAAAGCTTTTCCACATTTCGGCCATGCTAACCCTGCCTTCTGAGGTGCTGGCAGTGCCACAGCTGCATTGGCGACCTCTTCCTCCTTCTCTGCCTTCGCCTTGTGCTTTCACTGAGCCCCTGGTGTAATTTGGGAATGCCCTCAGCAGCACGTCTACCAGCTAGCGCTGGTAGTCGCGCATCTTCCGATCACGCTCCAGTGAGGAAATTAAGGACGGCGCATTGTCCTTGTAATGGAGATCCAGCAGGGTGACCACCCAGTAATCAGCACAAGTTACAATGTGGGCAACTCGGCTGTCGCTGCGCAGGTACTGCAGCCTGTATTTGATCATGTGTGCCAGGCTGCCCAGAGGCAAAGACAAGCTGTCCTCTGTGGGAGGTGTATCATCTGTGTCCTCCGTATCCCCCAAGCCATGATCCAGTGATGCCCACAAGCTGCGTTGGGTGCCACCCTGCTGTGAACACGGTTCCTCCTCCTCATCATCATCCTCGTCCTCTTCATCCTCCAGAACTGTGCCCTGGCTTTAAATTTTTTTTTACCTGGCCTATGCTGGAGCAGGAACCCACCCTCCGAGCCACTTGTGAATGACTGGCCTGATAACCATGTAAATGACCCATCTTCCTACTCCTCCTGTGCCACATCCTCTTCCATCATCACCCGAAGTGTTTTTTCAAGGAGACATAGAAGTGGGATAGTAATTCTGAGAACAGCGTCATCAGCCCTGGCCATGTTGGTGGAGTACTTGAAACACTGCAATATGGTACACAGGTCTCGCATGGAGACCCACTTGTTGGTGGTGAAGTGGTGCTGTTCCGCAGAGCGACTGACCCATGCGTGCTGCAGCTGAAACTCCACTATTGCCTGCTGCTGTTCGCACAGTCTCTCCAGCATGTGCAAGGTAGAGTTCCACCTTGTGGGCACGTTGCATAGGAAGTGGTGAGCGGGAAGGCCGAAGTTCTGTTGCAGCGCAGGCAGGCGAGCAGCAGCAGGGTTGAGAATGCACACACAGATGGCCCGCACTTTCTGCAGCAGCTCTGACATATCCGGGTAGTTTTTTAGAAATGTCTGCACCACCAAATTCAGCACATGCGCTAGGCAAGGGATGTGCGTCAAACCGGCTAGGCCCAGAGCTGCTACGAGATTTCGCCCATTATCGCACACCACCAGGCCGGGCTTGAGGCTCAGTGGTAACAACCACTCATCGGTCGGTTGTTCATTGCCCATCCACAGCTCCTGCGCAGTGTAGGGTTTATCCCCCAAACATATCAGTTTTAAAACAGCCTGCTGTTGTTTCCCCCTGGATGTGCTGAAGTTGGTGATGAAGGTGTTACGCTGACTGGATGAGGAGGTGGTAGAGGAGGGGGAAGTGGAGTAGGAGGCAACAGGAGGCATAGAGAAATGCCCTGCGATCCTCGGTGGTGGAAGGACATGCGCCAAACTGCTATCTGCCTCAGGCCCACCCACCACTACATTTGCCCAGTGTGCAGTTAGCGAGATATAGCATCCCTGCCCGTACTTACTAGTCCACGTATCAGTGGTTATGTGGACCTTGCCACAGATGGAGTTGTGCAGTTCACATTTGATCTTGTCCCCAACTTGTTTGTGCAGGGAAGGGATGGCTCACCTGGAAAAGTAGTGGCGGCTGGGAACCGCATACTGTGGGACAGCCACCGCCATCAGGTTTTTAAAGCTTTCCGTGTCCACCAGACAGAATGACAGCATTTCAAAGGCCAGGAAGTTTGAAATGCTGGCATTCAGGGCCAGGGATCGCGAGTGGGTAGGGGGGGGTACTTCCTCTTTCTCTCTAGTGTTTGGGAGATGGACAGCTGTAAGCTTCCATGGGACCGTGAGGAAATGCTTGGTGATGGCGGCGGACATGGGGCGTTGCTGTCACATCGTCTGTTTGCTGGGTGGCAGGTGACACTGGCACTGTAGAGGTGGAGGAAGAGGCCGAGGCAGCAGCAGAAGAAGAAGTAGGAGGAGCCCGAGACCTTTCTTGGATTTTGAGGTACTTATTCCACTGCAGCTTGTGCTTTACATGTAGATGCCTGGTCATGCAGGTTGTGCTCAGGTTTAGAACATTTATGCCTCGCTTCAGGCTCTGATTGCACAGCATGCAAACCACTCGTGTCTTGTCGTCAGCATATTGTCTGAAGAACTGCCACGCCAGGGAACTCCTTTGAGCTGCCTTTGATGTGCTAGGTCCCTGGGTGCGGTGGGTAGTAGATGGTGTACTGTCTAGGTGACGGTCACTCCACTTTTGCAACCTGCTTCCTCTTTTGCTGTGCTGGTGCCTCTGTGCAACCACCACCTCTTCCTCCAAACTGCACACATCACTCGCATGACCTTCATTCCATGTGGGGTCTAGGACCTCATCATCCTCCACATCATCTTCCACCCACTCTTCGCCACTGCCCTCCTTGTCAGTCTAAACACTGTAGAAAGCCGCAGCAGTTGGTACCTGTGTTTCGTCATCATGAGAGACATGCTGCGGTGGTGTTTCCATGTCCTCATCCTGCAACAGAAGTGGTTGGGCATCGGTGCACCCAATGTCTTCCACTTCTGTGGCAGGGCTATGTGGATGGCCCACGGAAAGCACACCAGCAGAGTCATCAAAAAGCAGAAGAGACTGCTGCATGACTTGGGGCTCAGACTGCTTGGCTAATTTACAAGGGGCAGAGGTGAAAGACAGATGGCCATGGGGTTCAGGTGCCAACTCTGAGCTTTCAGCAAGGGACCAGGTGGGAGACAATGTGAAGGAACTGGAGGCATTGTCAGCCACCCAATCTACTATCGCCTGTACTTGTTCTGGCCTCACCATTCATTGAGCAGCATTTGGGCCTACCATATAACATTGAAGGTTCTGTCCGCTACTCGCACCTGAGGAAGGTGTTTCACTTGTGCATGTAGCTGGCACAGATCGACCACGTCCTCTCCTTGCAACAGGAGCTTCACCAACACCACCAACACCAGCAGCACCAGCAGCACCACGACCTTGACCAACACTATTTATTAATAATAAAAAAAAGAATAATACATTTTTTTTTTAAACCAGCAATGTAAACACACTTTTTAATTTTGTGCAAGAAATGCACCCGTGGCCGGAAATTTAGTATTTAGAATATTTTTTTTTTTAAACCAGCAATGTAGATGCACTTTTTATTTTTGTGCTGGAAATGCACAGCAAGGTGCAAATGTGCTATGTAACACTATTTATTAATGATAAAAACAATAATAATAAATTATTATTCTTTTTTTTTTTAAACCAGCAATGTAGACGCACTTTTTATTTTTGTGCAAGAAATGCACCACTGGCCGCAAATGTAGTATTTAGAATATTTTTTTTTTTTTTTAAAGCAATGTTTTTATTGGCATTTAGGTATACAGCATAGGGAATGGGAAATGGGATATTGTACATCATTGATACAAAATGTAGCGGTATATCAAATATAACATAGTATAACAATACAAATAGCGGTCAATATCGTGGTGTACAATACATTGGACTATGGGCAATGCACAGTTTACTTAAGTATTACACAATTGTGATCCAGGGTTATGTAGTTCAGTCCACTTCAATTATTAAGTTATTTGATAGAGGGAGATATATCTATAAAATACAGAAAGGAGTGTTACCAAATTTCCCAGTGTTTGATGTATTTGTTATAGGAGAGTGAGTTAATTGCTAATGCTTTTTCATAAGTGCTGTTTAGATTTATTCTCTCAATGGTTTCTGAGAGATTGGGAGCTATTTGAGATTTCCATTTGGATAAAATCGTAGATCTCGCTGCCAGGAGTATGTGTGTGACCACTGTGCGAAACATAGGTGGGTAGTTTTCTATTCCAATGTTCAGCAGTGCTAATGCTGGGTTCGGACGTTTGATAATTCCTGTATGGTTTGAGATTAGTTGGAATATTGTAGCCCAGTAACTTGTTAGGGAAGGGCAATCCCACAGTACATGCATCAAATTTCCTACCTGTCCGCAGTTCCTCCAGCATAGATCCGAATTGTTTGGGTCAATTTTTGCCATTCTATACGGAGTATAATACCATCTATTTGTTATTTTAAGCGTCATTTCCCAGTGGGAGGTGCAATGAGATGCGTGGGATATTGTGTTAAGGGCTTTTTTCCATATTCCTTGTGGGTATGTGATCCCTAGCTCTTTTTCCCATTTTTCCATACATGCGGACTTTGCGAAACCTGATGCATTTTGTAAGATGTCATAAAATAGGGATATTCCTTTGGTTGTGGGGTTCATGTCGGTGAAGTAGCCCCATGCTTTGGGGTGTGTAATGAGGTTTTTATATGGGTGGTATGTAAGGAAGTGCCGAATTCTCATTATTATATACGTCGTTCGATAGGTTAGATTGTATTCATCCTTGATGGAATCTAGGTTTTTGACCTCAGATTGGTTGTAGAGTTGGCTAACTTCTTTTATCCCCGCTGAGTGTAGGGGTGAGGTATCTAACATGGGGATCATATGTTCTAATATCTGGATTGGTGTTTTGATTAGAGCCGACATATCTTGGGTGTTGTTTTTAGTGGATAGGTGCCTCCATGCTGTGATAGATACTTGTGTTATCAGTGGGAGTGATTTGAGATCCCATTTATTCCATAGATCTCCAATCAACAACCATGACAAGTTGTTTGTTGGAACTAGTGCTGTTTCGATTTCAACCCACAGAGGTGTCTCTTCTACCCCCGTCCACTTTCTTATTTGGGCTAGTTGTGATGCCCAGTAGTAATTTTGCAAGATTGGTAGCCCAGCTCCTCCTGCGTTTTTCTTTTTGGTGAAAGGGAGACTTGTGCATCTCGCTCTCTTCCCTGTCCATATGTATTTGTGGAGCAGTTTTTGCAGGGGTCTGATATGTTTTATTGGGAGATGGATGCATATGTTCCTAAATAGGTAAATTATCTGTGGCACTATGGTCATTTTAAACACTGCAAGTTTACCTCCCCATGATAGTTTAATGCCTGATAATCTATCCAGTTCTTGGGTGATTTTGTTTGTCAGGGGGTGTATGTTGAGTGGGATCATTTTGGAGAGTGGAGATATGATGTTATTCCCTAGGTATTTGATTCCCTTGGATGTCCATGGGAAAGGGACCTGTGCCATAAGTTTGAGTTTGTCTGCGGGTTTGATTCCCAGATTTAGGATTTCTGATTTGGAGGTATTCACCTTATAGTATGAGATATTACCAAAGTCGTTTAGGATTTGGAACGCGGCTGGCAGGGATTTTAGGGGATTGGAAAGTATTAGTATTATGTCATCCGCAAACAGGCTAATTTTATGTGAGAGGTTCCGGATGTGGATTCCTGTAATATCCTCTGATGTTCTTATAGCTTCTGCCAATGATTCTATGATGAGATTGAATATTAAGGGAGATAACGGACACCCTTGGCGTATGCCATTAGTTATTTGGAATGGTTTAGATAATATGCCTGATGTGTAGACCTGCGCTGAGGGTTTATCGTATAGCGCCAGTATGGCAGATCTAATCTGTCCCATGAAGCCAAATTTGATTAGAACCTCCTGCATGAATAGCCAGTGTACCTATCAAACGCCTTCTCTGCATCCAGAGCAAGGAGCAGAGAAGGCGTTCGGTTTTTATCTGCAAAATCAATTATATTTATTATGCGTCTAACCACATCTGAGGTCTGTCTCCCTTCCACAAACCCTGTCTGATCTCTTTTTATTAGTGTTGGGATAAATTTCATTAATCTTTTGGCTATGAGTTTCGCTAGGATTTTAGTGTCCGAGTTTAGCAATGATATTGGTCTAAAGTTAGCTGGGGTTGTTGGGTCTTTTCCCGGTTTGGGGAGGGTGACCACATATGCCTTTAGCATTTCGGGGTGTAGGGCGGATTTTTCAATGGCATTGTTAAATACTTGTATTTGGTGGAGGATTAGTTCTTGGTGATAGAGTCTGTAGTACTCATTTGGGAATCCATCGGGTCCGGGTGACTTATTTAGTGGGAGCTGGTTGATTATGTGTTTTACTTCTGGAATGGTTAGGGGTTTGTTTAATTCTTCTAATTGGTCCTTTTGAAGTGTCGGGAGTTTTATTTTGGATAGGAAGTTTTGGATTCCTTCTAGGGACGGTTGAGATGTGTTTGGATCGTCTTTCAGGTTATAAAGCGCACTATAGTAATTTGCGAATTCGTCTGCTATAGCCTGGGGGGTGTGTTATTTTTTGTGGAGGAGTATTGGTGTATAGATGTTGTATTCTGGCTTTAGTTTGTTTAATTTTAATCTGGTTGGCTAGGTGTTTCCCTGCTTTGTTTGCCTTCTAGTATGTTGTCATGTGTCATGTTGTTCTGCTAGTAATTCCCTGAGTTGATTTCTCAGGGTCCCTAGGGAGTTTGACACGGTCACTGAGGTCTTTTGTTTGTTCAATACCTCTAAGTCATGTATATCAGTAAGTATTTTTTTGACCTTGGCGTTGTAGGCCCTTTTTGCTATGGAACCCTGCTGAATGCAGATGCCCCTCATAAAGGCCTTGTGTGCATTCCACAGGGTTCCTGCATCGGGTACTGAATGCAAATTCAATTGGAAAAAATCTTTTAGGTTCCAGGAAATAACCTTCGCGTACATTGGATCCTGAAGGATCTTGGTATTACATCTCCAGATCCGGGATCTGTCCTTCGGGGTCCCCTCCTCCACTACTATCGCAACAGGTGCGTGGTCCGACCAAGTGATGTCACCAATAGTGGAGGAGGTTACCCTTTGAAGCAGCCCCAGATCTGACAAAAACATATCAATTCGTGTATATACATGGTGTCTAGGAGAATAAAAGGAATAGTCCTTTTCTGTGCTATGCATGCACCTCCAGATATCATACAGGTTTTCTCTGTGTAATACCTGGTTGAGGGAGATCATTTTCCCTTTTTTACCTGAGGAAGAGTCCATTAGAGGGTCACCGGTCAAGTTGAAGTCCCCGAAGAGCAGTATGTTACCATACCTGCGTTGAGGAAGTTTCTTGAGCAGTCTGTTCAGGAACCTGATCTGGTGGGAATTAGGTGCATAAACATTCACCAAAGTCATGGGGAGTTCATTGATATCACATTCTAAGATTATGAACCTTCCTTCCGGGTCCAGGGAGGAAGATTTCAATTTGAAGGTGATAGTGTCCTTGATTGCCAGCATTACTCCTCTCTTCTTCTGTTGGCTGTTGGCCAGGAAGATATGTGGGAAATGTCTGTGGTTGCATTGGGGATGGTCTTTAGCCCGGAAGTGAGTCTCTTGCACGCAGATTATATCTGCTTCTCTCCATAGGGAATATCTTTTGGCCAGGTTATTAAGCCTGTTGGCATTGAGGGATAGGAGTTTAATGGTCATTGGGAGGTTGGAAGATTAATCAGCTCCTGTAGCCCAATGCTTATGTGCCATTTAGGTCCGTAGAACTGTGCTTTGGTGGGTTGGAGGGTTACTGGTAATTTGAGGATAGGGAGTTACGGTTGTCCGAATTATTGGACCGGTTTTCTATAAGGGATACCTCTCTTCGTCTATATTAGACGCACGTTCTCTGAGTGAAGGCCCGATTTCTGGTAGGGGTTACGTTGGTGTCTGTAAAGGGTGTATAGAAGGACCGGTTGTCGGTTGTCTTCTTCTCTCCTCATTACGACCGTTAGTTCCTGTGATAGTGGAAGTTTAACTTTAGAAGGAGGGACCTGGGCCTTCCTTCCAAGTATTAGAATCTTACACTATA
>BLSH010174206.1:417422-444792 GCA_018402905.1 Glandirana rugosa | reverse complement strand
TGACTGATAGAAGTGCATTTTTAGTAGGACATCTCTTGGCATGTCTGCAGCTATAAACGCCGGTTTGGGTACTCTGTGAATTCTGTCAATCGTCAGTTCTAATGCTGACATTGAGGGAATTAGCTTAGTAAATATGGCTGTGACATAGGATTGCAGTTGTTGTCGAATACTCTCTGGAATCCCTCTTAATTTAATATTGGACCTTCTGGACCTGTCCTCCAGATCGGCAATTTTAGATTTGAGCCATTCAATGTCATCTATACGGCTGTCATGAGCATCAACCATTGTATTGAAGGATGTTACATAGCTCTCCATATTCTGTTCAATGGATGATACTCTGTCTCCGATTTCCTGTATATCCCTGGAAAACTGTTTAATACACTCTTTGAGATCCGTTTGCAACGAGGTTCTCAATGACAGCAGCATATTTTTGAGAGTGTTATCAGAAATAGGCTGGCCCGTAGTTGGGAACATGGCTATGGGGTCCGCTGTTGCTTCGGCCGTACTCGAGGCCGGGGCTTCATTGGGGCCTAGTTCCATGCCCGCTTCGGGGTCATCATCGTGCTCCCTGCGGGGTTTGTTTTTGATGGGACTCCTCGTGGAGGGTGATGAGGAGCCCGAGGAATCCCCGCTGTCTGGGTTTCCTACCTGTGCGTTAGGAAGAGATTTGCCTCCGATACTGCTGGAGCTGAAGTGATGCGAGCGTGTGACTCCGCCATTTTGCTGCGGCCTTCTGCCCGCCGGCTGGAAGAAGCTTGCCAGTTTACGAACTTGGGTCTGGTGTTTCTTTTTGCGGGTCATCCCTCCAGGCTCCTGGTCACTTCTGCAGTCGGTGGGTGAAGCTGTGTCGTACAGTTGTACCGGATCGTTGCTCTGTCCCGGGTGGCCGTGCGGAGCTCCTACTTCATGCAGCCATCCGCTTCGCAGGTCGCCACGCCCCCCTAGAAGATTTTTTAAACCAGCAATGTAGACGCACTTTTTAATTTTGTGCAAGAAATGCCCCGCTGGCCGCAAATGTAATATTTTGCACAAAAAAAAATTTAATTTGTCTAACTGCAATGTAAAAGCAGTATTTAAATATGCCAAAATGTTGCCAACTGAACTAACAGAACATGATTAAAGTAGTAAGTAGTGTCCCTGACACACAAGCAGTTGCAAGTAAGAGTTGCAGTTGCCAAAAGTTGCAGTTGCAGTTGCACTGCACTTGCAAAAATGGCTGCATACGCCCACCTAACAAACAGAAAAATTGCTTAGGTTTTATTTGAGGCACTTTGCTTAGCAAACAAAATGTACTCTAGCAAACAAGAATCTCCTCTAGCACCCACCCACCAATAAATCACTGTTTTAACAGATTTTCTAAAGCTAATCTGTCCCTCACAGCAGCAGCAGCATCCTCTCCCTACACTAGTATGAGATGATTTTCAAAAGCTAATCTGTCCCTCACACCAGCAGCAGCATCCTCTCCCTACACTAGTATGAGATGATTTTTGAAAGCTAATCTGTCCCTCGCACCAGCAGCAGCATCCTCTCCCTACACTAGTATGAGATGATGTGACATGCAGCACTACATGACTCCAGCTTATATAGAGGCTGGGTCACATGATGCACTGGCCAATCACAGCCATGCCATTAGTAGGCATGACTGTGATGGCTTCTAAGGGCAAACTAGTGAAACGCTTGTTGATTGGCTGCCCTGCAGCTATTCAAAAGGCGTGAAAAAATACCCAAACCCCGAACCCGGACTTTTTCTCAAATGTCCGGGCTCAGGTTCGGGACACTGACACCCTAAAGTCCGGTATGAACCCGAACTCTACAGTTCGGGTTCGCTCAACTCTAGTTATAATAGTCTGCAAAAGCAAGCGATTTGTTGCGGGTTGAGCAATTTTTGATTTGTGGAGGGGTGAAAGAGATAGTGAATTTTGGTTTTGATGTGCTGGGCTCTGAGTCTATTGGGCAGACTTCTCCACTTTATTGTTATGGGCAAAGTATTTGAGTTTAAAGAAATGCATGCATTTATCATGTTGTTCAAACAGCAGTCCTCAGAGTTCCATGAATAGTCTGAGGAGGGAATTAGTCTTAGATTGATCAAGAGCCTTATTGTTTTGGAGTTCTAACGTGTGGATTTCTGCCAAGAGGGTGTTAAGTCTTGAGGTAGATTTCTGCTTGGTATAGACCCCTAATTTTATGAGAACAGAGGGTAAATGGGAGACATGCCCTGTTACACCGCCACAACTTTACTAGAGGTGAAGTGTTCTGCTCCTCTATTGTGAGAGTAATAGCAGTATGGTCCAACCATGTGATAGAGGAAATAGAGTAGGAGGACACTTGCTGAAAAAGCCACTTATCTACCACAAACAGGTCAATTTGGGAATAACATCTGTGTCTTGGGGAAAAGTTTGAAGAGTCTTTTTAATTTGCATGAAGACAATGCCATACATCATATATATCCTCCCTGTGGAGAAGTGAACGGAGCGAGGGTACTCAGCCTTTGGATGCTGAGGACATGTCAAGATGGACTGTTAGGTTGAAGTCATCACAAAGTATGAGATGCCCATTCTTGTTTATTGCCAAGTTTCTGAATAATTTACGCAGGAAACAAAGTTGTTGAACATTAGGAGCATAAATACATGCCAGGGTATACGGCCTGTTATTGATGTCACATTGCAAGATAATGAAACAGCTGTCTGGGTCACTGATTTTTGTGTGTAGGGTAAAAGCCACAGAATTTGTGATTGCTATGAGAATTCTACACTATTTAGCAAAAAAGGTGAAGAAATAGATTTGTTGGAAGTTTTTGTGTTTGAGGGTGGGGACATCAACAATCTAAAAATGTGTCTCTAGGACTGACAAAATATCTGCTTTGTGGGTTTCACTCCAAAGGGATGACCTTTTGGCTGGATGGTTGAGGCCATGGGCATTAATGGATAGTAGTTGTAGTGTCATAGTGGAATAGGGGAAACTGATGTGGGCACATACAGACTCACATGATCCATAGAAGATCTGGTACTCCACAAAGTGGCAAAACAATGTGGAATCATCAGGGGACATTGGTGGTTGTAGATTGAGTGTGATGATAAATATTCAGAAGGTGTCGAGACAAGGGTATTCCAGACTTCAGTGGAAACTGAAACGGAAAAGAAATCAAGCCAAAGGAACCAAAAACAACACAGTAGAACCATGGCTGAAAGCACAGTGGTAGCAGAAAGGGGGGTTGTGGGACTTTAATTGAGGTGGGTGTTAGTGGCTGAATGATGAGTCACTCTATAAGAAAACACTTTTATTGTCAAAAAGCATCACAACATAACAAAATATATGCACATATCAATCACATATTGCAAACCATACAAGCTTGAAAACAGTTTTGACAGCATGACAAGCTATCTGGCGACATGTCTTGTCTTACACAGCACACTAGTGTGCGTTTATGAAACTGTGATCAGCAGTGATCCCAAGGATCACTGCTGATCACAGTTCATTTTTGGTTTATGAAACAGAGATATTCAAAGGAGAACCTGTTCTCCACCAATTATCTCCACACATGGAGAAGCTGTTAACGGCCAGTTTATGAAGCTGCGATCTGAGCACTTCATTGGCGATCTGTGTCAGAATTCACATTCCCAGATTCACCAGCTCAGAGGTGGTGAACCGGGGATGAAGAGGGAATACTGGGCGAAGGAGGAAGATTACTGACTTCCTTCTTCCTCGGTCAGACCCCCAACACAGTAACCATGTTATCTCTGTGTTTCTGTGAATTTCTGGTACCGTAATCTCATTGTGTCTCACGTAATTCCAGTATCAGGGGGCATTCTCCACTGTTTGAACCATTTGTAGATTGCTTCACTTCACAAAAGGTGAAGCGATCTACACAGGTTCATAAACTGGCACCCAGAGGAGAACTATCTCCTCTGTGAATGCCGGAGAACGGAGCAGTGGATTGTTTTCTCTGCTCCATAAATTAACACCTTTGTTTGGATCAGAACTTCTCACTAGTACATCCGAATTTGTACCCACACTCACCACCAGCTGGTTACATGGGTTTGGTCACTGTTGGGATTATGCTATGTGCCTGGTCTTTCTTGTGCAGATTCCAACCTCAGCTCCCTGGACTGACACCTTTGGCAGCCTTCCTTTTTGGTTTTGTAGGTTTCAGACTCAACGGGCTTACCCAAGTGCACCAAGTACTTTTTTTATCAAGATGGTTTATTGATTTTAAATCTCTGAGTGTACTACATTTTTTTATCTGAATTTTTTTTTTACATGGAAGATCTATGCTTCTCACCACACCATGGGCTTGTCATGCTGTCAATACTGATTTCATGCATACATGGTTTGCAATATGTGATTGATATTTCTTTCATCTGTGCATATATTTTGTTATGTTGTGATGTTTTTTGACAATAAAAGTGTTTTCTTATACAGTGACTCATCTTTCAGCCACTAACACTCACTTCATTTAAAGTCCCACAACCCCCCCCCCCCCCTTTCTGTAACAGATATAGGGATGGAGATATGTATTCCTGCATATCTAACTCAAAGTGCCAAATTTTGCCTCTTTTACTACAAGGACAATGGTAGAGCCATGCAGTTAGCTAAAAAAAGAAAGTTCTATGAGAACCATGAGCAGAGATTCTACCACAACTAGCAAGGGGTAGTACAGAGTGTGAATGTGGGGAAAAATAAAAATCTTCAGTAGTGCCCCAAGAGCATAGAGCTCATGTGGCTTGTAGAATGGAGGTCCAGAAGGGATCATAACCCAGAGCCTTAAGTATTGCCTATCTTGTTGGAGCGTTTATAAGAGACCACCTGCCAGCCTCCCAGATCCTGTACTTCTTCTGTTACATGAGAAGAGGTCTGCTTATAAAGAGGCTCTGATGGACAATAACATGTGGGTATTAAGGGTGGTGTCAGAGACAGGCAGGCCTTGGGTAGGAAATACAGCTATGCGGTCTTCCGCAGTAGGTGTATCAGGCAGTCGAGTTTCCAAAAGCGCTTACCTCTATAGAGGGTTTAGAGACTTCATTTTCATCAAAGGAGTCCCTTTGTGGCCTTGATTTGGCAGGGCTCCTGGTGGAGGGAGTTGAAGAACTTGAATTATGTGTTTCCAGGTCGGGATGGTTCGCAGACATTTGCCCCTGTAGCATTCAGCTGAGAGCCCGCTAGAGGACCAGTGGCGGCCGATGTAGCTTGTCTCCCATCACCATTTTGGAGTGGATCTCTGCGGATCATCGGGTAGAACCCCAACATTTTCTGGGGCTGTGTGGTTTCCCTATGGTGCATCGGCATGGCGAGCCTTTCAGGGGATCAGGAGGGGTCAGCGGAGGCCTCTTGGATAGCTGGGTTGGCTCTGGGGGATCAGGATGTGCTCGGCTGATGGAGGAGCAGCTCTAACTTGCAGCCATCTCTCACGGCAGTCACCACGCCCCTAACTCCTGTGTTTTTTTACAGCTTTTTCAATTATCTAAATTTATGTCTATAGCTACATAAGGGAGAGCACAGACAGACAACTCCAGCAGCAGTGTATCCTAGGAGAAAAAATAGTGATAACTCTACTGGTACACTCTGGCACACAATAAAAAGATATACAATTAAATTACATCATTGGTTCCTGTCTGTTGAGTGATCTTGCAGATACTGATTATTTAGGGGAAGTGATCACACATCAAGTACATGATCATTAATATGCAATCTTTTTAAAATTGTGTTATGTATACTCTTTAAATTTTGTTATATTACATTATATAGCCATAGCAGCCCACACACTTTATACAGAACTTGAGAGCCTGAAATTTTCCTCCCAATAAAAGGGTTATGTTAAGCACAGTTATAAGAACTGTTTTAGGTGGCAAGATACAGAGCCTTTTAGGGTCTCATATTGCCCTGTTTTTTCATTCATGAATTACCTTAATCAGAACAATGTGAATTATCAGTTCATCTGGATCTTTGGTGGTAAAAAGGTAGATATTTTTGTACATTCAGATCCTACAGACGTAAGGTTTACAGAAACAAAACTGTTACTAACTCTGTATTGCACTTTGGGAGTTATCATTCAAATAATAGCCACGTTTTGGAAATAAAGTGTAATAACTGATTAAGTTGATTTAAGGATTTTGCCTTATATTCAAAGTAGAGATTATAATAGAGAGTTATAACTGAAAGTCCATAATAGAGCAAGCCTTGTTTTATAAATAGGAAAATAGATAGACCAGATAAAGGGATAATACTGCACACTTGCACAATAAAATGTAAAGGACATCAAGGACACATGCACTATGAAAATATGCATACTTCTTTCACATTTGTAATCAGTTCTAGGATTCCTTCCAGAAGATAGAAGCATCAGAGGTCACAGAGAAGGTTCTGTTTGACACAGCTCAGTGGCTAAGCTAATGAGGCAAAAGTATAGAGAGAACAGGTAACCTCTTCAGGTCACAGGTGCAATCCTATAACAGAATACAATTTTTGCTCAGTTGTATCATATGCCACATAAGTGGAAACAATTTTGATAAAGGTAATCCTTTCCACATAAACTACTATGACTATTTCTCAATACTAAATACATTTTGATACTTTGTCAACTGAATAAGGTTTGCAAGCATTCAATTGACTTTTTGAGCTGCCTATGACTGCTGATGGCTCTCTTTACTTAGTGCTCTACTAATAAAAAAGGCAGACAGCTTCCATTTTACTTTATATTTTAATACTTCTTTAAGCATTCAACAGCATAATCTAACTGCAAACGTATACACAGATCAAAATCACTTGACACTTTTCAATTGACAGCCATATGTTAAAAGAAATAAACTATGAAGTGAATTCAATAACAAGAGAAGGAGGAACATGCCCAAAGAAACTAATTGCACAGCTTTTGACATTTTGTGAGACAGACACAGGAAATCAAAGCTATACATATTTGCTTTGGGACATCATTTCTACTGTTCAGTTTTTAAAAATGTTCATAAAATGGAATGCATATTTACTTTGCATGTAGTCAGATAACAGAGTTTCCAGAAAAAGGTGCCAAAAGATAAGTATGCCACTTTCACAACTATCAAATACAACGTGACTGTGCTTTCAAAAAAAAAAAAAAAATCCCTTATGATTATTGAGTTACCCGGTATATGATTTCACAATAACAAAAACTAGAAAGTAGCACAAAGGTTGCACAGGTCTTTTTAATTGCTGCACCATAGTAAAGACATATTTGCTCACTATGTCCACACTGCAAATTTGCTTTTCAGTTTTATTGGTCCAATGAGTCCTGCAGCTGTGAAATCAATTTATAATACAAAGCTGTCATACCATGTGGCAATATAAATAGGACGACAGAAAGAATATGCAATTAATACAGATCCATTTGAAAAATAAATGGCTGCATAGTAAAAGGAGCACAGTTTTGTGATGAGGGTGATATACTGCATTGCTATAAGTGTTTTTCATTTTGATGAATCATCTTCAGGTTCTGGAGATGGGGAGCATGGCAATTAATGGAATATACTTGAGAGAGAAAATGAAGTGAAGTGGACAACATTTTAAATGAAATAATAAGAAAGTACTGAAATCATTTTGGAATGATTGTGTGAAAAGGACATAGAAAAACAATACAATTTAAAGACTGTGAAATAACCATCTTGAACCTGTAGTGAAATATTGCTAAGATGAATAATGTATCACATTGATGCCCTTTAAAGGAACATTTTGTTAGAAAAAAACAGTCTGCCATTAGGAGGGTTCTGATCCATTACATTGACTTATCAAAAAAAAAATAGCAAAACATGGAAGATGTAGATGCAAAACTATACAAATCTTGGTTTTGAGAAATGCATCACACAGGAAAATATGAGATATCTAGTAACCTACTCAGATTCACATTAATTGATCTTTGGCACGTACCAAGTAATTATTAAACGTATTTTAGGTTTGCCATTTTTATACTGCACATATTGTGATTGAGCTAGGTGGCCCCCAAAATATAGAGAGGTGGAATAAGGCACATAAAGCAGCAGCTATTTGCTTCAATACCAGTTCCGTAAATAAGCTCATACGGTGTACATGAACAATAGACGTGGAAGCTGCATTATTTTAATTTTTTCAGACTGCTTTTTTTTTCTTTTTCACCTTTTGAGCATGTCAGTAACACAGTTCCTTTTATTGGGTTACAATATTTACTCACTGTGCTCAAGCAGCATTGTTACCCTAAAACAGGAAGTGGGTTAGGACTATATCTCCAAATCAAAGGTAGAGTTGCTTTGTAGTCCACAGAGAGAACTGGCTACGCTAATAATGTAACATTGTTTAAAATAACATTGCAGAGAGCATGGGACATAATTGAATTTGTGGCAATGTCAACAGGTATTTTTGGCACTTATTGATGTAGAACAAACTCCTTTAGGCCCCTTTCACATGGGTGGAGCCCGTTTTGATGGGCTCCGCTGCTCAGCAGGGATCCATCCGTTTATCCCTGCTGAGCCGGTGCATGACAGGACAGTCTCTGTCCAGTCTAATACCTGTGCAGAGACTGACCTGTCATAGCTCCATTCTCCTCTATGGAGGATCAAATGAAGATGGACCATAGGGTTTCCATCCATCTGTTTTTGGCGGATTGGAGCGCATTGGATGTCAGCGGACATGTCACCGCTGACATCCGTTGCTCCATAGAGGACAATGGAGCGTCCGTTCAGGTCCGCCTGAAAGGCTGAAAGTCGGACCTGAACGATCCGCTCATGTGAAAGAGCCCTAAATTGTATAATTACTAGCTTACAATGGAGCAAATAACAGTATGGTGTAATAATTGGTAATTGTTAGGGTGTACAACACCTGAACTTTTTAAATCACTGTTCTTCACTCTATTTCACTGTTAAACCAAAGTCCAAAGTATTATAAGTGAAAAAGGATGTCAAAATAAACTGAAAAAAAGCATGACTGCTGAAAAGGGTAAATACCCATCAGAATGCAGCACAACTGTAAAATCATGTTACCTTGTGTAGTTCTATCTTTAACTTGAAATTTTCAGTAACAGTGGAAAGTGATAATAAATTGTCAAAATCTATTTACAGAAATGCTATGCCGTATTTTCACCTTAGTAAAAATATGGCAAAAATAGAGTGGATAATTTTCCCAGAGATGCCAAATAAATAGGTAAAATTGACAGAGTCAATACTTTTCACAAATCAAATAAATAAACATTGAATGTGGATATACAGGTAAATTGTTATGTTGTACTTCAACAACATATGGAACGCACACAATCATTTATCACAACATTAGTACACAGCTGAAAATAGAAGGATAATTTTTTATTCAATCTTGTAATAAGGAAAAAGAAGGATATTTTCAAACCATGATGTTAAAAAAGTTTTTTGGGAGAAGGAGGTGATGCATCCCGTGAAACATGATTCTTATCATGAAGATTATGAGAAGATGAGTAGCTACATTTTATGAAGTAATTGAGAGTCTTTAAACATTCAGAGAATGTTCACACAGCTGTGCATCTTTACAAAAAAATGTTGTTTAGATGATATCAGTAGACAAAACCATGTATACTATAGAGCATCATGATCTTCTCTTTCCAAGTTAAAGACCTCTTCCTTTCACTGTGTACAAGAAGTTTAGAGAAACAAGAGATCAAAGCTGGCTTCTAGCAATCCCAAAACATGCTTAAATATTTGGTAATAATAAACTGCATTAATACCTGGATAATAGTGCTACATGACTAGGGAAAACAGTTGTGGTGCAGGAAAACGGAAATTTCATTAATGTCTAGGTTCTTATCCTCAAATGAGAATGAGCATATGCCAGACAGATGGCTGGTGGGTATGTGTTATTTTGTTTACTTTTAATCTTCATTCTTTCTGACCTTTTTATTTAGCTTTTCTCATTTTTCTTGTTCCCTTAGATGCCTTTCTTGCTCAAATATAGTGTTTTTTTATGTGTTTTACTTTTGAATATGTTGACTATGGATGTTGCCTTTTTTCTAAACTGCACATGGAAGCACCTGTGTTGTTAACTAGAAGACACTAGAAAGACTGGAAATCTACATTGAGACAATAAGTTGGTGTATTGCAGTGTTTCCTAGAAATGGCGCTGAACACAATAGAATAGTACTGTCAGCTAAGCCATAATGGAGCACAGATTTAGGGGTGATCTCCCAACAGATGCAGGAACAATCATAGCTGCTCCTAAGGAATTAACAGGATAATAAATCACTCATTTTACAGTATTTTTCATTCTATGTATTTAGTTTTATATCTTTCATCTCACTGTCTTTCCATAGCTAAATACAGTATGTATGTGCATTATATTTGCCTATACAATACATTCTACTATAAATTTCTATTCAAATGCTTTATTTTCCCTCCCTTTACTGATCCACCTTTCTCTATCAACATCTCATTAGTCTGTGCTTTCATGTTTCCTATCATCTTTCTTCTACAAAATTTTCAAAATTCCATCATTAATTATTTATTTTTATACTGATGCAAACATGGTTACACATATTACTAATCAAATCATCTTTTATTTATTCATGTAATGTTTTTAATTGAGTGTATTGACCAATTCTATAACCTTTTTTGGCTTCTCTGAGAGGTTTGCAGACCAGTTTTTGCAGACATCTTATAATAACCTTTACTGCAATGAAAATATATTTTTTTTATATTAAATGAGAACATTTATATTTTTTGTGAAATATGTACAGTAAATTGCACAAAAAACTGACATACAAAATACAGTAATCTCTAACAATACTGAAAGAATCTTTTGTTATCAAAGTACTAATTTTGTAACAGAAAAGTGCAGTACCATAATTTTATAAAGTATAGAACAAGTCCTGTAACTTTCAAAAATAAAATACATAAAAAAAGCAGAATATTGCTTTATTTGAAAACTGCCTCTAGAGTGTAAGCCAATAATACCTGGACTGTTTTGGATTAGGACTGGCACATACTGTAATTGTCAGTGTTTTTAAGACAGTTTAGAAACAAAAAAAATCTATGGGCTCATCTGAATTTGGTCATACCCTTGCCAGCTATCCTAAATGTTCATAATGTAATCATTTGTTACACCAGGCAAGAAACAAGCAATTTTCCTGTGTTTTTCCAGTCGGCCTATAATAGTAATGGCTGATATATCATGAAGATCATCAAAGCATAGGCAACCATGGTAACTTTCTTTCACTGATTAAGGGGCAATTCCATCTCTTTCACTGCAACTATCTTACTCTCATAAGTTAAAATCAATGTTAAATATACAAAAAATACAGAAACATACAGAAAAGACTAGGAAATGAAAGGAAGTTGATATCGCGCAAAGGACTAAGATCAATACTCAGTGGAATAATAAGTGGACCAGTGGTGTGTGTGTGGTATTATTCTAACTTGGCTGCTGCCCCTACTAAAACACCAGGAGGTGCTTAATAAGGGAAACTTATAAAATGTAGTGGAATGGCGCTGCCAATTAACTGTGTAAAGCATAAACTGTGCAAATCAGACCAGAAGGTGCTGTAGTGCATAAGAGGCTAAAAAATTGACCAGTATTCAGTAAGAATAAAAGTACAAATAAAAATATATATAGATGAATAATAAATGATTTAAAGTGTCTAGTGATGTGGAAACTAAAGTATTGTGCGTGCTGTCTACTAATGCACATGTACTGCAACTGTGCAAAATAGCAAAAATATATAAGGTGCAATACATTCAAGTGGTTATACAGCGCAAAGCGGCTGGAAATAAATGTGCTATGTTAGGCGCGCTGCTAGTGAAAGGGTTAATGGTTTCAATATTCACCGCAGAGTCATATCAAACAACATTCTTATAACATACATAGATGCTTACAAGCATTTGATTATGGCCAAATGTGACAAACTGCAATTTACAAATCTGCAAATGTCAAGCAAGGCGCTTCATACAGTCATAAGTTCAGAGGAAACATCCGTATTGAGCCATTCAGAGCTCCCTCTTGTAAGAAAACATCCCACCGCACAATACAGAAAAGACTAACAGTAGAAAAAAAAACTGAATTTGCACCATCAAGCCTGCCATTTTTATTTAACATTTCCCTTATTTTGTTGTTTTGTCTTGGGATAGACTTATGTTTTATCATATTCAAATTCACTTACGGGGGCGTGTCCGGGACGCTGAGGCAGATGGCTGCTTAGCTTTACAGCTCCGCCAAACCAAAGCCCTTTCATCGGCTTCCCTGAGAGGAATCATGAGCAAAACGGGGAAAAAAGAACGTGACCAATCCGCAAACCGTTCTCGCTCACCCCGCCGCTCGGATACTCAACTCAGCGCAAACGTTCCGGCGATGTTTCATTCGCGGCCTAGTTCCCGGGAGGCCGCCAGCGAAGCCGGGGCCTCAAGTGCCGGAGCGGGCGGACGCAGGAGCCGCAGCCGCAGTCCAACCTCAAAGGATCCCCCTAGAGACACCTCCCCGGGTCGAGCCCTGTGCCTTGAAGACCTCAGAGCGGTCGCAGCGGACATTAAAAGCACGCTGATTTAAAAACGAATCTTCAGTCCATGGCGGACAGGGTGGAAGAACTGGAAGACAACGTGGACAGACACGAGGTGACTATTCGGGGCAACGAACGATCGGTAGCCGCACATAGGATCCAAATCAGAGAACTTCAAAGAGGCTTGGAAGATGTAGAAAACAGGAACCGAAGGCATAACATTAGAATACGAGGTCTCCCAGAAACTATCGATTTGGACCATCTAATGGAAGCAGTCACTGGTATCTTCAATGATTTACTAGGCAGGCCGCCAGACACGAGAGTTGAGTTTGACCGCCTGCATAGGGCATTGCGTCCCAGAGGAAGGGACACAGACCCGCCACGAGACGCGATAGGCTGCCTGACAAAATACAGGCTCAAGGTAGAAATATTAAGAAATGCTAGACTCAGAGGCCGTATCCTATACCGTGGACAGGAGATCAAGTTATTTCAGGACCTATCGCCAACCACTTTGAATAAGCGCAGGGCGTTAAAACCCCTGCTAGAATTGCTGAAAGCACATAACTGCTCCTACCGATGGGAATTCCCATTTTGCCTACAGGCCAGCTCGGGGGGCAGAACAGCCTACCTGCGGTACCCAGACGGCGCTTATGACTTCTGCCGTACCCTGGGAATCCCACACGTAGAGATACAAGATTGGCAGGAAGCACCTCTTTTCCCACCACAACAACATGAAGAACCCGTGGAGGCCCAAAATTTTGAAAACTTCCAATTGCAGAGAAGAAGCCGCCACTCCCCAAGCAATGTGCCTTTACCAGCAAATAGGCCCTCCGCTGGAGAAGTCAGCCTCCCGCCGTCTCCTGCCCACCGAAGACCCAGAAGGGATTGATGAACCCCTAAGCTTCAACCACCACAACATTCCAGAACATAGCTAACTTGAAGATCCTAAGGTCAATGCATATTTCTCTAGGTCCGGTTGTGATCTTTTGAACACCCTTGTCACTAAGCTCCTGTGGACTCATGGTACCCTCCTTTTGTTCTTCCACTATGGTTCAAGCAACACAACACACATTCGGCAGCAACTAATGCTTTGCAGAAGTGTTGATGTGCGGGAACATGGCACGCAAACTTCCAGTACTGTTTTGACCCCCAAGAGTCAGTGATTGTCCCCCCCTCTCCTCAGTCTACAGGGAGGTTTGGAGTACTGTAGGAGTTCGATTACAACCTGAACCCTCCGGCCTACACTTTGGGAATCCCTGCCCACCTCACTAAAGCGAAACTGGGACTATCCTTTAATTTAACACTTCTGCTGGTCAAATCAGCTAGCCCCTGAGCTGAAGGACCCAGCCATGTGGATTGTACATGGGTGAGGGCTCCTCCCCCAGTGTAGCTTCTCCCCTGGTTTCACCTTTATTGGTATTTGTTCTTTTCCACTGTTGGGTTATTAATGGTTACAGTTTTCCAGCATGGGAACAATTGGGGTTCGGCCCCTCCTAGGCCTGAACCTCCCCTTGCAGATTTCTCCTTTGGGGACAGACCTGCACGAATGTTCTTTATGTTAACTCACTGGATTCCCCTGGGAGTCAGAGAATTAAGCTTAACATCTTTTATGTTACAGGTACTCTGTAATGGCAGGGGAGATGGGGGCTGTCAAATCTTTCCTCCAGACTAGTTTAAACAGGTGGCAAGGTCACATATAACGGAAAAACTGGTGAATCTCTACTCCCTTAGGGGAAGAGCAATCCAATGCCGCAAAACTATACCATATCCATCATGCCCTGATCAGATTGTTTTTTCTGAGCCCACAGGTCCCCTGCTGAGTATCACTCAGTGGGAAACCGCCACGTGGCAGCCTATTAGCCTGGTGGAGAGACGCCTCTGGCGGGAAAGTCAGCCCTGGCCTTCCCCTCTATTCTAGTTAGAGTAAGTTGGTTTCTACTTATTCAGGTTGTGTTTGCTTGTTATGCTAACTCAATTACAATACACTGGCTCCCAATTTATACTTTATTTCTTAAATGTGCCTTTGTGGCTCTGTTCCCTCACCAATTGCAGTTCCGCCAATTTGTCACACTTTCTCATCCCCTAAGGCTTTAGTAAGTGGGCTGGCAGCAAGGTACCATTCATGAGCTTACTCCCACCTGAACCTACGGCTCCCCTGTAAATACCAAATCTCTCTCCCAATTCACCCCTTCTACCTATTCTGCCAGATTTCCCCAGACAATATACCCCAACTGGGTCCCCTATCTCCCATCTCTTCATTTATGGTGCATCCCCTCTTAGACATGTAAGAAAAGCAATAACCTCTCCAATCAGGTCCAGTAGGTTTAACAGGGTATTTGGTTGGCGTAGCCCCCTCTGTGATACACACCGTAAACCACTACGTGGGTTACTTAGCTGTCTTCTCACATCCCGAACTGCCTCGCAGCAGCACAGAGTGTTCTCTGGTGCTGCACCCAGACCGACACAAACAATCGTCAGGGCAGCTGGTCTCCCCTGCCAGCCGGTCTCACATACCCTCAGCGGTTCTGTCCCCCCCCTCCATTACCCCTCCCCCCCAGAACCTCTCTCTCTTCTCGCCCGGACCCCCACTTATAGCACAGCCCCTAATCATATTTCTGACAGTCACATTCACATACTCGTTCATACACAAATCCCAGAATGGGGGACACGGGTAGGACTCCCCGCCCTTCCAAACTGAACATCATTTCCTTAAACGTTAGAGGCTTGAACATTCCTGATAAACGCTCCCAACTCCTGCTATTTCTTTGAAAACACAAAGCAGATGTAGTTCTCCTTCAGGAGACCCATTTCAAAACAAACAACATTCCTAAACTCACAAATAAAGATTACCCAACTGTATATCACGCACCCAACCCTCTGGCCAAATCCAAAGGGGTCTCCATTTTAATAGCCAGACATACGCACCTAACTATCACAGACACTGTAATAGATGAGAAGGCCAGATACATATTCCTCAAAGGATATATTCTGAACAGACCTATCACATTAGCAAACGTCTACAGTCCCAATACAGCACAAGTAAGCTTCTTTCGAGACCTGACCACTAAACTATCTTCCTTCCAGGAGGGTATCCTCATCCTGGGAGGAGACCTGAATGTTGCTCTAAATCCATTGGAAGATACTTCCAATGGCACATCAACGCTCCCCTATAAGGCTCTCAAGCAAATCAAAACACAACTGCAGACATTGCTACTCCACGACACTTGGCGTGCCCTACACCATAACGCTAAGGACTATTAATTTTACTCCTCCCCTCACAAAAGTATACCCAAATTGATTATCTATTCATATCTCAAAGCGATCTCCCCTTTCTTAAAGCAGCTACCATAGAGCCTTCATTCCTATCGGATCATAACCCGATTACAGCCTCCTTCATTTTCCCCGAGAGCACCCACTCGTTTGCCCAGTGGAGACTGGACCCCTCCTTGCTAGCGACCCATCAAATCTCTCCAGCCTCCTTACAACCCTCCAAGCGTATTTCTTAAGGAACGACACCCCAGACTCATCACACCTTTCCCAATGGGAGGCCCATAAGTGCGTTATAAGGGGGGAACTCATTCGTATGGCCGCCAAACGCAACAGGCACAGATGACACCCTCTTGAAACAAATCCACTCTTTGGAACGCACCCACAAGCTCACGCACGCTCATAGAACACTCTCGGATTTACAATCAGCTCGCGCTCAACTAAAGGAGGTTTTGGATAAGAAAATCAGACGCAATGCCACACTCTCACATAGGCTCTTTTACGAGCACAGCAATAAAGCAGGCAAATTTCTTGCCAGAGCCTTACAAAATAAAAAAGCACAACGCACGATTCCCAAAATCCGCACCTCAGATGGGAAGCTTATCACAAACAACAAAGACATAGCCAAACACTTTGCGGATTATTATAATAAACTTTACAATCTCCCGCCAGAACATAACCCCTACCCAGGTCAGGACACCCGCGAGGAAGCCTTGCGGAATTTCCTCAATCAGTATAGCCCTACCCCCATCTCAGACCAAATTGCAACCGACATCAATGGTCCAATTAACGCCGAAGAATTTGAGACAGTCATGAGCCAAATGAAGACAGGCAAAAGCCCTGGCCCTGATGGTCTCTGTCTCTCATATTATAAAACTTTCATAAAAGATTTGTCAAACCCCTTCCTCCGAGCATTTAACCAACTATCCCAACCATTCAATCCACCTAATAGCCTACTTGAAGCGCATATCTGTGTTATCCCCAAGCCAGGGAAGGATCACGAGTCAGCGTCCAATTACAGGCCAATATCTCTTTTAAATATTGATATTAAAATATTCGCCAAAATCATAGCTAATCGTATCCTCCCACTTCTACCATCCCTTATTTCTACTAATCAAGTGGGCTTTGTCCCTGGGAGGGAGGCTAGGGATAACACCCTGAAAACTATTCATATTCACCATTGGCTCTCCAGTACCAAAACCCCTGGATTCCTACTATCTTTAGACACTAGCCTGGGACTACCTATCCGCAACACTTCACCGGATCGGCTTTAAAGACCAGTTAATAAGTTTTATAACGGCCCTTTACTTAAACCCTAGGGCAAGAGTACGTGCCAACGGCAGCCTGTCGGACACCTTCTCAATCAGAAACGGTACACGTCAGGGATGCCCTTTGTCTCCTCTCCTCTTCATCATCACTTTGGAACCCTTCCTGTGGAAAATAAAACAAAACTTGGACATTAAAGGAGTATCCATTAAGGACAGGCAATTTAAGTTAGCGGCCTACGCTGACGATATTCTCCTTTTCCTTACGCACCCCCATGTCTCCCTCCCGAACCTACTTAAAGTCCTCCAGGCCTTCCAATTTATTTCTCACTTCAAAATTAATTTTACCAAATCTCATGCCCTCAACATCACTCTCCCTGAGACGCAATATAGAACCTGCAGAGATAACTTTCCCTTCAAATGGAAATCTGACTCCTTAACCTACCTGGGCACCCAGATTCCCTCTAAGCTATCCCAAATATATGAGAAAAACCATCTCCCGCTTCTGAAAACGATCACAGAAGATTTAAAACAATGGGACAGGGCCCACTTCTCGTAGTTTGGTAGAATGGCCATACTAAAAATGAACATCCTCCCCCGCGTACTATACTTACTACAAACACTCCCAATAGCACTTCCAAAAACTTTCTTTCAGACCTTAAAGTCCAAAAGCACAGACTTTCTTTGGGCGCGCAAACGGGCTAGAATTAAATTCTCCCAACTCTCGAAACCCAAACCTAAAGGCGGCACAGGCCTTCCCAATATCCAACTCTATTACTGGGCCTGTCATCTGCAACGTATTGTAGATTGGCACATCCATCCCCTAACTAAAGACTGGGTCTCCTTGGAAAACACATTCTCCACGATCCCCACTAATCACCTTCCATGGATTAAATATAAACATGTACCAAAAGAAGTATTAAACCATCCCCTGATAGCCCCCACTCTAAAGTGCTTCAACTTGATGCAACGTAAATTCAACCTGTCCAAGACCCCGGGACCACTTACCCCATTACTTCACAACCCCGACTTCCCTCCGGGGTTATTCCACTTCCCCCTCCGGACGACAAGCCGTATATAGGCATAGGCATACACCACATTTCCAAGGACGGTAACCTCCTCACAAGACAACAACTGAACCACACCTTACTTCCAGAAAGGCAAGTGGACCCCTTTGGTTACTTGCAAATCAAACATTTTTTCAAGAGCATCCAACACTCTGTGAACTGGTCTGGTGACCTCTCAGCCTTTGAACAGCTATGCCTCTCCAATGCGCCACAACGCTATGTTATATCTGCGATCCATAACATGTTGTGGGAAACCACCAGAGCCGATGAGGGGCCGGCTTGTAAGGCGTGGGCCCAGGATCTCCAACTCAGTCTCACAGACAAGGACTGGGAAGTTATTCACCTCCAGGCACATAAAGGCTCCATTAATGTATCCATACAGGAGACCAATTATAAAATAATAACGAGATGGTACCGCACCCCCTCCCTACTCCACAAGTTTAACAAAAATTTATCTGACGCTTGCTGCAAATGCTCCCTCTCCCCGGGAGACATGTTGCACATCTGGTGGGCCTGCCCCCGCATACAACCATTCTGGAAAATGGTCCATGCCCACATCAAACACATAACCACACACGACCTGGACTTCACCCCGGCACAATTCCTACTTCATTATCAACCAAATAGTACACACACCTATCGGAAATCCCTAGCCCTAATGTTGGTCAACGCTGCAAGAGCTTGCATCCCGAGATTGTGGGGTACTACTGACCTCCCCTCGCTAAAGACCTGGTTTAACTGCATTAACAAAATTGCGGAAATGGAGGAACTCATCGCAATCGCTCACAACATTCCACACAAATTCTACAAAAAATGGGCACCCTGGATACATTACAAAACCACACCAGATTACATCTCAAACTGTGAACATCCCCGTCCCTAAAGTGTGTACCCAGACTACATTGCCCTTGACCCCCCCCCAGCGGGAACCCAAAACAGGCTCTGACACACCGACTCCCAGTATTTAAATTGTGTCAGGCATTTCAGACATGATCCCCCCCCATTAGCAAAGGAGTATAAAGATAGCCCTATCTATCCTCAGCCACTTGGATAGTCGTATAGGTCTCACTCATATACTATACCCCACAGGTACTTGGCGGCCGTCTTCCCCCACTATTCCGGCAGGAGTCTGTCTTTCACCCCCCAGTACTCCTATCGCCCCCTCACTCCCATACCCTCTCTACTTTACTCATCCCCATCAAATTCAGCTCCCTCCCTTACTCCCTTTCCCTCTTTTTCTCCGCTGAGGGCAGGTGTGCTGGTCCACACCTCCCCGTTATGCTCTGTCAAGAGACATCCCTTCCTTGCATTCTCAAATAGAATTTTACCTCATACTGTGATTACTAGCACTAGAATAGGCACTAGTCCGCCAACTGTTAAGCTTAGCATAGAATAGAAATGTTAAACTTTATACCGATTAATACAATATAGCTCACAATCTGGTTGTACCAACATATGTATGATGTTGCATCGCTGTTCAGGTCAAACTGTCAAACCCCCAGCAGAGCACATGATTGCCATATCCCTATCTTAATGTATGTTGTATTTGTCTTGATTGTCTCTTGCTAAAATGTACCACTGTCAATGTTCAATAAAATCTCTTTGAAAAAAAAAAAAATTCACTTACTGTTGACTTACTCACTGGGATTGATTTACTAAAACTGGAGGGTGCAAAATCTGGTGCAGCTGTGCATGGAAACCAATATTTGTCAAAGCTTAATTGAACAAGCTGCAGTTAGAAATTTATTGGCTACCATGCACAGCTGCACCAGATTTTGCACTCTGCAGATTTAGTAAATCACCTTCACTATCTCTGCTGGAAGTCTGTCAAACTGCTTCGACACGTGGGCAAGAGCACTCTCATTTTGGGAGGATATCATATGACATCCTTCCATTCTTACCACACATGAGTGACCAGTGCAATGATCTGTGGTGCGCTTTGTCCCTAGGACAAGCTCATCACTGATCAAGCTAAAAGGCCTGTGATGTATGTTATTTACCATGTGATCAGCTGTGTCCAATCACAGCTTATCACAGTGTAAACAGGAAATGCCAGTTATTGGCATTCTTCTCCTCACGCTGACAGCATGAAAGGAGAGCTGGTAAGTGATATTCCTCAGCGGGGACATCTGCACTCACAGTCCGGGCACTAATCATCAGTGCCCTGATTATCAGTGCAGCCCCATCAGTGCCCATCAGTACTGCCATTCAGTGCCCATCAGTGATATCTGCCAGCGCCATCATTGCTGCCTTTCTGTGCCCATCAGTGATGCCTGTCAGTGCCTATCAGTGCCCATCAGTGTCAATCAATGCAACTTATCAGTGCCCATCTGTGCTGTCTATCAATGCCTGTCATTGCTGCATATCCATGCTGCCTATCAGTGCCCATAAGTGATGCCTATCAGTGCCCATCAGTGCCACCTATCAGTGTCCATCAGTGCTGCCTATCAGTGCCACCTATCAGTGCCCATCAGTGTTGCATATTAGTGCTACCTGATCAGTGCCACATGATCAGTGCCCACCAGGACCACCTCATCAGTACCCATAAGTGCAACCTCATCAGTGCCCATCAGTGCAGCACACCAGTGCCTGTCAGTGCAACCTTATCAGCGCACATGAGTGAAGGAGAAAAATTACTAATTTACAAAATTTTATACCAGAAACTAAGAAAAACTTTTTTTCTCAAAATGTTCTCTTTTTTCATTTGTTTAACAAAAAATAAAAAAAACCTAGTGGTGATTAAATACCACCAAAAGAAAGCTCTATCTGTCTCAAAAAGCGATAAGTTGTCATTCAAAGTACAAAAGCACTGAAAGCTGCAGGCCGGGCAGGAAGGGGGTGAAAGTGTCCTGTAGGCAAGTGGTTAACCATCCACAAACCAATTAAAGCATGTTTGTCAATTATTTACAAAAGCAACCCTGTAATAGTGCAAAACACTACCTCCATAGGTTGTAATTATTATTTCTCACAATTACTTAGTTCTGAGGAAAAATTATGCATTTTTAAATGTTGCTATCTTTTTAATAATAATAGATATTTCTATTTTACATGTGTGAAAAGAGAGAGATAAGAGTTGTACTTTTTCTGTGCTTCAGCTTTGTCTTGGGCAGTAGAAAATTTGGAAAAAGCGCAAAAATCTAAAATTATATCACTTACAATACAAAGTACCTATAACAAACTGTGTGCAATCAGAACTTGAATAGACAAGTGTTAGTCAATCCTATGAATAATAACTTGCAATATAAGATGCTTCTGCATAAAGATGTATCATCAAAGCTATATCTTATAAGAAAAATATATAGAAAAATATATCTATAAAATGTTATTCTGAATAAACTGGTGCCAATCAATCAAGACTTATGTGTAAAAAAAACAGTTTGAACTATTGGGCTTCATTCACATGGCCGTAAAAATATGCATATACAAGTATTTTTTTAATTACAGTCCTGAATGTGACTGCATTGTTTTCAGTGGAGACTTTTCATGTGACAACACTTAAGAAATGACACTTTGCTACAATGTAAAGTAGTGCTGCCCCCTCAAAATAATTCAACACACAGCCATTGGTGTCTAAACCACTGTCAACAAAAGTGAGTACACCCCTAAGTGAAAATGTCCAAATTGGGCCCAAAGAGTCAATATTTTGTGTGGCCACCATTATCTTCCTGCACTGCCTTAACCCTTTTGGGTATGGAGTACACCAGGGCTTCTCAGGTTGCCACTGGAGTCCTCTTCCACTCCTCCATGATGATATCACAGAGCTGGTGGAAGTTAGAGACCTTGCGCTCCTCCGCCTTCCATTTGAGGATGCCCCACAGATGCTCAATAGAGTTTAGGTCTGGAGACATGCTTGGCCAGTCCATCACCTTTATTCTCAGCTTCTTTAGCAAGGCAGTGATTGTCTTCAAGGTGTGTTTGGGGTCCTTATGGTGGAATACTGCCCTGCAGCTCAGTCTCCAAAGGGAGGGGATCATACTTTGCTTCAGTATGTCACAGTACATGTTGGAATTCATGGTTCCCTCAATGATCTAAGCTCCCCAGTGCCAGCAGAACACATGTATCCCCAGACAATGGCATTCCCACCACCATGCTTGACTGTAGGCAAGACACACTTGTCTCTGTACTCCTCACTGGTTGCCGCCACACACGCTTGACACCATCTAAACCAAATAAGTTTATCTTGGTCTCATCAAACCAAAGGCCATGGTTCCAGTAATCCATGTCCTTAGTCTGCTTGTCTTCAGCAAACTTTTCGTGGCCTTTCTTGTGCATCATATTTAGACGAGGCTTTCTTCTGGGACAACAGCCATGCAGACCAATTTGATGCAGTGTGCGGCGTATGATCTAAACGCTGACAAGCTGACCCCCCACCCCTTCAACCTCTACAGCAATGCTGGCAGCACTCATATGTCTATTTCCCAAAGACAATCTCTGGATAGGATGCTGAGCATGTGCACTCAATTTCTTTGGTCAACCATGGCGAGGCCTGTTCTGAGTAGAAACTGTCCTATTAAACCGCAGTATGGTTTCGGCCACCATTCTACAGCTCAGTTTCAGGGTCTTGGCAATTTTCTTATAGCCTAGGCCATCTTTATATAGAGCAACAATTCTTTTTTTTCAGATCCTCAGAGAGTTCTTTGCCATGCGATGCCATGTTGAACTTCCAGTGACCAGTATGAGAGTGTGAGAGTGATAACACCAAATTTAACACATCTGCTCCCCATTCACACCTGAGGGAAACTGGCTAATTGGACCCAATTCGGACATTTTCACTTAGGGGTGTACTCACTTTTGTTGCCAGCGGTTTAGACATTAATGGCTGTGTGTGAGTTATATTGAGGGGACAGCAAATTTACACTGTTATACAAGCTGTACACTCGCTGTGTTACATTGTAGTAAAGTGTAATTTCTTCAGTGTTGTCACATGAGAAGATATAATAAAATATTTACAAATATGTGATGGGGTGTACTTACTTTTGTGAGATACTGTTTACTTAATTTTTTGTTATTATTGCACAGGAACTTTTCTCCTAAAAAAACACATCTGTAATAGCATCAGTGATTTTTTTATGGCTATGTAAATTAAACCTTAATAGTAATCCCAAGGTGCAGAGTATAATGAAATAAAAGGTACTCAAGTGATCTTCGACAAAAATTTCCCAGTGCCACCAAAAGTGAACCCTTCTCCACCTTGTACCAATCAAACCATTCACCTTAAAAAATAGACCTCTTAAATTAAAGAAGATGTAATATCTCATAGTTGCAGCTTAGAGGTTAATAATAGATCACTCCAGGGAACAGATCAAACATGTAAGGAGGCACAAAACACAGAAAAAAAGTCCTCACTGTAGAAATGTAATAAATAGCTAAAGCCCCTTGTAACACACAAAATGTAACAGTAAGAGTAACAGCATCCAAAAACATCAAAAACCAGCATCATACACTACCAGACAGTGTTTTCAAGTAACCTATTCCACTCTGCAGAGATTTCCAGAAACAGGTACCAGTCAGCGTGATGTCAGTAGTCTCAGTCTTTATGCATTGCGTTCATTTGGACTTCCTCAAAGGATCAGATGCAAAAATGCCATTGCACCCCTAGGGATGAGCTGAAGGTCCCTGGGTTCAGTTCTAAGCAGCTTTGTAGAACATGAGTAAAGTTTGGGTGCCAAATACGAAGCTCATTGAAAGGAAAAGAACCGGAATGGTAATTTTCTATGCTACTAGACAAGGGATTGTCAAACAGATGACATGGGGACTGGACTCCAGCAAAAAAAAAAAAACTTTTTTGGCAGAAGTGTTTGTACTTTCAAGGTTTTTATTGAGGTTTATACAAATGAAGATACAAAAACCAAAAGAGAGCTCAAGTTAGCCAGAAATTGACAAAAAAGAGTCATTTAAGAAATTGTGTGTATCAGAGTAAATAAGCATTCTACATTGGATGCCGTGGTCAGAGTAGATTACCAGACAAGAAGCGGAGAGAGGAGTCCCCGGACCCCGGACACCCCAGATGGGAACATTCTGTCTTCAAGGTAGGGGCGAGCACCCTCATTTTAAAAACCTCTAAAATTTTTAGCATGTAGCCTCTTATTTTATTAAATAAATTACTCAAGGGGAGAAGTGTTTTTAATGATGCTTTAAGGGCAACATTAAATCTGAAAATTAATTTCAACATGCCTGGGGGATTCCCTTAACCTGCCTGTATGATACATA
Organism: Glandirana rugosa; assembly: GCA_018402905.1. Classification (NCBI taxonomy): domain Eukaryota; kingdom Metazoa; phylum Chordata; class Amphibia; order Anura; family Ranidae; genus Glandirana; species Glandirana rugosa. The sequence goes on along the minus strand of BLSH010174206.1, from coordinate 420,538 downwards.
CAACCTACTGCAGCAGAAGTGACATTTACAAAAAGAAAACAATGCTGTTTAAATTGATGTCAAATTACAGCTTTGTCTGCTTCACTTCTGTTTGTAAATGAATGGCTGTGGGTTTCTTTCATCTATAACAAATCTTTATCTCGAATGAACATCTGGCATAAATGTTAACGGGAAACCTCAAAAAAAAGAATTGTCCCACACAAAAAAAAGTGTGGGGTTTCCCCCAAATATTAACACCATACCCTGATCTGAGCATGCAGCCTGGCTGGCCAGCAAAGGGCGAAAAAGCATGGGCCTCACTCCTAAACCATACCAGATCACATTCCTCTAACATGGGGTGTACCTTGCCAGGGAGGACCCCCTGACAAAGCACCTTGCCCCTAAGCTGATGAGAACAAGGGTCTCTTCCCCACAACTCTAGCCCAGTGGTTATGGGGTCTATAGGCGTGGTACCTATCAGAACAATAATAAAGGGGCCCTTAAATACTACCCCTTATGTAAATGAGTACATAGTACCTCTACTCATTTCTAAAAAAAAAGTGAAAAAGAAGCAAACATACACATGCAATCACAGTTTTTGACAAGTCTTTTAATTTAAAAAAAAAATAGAATTCATCATTAATCATGACCTTCATCAATGCAGACACATGCCAATCACAATGAATGACAACCGCTGACCTGCCAAATAAGAAACTCAACCACACATCTTGTTGCTTCACTTTCACCAAATTGTATCTTCTGGTTCCCACTGATAAAGTAAACAAAGTGATAAAATCTCCCGAGTGACATGATTGACAAATATAGCTATATGGTCAAAGTTCAGTCCAAACGTATATTCAAACAAACATTGGGCTTATCCATATTCACCGCTAGCTGCCACTATTCTTTTCCTTCTACCACTGGCCTCCACACCTCCATCTGACCATCATTAAATGCAGTTCCCTGATCTGATCTGCCTAATGCAGTGCCATAAGGTCCATATGCATCATTGCATACAACCAGTGTCCCTTAACTACCACATAAAGATGCATCTCCTTCCTTTTGCCTAATTGCAGTACTTTTATCACCCCTTCCTTCAATTACACATTTACTTATACCATGAATAAATTGTCATGCAAAACATTCTGTCTAAAAACAACTGGACTTTCCTCACTTCTTTTTTCCTGTTCCATGTCACTAGAACACTCTAACTAACAGTTTTGTCTGATTGCCCCAATACCACCCTGAACCTTTAATTTCCCACATTGATTATCTACAGCTGGCAGCCACCACAACTATTTACAGAAAACCAGGCTAAATGGCACCTTTGTGCTGCAATCATTGCTTTTTTTTGTATTATGTTATTGCCACCAAAGTGCTTTTCAGCATATCACATTCATCAGTTTTGGGAAAGAATGGGTGTTTAGATAAAAGAGTACACTGCCAAATTGCAAGGTATTGCAGTTTGCATCTATGTGCAGTAGCAAGGTTAAGTACTGTTTAGAGACACACGGGCCTGCTCTAGATGTGGATCAGATGGGTTCTAGGATCCCTCCTGCTGTAATTATTTTGCTGATCTGCCAACTTGTTTAGGGTTAGTGAATGAGAAATGATTGAATTCAGCAGATCAGCAAAAAGTATATCTAAATGCAATGTTTTTGCTAAGTTTTGGATAGAATGGGGAAGAGTTAGAACTTCTGTCAGGTTTTTATTGCTGTCTGTGTCTTTGCTGGCGACATGTTATCACTCTGTTTGACATGAAGATCATTGTCACCTGGGGAAAAATGAGGGAAAACCCAGGATTGTGAGTTGTCACCAGATCAGTTATAGAGAGGAAATCTCCCATAATGTTGTTATAACAATAACTGTCTAAGAGAGTATATCCACTCATTTTGAAAAGAAAATCCCCCAGTAGGACACAGATGACAAAAATAAAACCTGTCAGGGCTCATTGCTTACTAAAATGCTTGTTTACTTTAAAGCCCAAATAATTAGAGAAAGTAAGGGTGCACAAAAGCACAATTTTTAAAAGTCTTTTTAAAAGTTTTAAGAGCAACTACAAATCTCCAATAGAGTTCAGCGAACCCCAACTGTAAAGTTTGGGTCCATATCGAACTTTGGGGTGTCCGTGAGGGCAGGGCAGCCAATCAACAAGCGTTTCACTGGTTTGCCCTTAGAAGCCATCACAGCCATGCCTAATGGCATGGCTGTGATTGGCCAGTGCATCATGTGACCCAGCCTCCATATAAGCTGGAGTCACTTAGTGCTGCATGTCACATGCTCTAAGGCTAGTCTAGGGAGAGGATGCTGCTGCGCTGTGAGGGACAGATTGCAGATATAATATTAATAACATCTCATCGATCTGATTGTGGACTAGGTAGAGATTACTACTACTGCTTTGAGGGACATATTGCAGATCTCATCCTGCATTACAGAACGATCTGATTGTGGACTAGGTAGAGATTACTACTACTACTGCTTTGAGGGACATATTGCAGATCTCATCCTGCATTACAGAACGATCTGATTGTGGACTAGGTAGAGATTACTACTACTACTGCTTTGAGGGACAGATTGCAGGTCTAATAACATCTCATCATCCTGCATTACAGAACGATCTGCCTGTACTAGGTAGAGTCTAATGCTTAGAGGTTCAGATTATTGTTCTGACACCTATATCGACAGCTTCAGGCTGCGAGTCACATCCCTGATATCTACCCAGCAAAAGAAAATATTATACAACCTTTCACCACTGGAGCGAAGAGCTGTACACGATCTGACATATATAAACAGACATAGGTAGTTTTACTGACGAGGTGGAAATAGACGACCAAACTACCAATACCGGACTAATAACGCGTCTAGCACATGTCGAGAAGCGAGGTCACCACTTTCCAACATATTATAAAAGAAAACGACCCATCTATAGTCCCTACACTGAGCGTCGGACTTCGACAGCTATATCCACAGTCTTGTTATTAGACTTGGAGATTCGTAATCTGAGATGGATCATGTCCGTCTAGCAAGACATTACGTCCTACTACTCTACAATAATCTGGACGTTAGACAGGGAGTTTCGTCATCATCATCATTAGAGATGGATCAGGTGTTAGTCTAGCAAGACATTACGTCCTACT
>BLSH010174206.1:378162-416074 GCA_018402905.1 Glandirana rugosa | reverse complement strand
ATTTTGGGGAAACAGGACAGAAATTGCAAACAAGGATGAATTTACACAGACATACCATCAAGAATCATCAAGAAAATGATTTCTGCACACCAGTGGGACATCATTTTTCACAACCGGACCACACTATTGAAAACCTCAATGTTTTAGTTCTTAAAGGGGACTTCAGAACCACGCAGGAAAGGAAAACGTTTGAACTAAGAATGATTCTTCTTTTTGATACAAAAAATAATGGTTTAAACTTGGATATTGGTTTTCTCACTCACTATTCCTAAATTTTACGACCCCCTCTGTGACTGTCACCCCCTCCCCTCCCCAGTCTATAACTCTGCCTGTCTTATCTCACTATCTCTACAGCTAGTTTCATTACCATGGCCTTATACATTGATTTGTATTTGTTTGTTTTTCCTTTCCCTTAGAGGTTTTTTTTTCTCCTTTTTTTTTTCTCTTTTTTTTCTCTTTTTTAACATATGGCTAAAACTGTTTTTATTCAGTACTGCTTGGACCTTGAAGAAGGGGAGAAACCCCGAAAGCTTGTCCTGAAAAATTTTATGTTAGTGCAAATAAAAAAAGTATCACGGACAGTACTCAGTTTTCTCCAGATTATTGTTCTAAAATCATCTCCTAGTTCTATAGGGTCAGGTTCCTGCTGTTCCTGTAAAGGACAGATTATTGTTCTAAAATCATCGCCTACTCCTATAGGGTCAGGTTCCTGCTGTTGCTGTAAGGGACAGATTATTGTTCTAAAATCATTGCCTACTCCTATAGGGTCAGGTTCCTGCTGTTGCTGTAAGCAACAGGTTATTGTTCTAAAATCATTGCCTACTCCTATATGGTCAGGTTTCTGCTGTTGCTGTAAGGGACAGATTATTGTTCTAAAATCATTGCCTACTCCTATAGGGTCAGGTTTGTGCTGTTGCTGTAAGGAACAGGTTATTGTTCTAAAATCATTGCCTACTCCTATATGGTCAGGTTTCTGCTGTTGCTGTAAGGGACAGATTATTGTTCTAAAATCATCGCCTACTCCTATAGGGTCAGGTTCCTGCTGTTGCTGTAAGGGACAGATTATCGTTCTAAAATCATCGTCTACTCCTATAGGGTCAGGTTCCTGCTGTTGCTGTAAGGGACAGATTATTGTTCTAAAATCATTGCCTACTCCTATAGGGTCAGGTTCCTGCTGTTGCTGTAAGGGACAGATTATTGTTCTATAATCATCTCCTAGTTCTAAAGGGAGAGGTTCCTGCTGGTCCTGTAAGGGACAGATTATTGTTCTAAAATCATCTCCTAGTTCTATAGGGAGAGGTTCCTGCTGCTCCTGTAGAAGAAGAAGAATTTATTATTCATTTTTTTGTATTAATAAATACTTAAATAGTGCTACAGAGTACATTTGCAGGCAGAATGAGGAGAGCATCAAATAAGGGATTTGGTCGTGGTGCTGCTGGTGTTGGTGGTGTTGGTGAAGCTCATGTTGGAAGGAGAGGACGTGGTCAATCTGTGCCAGCTACACGCACAAGTGAAACACCTTCCTCAGGTAGCCGACAGAACATTCAACGTTATATGGTAGGCCCGAATGCCACTCAACGAATGGTGAGGCCAGAACAAGTACAGGCGATATTAGATTGGGTGGCTGACAATGCCTCCAGTTCCTTCACACTGTCTCCCTCCCGGTCCCTTGATGAAAGCTCAGAGTTGGCACCTGAACCCCATGACCATGAGTCTTTCACCTCAGCCCCTTGTAAATTAGTCAAGCAGTCTGAGCCCCAAGTCATGCAACAGACTCTTATGCTTTTTGATGACTCTCCTGGTGTGCTTTCCTTGGGCCATCCACATAGCCCTGCCCCAGAAGTGGAAGACATTGAGTGCACCGATGCCCAACCACTTCTGTTGCAAGATGAGGACAGGGAAACACCAGCACAGCACGTCTCTGATGATGATGAAACACAGGTGCCAACTGCTACAGCTTTCCTCAGTGAGCAGACTAACAAGGAGTGCAGTGGTGAAGGGTGGGTGGAAGATGATGTTGAGGAGGATAATGAGGTCCTAGACCCCACATGGAATGAGGGTCATGCAAGTGACGTGTGCAGTTTGGAGGAAGAGGTGGTGGTCGCACAGAGGCACCAGCACAGCAAAAGAGGAAGCAGGTTGCAAAAGTTGAGCAAGCGTCCCCTAGACAGTAGACCTGCTACTACCCACCGCACCCAGGGACCTAGCACACTAAAGGCAGCTCAAAGGCATTCCCCCGCGTGGCAGTTCTTCCGACAATGTGCTGAAGGCAAGACACGAGTGATTTGCACGCTGTGCAATGATAGCCTGAGGCTAGGCCTAAATGTTCTAGGTGGTGCAGAAATTTCTAAAAAACTACCCGAATATGCCAGAGCTGCTGCAGAAAGTGCGGGCCGTCTGTGCGCACTTTAGGAGTTCTCACCCTGCTGCTGCTCGCCTGTCTGCGCTGCAGCGGAACTTCGGCCTTCCCGCTCACTGCCTCCTATTTGACATGCCCACAAGGAACTCCACCTTGCACATGCTGGAGAGACTGTGCGAGCAGCAGGCAATAGTGTAGTTTCAGCTGCAGCACGCACGGGTCAGTCGCTCTGTGGAACAGCACCACTTCACCACCAACGAGTGGGCCTCCATGCGAGACCTGTGTACCGTATTGCGGTGTTTCGAATACTCCACCAACATGGCCAGTGCCGATGACGCTGTTCTCAGCGTTACTATCCCACTTCTATGTCTCCTTGAAAAAACACTTCAGGCCATGATGGAAGAGGATGTGGCACAGGAGGATGAGGAGGAGGAGGAGGAGGAAGATGGGTCATTCCAACGGTTATCAGGCCAGTCATTCACAAGTGGCTCGGAGGGTGGGTTCCTGCACCAGCATAGGCCAGGTAAAAAATATTCAAGCCAGGGCACAGTTCTGGAGGATGAGGAAGATCATGAGGAGGAGGAGGAACCTCAGCAGGGTGGCACCCAACGCAGCTCGTGGGCATCACTGGAGCATGGCTGGGGGGATATGGAGGACACAGATGATACACCTCCCACAGATAACAGCTTGTTTTTGCCTCTGGGCAGCCTGGCACACATGGCCGACTAAATGCTACAGTGCCTGCTCAATGACAGCTGAGTTGCCCACATTGTAACTTGTTCTGATTACTGGGTGGCCATCCTGCTGGATCCCCATTACAAGGACAACGTGCCATCCTTAATTCCCTCACTGGAGCATGAGAGGAAGATGCACGACTACAAGCGCACACTGGTAGACGCGCTTCTGAGGGCATTCCCAAATGACACCAGGGGCTCAGTGGAAGCACAAGGTGAAGGCAGAGAAGGAGGAGGAAGAGACCACCAACGCAGCTGTGGCACCGCCAGCACCTCAGAAGGCAGGGTTAGCATGGCCGAAATATGGCAAAGCTTTGTCAGCAGCCCGCCACAACAAACAGCACCACCAGCTGATAGGCAAGGTCTTAGCAGGAGGCAGCATTTCAGCAACATGGTGGAACAGTATGTGTGCACATGCCTACACGTACTGACTGATGGGTCTGCCCCATTCAACTTCTGGGTCTCCAAATTGGGCACATGGCCTGAGCTTGCCGTTTATGCCTTGGAGGTGCTGGCCTGCCCTGCAGCCAGCGTATTGTCTGAACGTGTGTTTAGCACGGCAGGGGGCGTTATAACAGACAAGCGCAGCTGCCTGTCCACAGCCAATGTGGACAAGCTAACCTTTATTAAAATGAACCAGGCATGGATCCCACAAGACTTGTCTGTACCTTGTGCAGAATAGACATTTTGACCGGCCTCACACAGCCATTGGTATACTTGTTTTTTTGAATATGCCTCAATATTTTGGGGCTAACCCAATTAGAAAAAAAAAACAAACAAACAACAAAAAGTGTTGGCTACCTCCTCCTCCTCCTCCTCCACCACCGCCACTTCCACCTACACTGCCACGATCACAGTCTAGTCAACCTCTAGTCTCCTACTCCACATCCACCCCCCCTTCCCATTTTTTTTTTATTTGATTTTAAGTTATTTTCCCTATCCTCATTTTTTTGTAGGGCACTTGTCCTACTCTTACCACCCATTTTACTTCCCTTTGCAGCCCTCTAGCACTTGCCAGGACTTTTTTACAGCCATTTTTGTGCCGAAAAGTTTGAGACCTCATTGACTTCAATGGGCTTTGGGGTCCGGGGTTAAGTTCGGTACCGAACCTGAACTTTTTCGCGAAGTTCGGGCCGACCCGCCGAACCCGAACATCCAGGTGTGCGGATAAAGGGGTGAATGTCACCTTTCAATGCATATTTGTAATGCTAGCCTTTTCTATTGTCATTATATGTTTGCGGATTTGCTGATTTTTGGAGGCAAAGGTCAGAAAGACTTTTTCTAATTTGTAAAAAATTGCTATATTGTAAATGGCTAAAAACAAAAAGATATATTGTGTACCCATTATAATATTCTTATGATCATGTACAATTTCTAAACCCACCTAAATTCTGCTCAGTCTAACAAAAAAAAACATTTTGCTACCTGACATCCCATGGCTAACTAATTATTGCACACATCAGATGTTTGGTGCCTAATATCAACAAGGTTTTAGTAGCTGGGTGGGGGTCATTTGGGGTTCTGCCTTTACCCATATTGCTTAAAGTGAATCTATGTTTTCCCAAGCATGGAAAAACAAAAGGGTCATATTAATAAAGGGAATCCACAATTATATACACCTACCTTCTTTTTGCTTCTTCACAGCTCCTTTCCCAACAGGAACTAAATAAAAACCCTATACATGTTACAAGTTGCCAGAGCTGTAGCTTACACAGGGCTATGGACTCTTCATGTGAGAATGCCGATTGGTCCAGTCGTGTCACATGACATGAGACATATTCTCCGCTAGACCCCAAAGCATACACTCCTGTTTGGGGAAAATGGCTTGCTGTCAGCTAGCTGTAAAGTATTGTTATTGTGTACTATTATAATAAAATACATTGTAATTTTAAAATGTTGTTGTTTTGCCATATAAAGTCCCACGGGAGGCTACAGCTGGAAGAAAATATGGAATAGAGACATTGGCAACAATTGCCTTAGCCTTACACATACCAAATACTTGTATTAGGTTTTTTTGTAAGAAATACCTGGACTTGTTTTTTAAGTTGAAGTTAAGTTGAGAATGCAAGTACGTGAAAAGTAAATTCCTGTTTACCCTGAATACACATTCATGTGCAGATGCTTTTTATATGAAATCATAATTGAAGAGAATGATCACACAACATGATGAAGACTCTCAATTCATTTCAACTCAAATCAACCCGACTGTATATTAGACTTAATAAGCATACATCATTTATTCAGAAATTGTGTTATTGTCTTATACAATTTAAATATTTTTCTCAAGGAAAAATAAAGATTCACACAGCAAAAATCTAAATTATTTAAAGGTGAACAATGTTTCTGGGTTGTAGACGGTAGCATCTTAACACATTTATGTAAACCAAAAGTATATATCATTTAATTTGCTAAAATATATTATACACAAATGCCTCCCTTGCTAATAAAATACTAGTTTTTATCCTTTTTTCGTCCTTAGTTGCATCTCAATGCTGCTGATAATTTCTGCATGTCATTTTTCAGAGTGGGTTTCCTGATGATGATAAAAGTGGATCATATCTACTTAATTTGTATTAGAATAGCAACTTGTAGACTTCTTAGACACAGGGTAGCAATGCAGGGGAACAATTGGAAAACAGTTACAGAGCATTACCATCCTATCAGATGAATTGGCTAAACAAAGACTTTTATGGCTGAATCACCAGGTATTAGTGTAATGAAAGCTGCAGATTTAAAAATACAGAAAATGACTTTTGAATATGCATGAATATGTTAAAATTCATATAAGATTATTAATGTAATTGGGTTTACATATACTGCAGTCTTTCTCATATTTATTTAACCGTTCCCCAACCGCATACTGTATATTTACTGCTGCACTGTGGCAGCGTATCGCGAATAAATGGCGGCTCACGCTTGCGCAGCTAGCGAGTGCCCACCACACTCTGCAGGAGTGTGCCCGTGGCTCGGACGGAGCCGCAATGACCTGCCAGAGAGAAAGATCATGGAACTGCCGATGTAAATACGGCGGTTCCCCACTCTGTCAGTGGGCATGTAAGAGATCTACTGATCCCTGTCGCTGGGATCAGTTAGATCTCTTATGCCCATGGCAGCCCAGCCCCCTCACAGTTAAAACAGGCCTAGGGAATACAGTTAATCCCTATATCGCCCCCTGCAGGTTAACCCCTTCACTGCCAATGACATTTATACAGTAATCAGTGGATGTTTAAATTTCTGATCACTGTATAAATGTCATTGGTCCCAAAAAAGTGTTAGAGAAGTCTGCCCCAATATCGCAGTCCTGATAAAAATCGCAGATTGCCTCCATTACCAGTAAAAAAAAAAATTGTAAAAACACCAGAAATGAATTCTCATGGTTTGTAAATGCAGGAGTTTTTGTGCAAACCAATCAATAAACGCCAGTTGTGATTTTTTTTTTTTACCAAAAATATGAGGAAGAATATAAATTGGCCAAAACTGATGAATACATTTTTTTTTTTTTGGGATTTGTATTTTAGCAAAAAGTAAGAAATATTGGGTTTTTTTTGCAAAATTGTTGCGTTTTTGTTTATAGCGGTGATCAGAAATGATGCAGAGGTGATCAAATACCACCAAAAGAAATCTCTATTCGTGGGAAAAAAGGACGCAAATTTTGTTTGGTTACATTGTCGCACGACAGCGCACTTGTCAGTTAAAGTGATGCAGTGCCGAATCGCAAAAGTCCTCTGGTCCTAACATGGGAAATCCTTCTGGGTGTGAAGTGGTTAAGCCATCCAAACAGCTTTCACTGGCTGTTCAATGTACACTGCAATACATACTTTTAACAATGGTAATTTGGCCTTTTGACCCATGCAGGTTGAGGGGCTTCTGGCAAATTTCTCCACACTTGGTAAAACATAGTCAGGGTTCTAAAGCACATACGTTTTGAAGAGTATAGGGTGGGTTGAAGCTTCCAACCTTGGAACTACATTTTGGTGGTGACCAGCACCAACTGATTGTTCAGCTACCCCCAGCCCTTATGGTATGGGTGTGTATTAGTGTTCAGGGCTACACTCTTCCCAGGAGTCTAACTGCAAGGGGTCAGCCAGAGGTGTGCTTGTGTGTGCACAGTGCCTGTGAAGTCTATGGAGATCCAGGCAGAGGTTCTAAACCTCAGGGTCAAACAAGCAGGACTGCTACAGTAGGTCAGGAGGTTGAAGGAACTGTTTTGAGTTGTTAGATAGCGTAGGAGGACAAGTTCTGAAAATCCTGAGAGGGTAATCTGTGTTGTGTCAAAACCAAACTTTCTTTGAAAAAATGGGCACGGTAGCCCTGAAAAGGTTAATTTGGCAAGTAGCTGTGTCCTTAATACTCTACCATTTGAAGCTGGTTCCCACAGTACACTTTACCAAATCAGCTAAGAGTTTATGTAGCTAGGTGCACAGTGTTTTTTCATGTTCATTTGAACCCACAAGCCAGACATGACCATAGTACAATGAGTTCTCAATGCGCGTATGAATTTCCTTTAAGTAAACCTGTCATTATATCTTAGTGCTCTGTAGTAGAAAATAGATGTTGGCAATGAATAACATTTGTAATTACAATAGCTACACACAAATATCTCCTTAGTAATGAAAATTATATCTAAAGGTTAGCAAAAGGACTTGTTCATGAATTCAGCTAAATGTCAGATGCAAGCAGAATGCTAAAATTAAACCACAGACACTAATAGGCCTGAAGATATTTTGTGGTTGAGCTAAAGAAGTAGCACATTAAAATTTCTAATGCCGCATGAAATAATTCCTAAAGTGATGGAATTGAAGCTTTTAGGTCCTTACAAGGTGTTTGGGTTCCCTAGTGACCTGCTCTTCTTTCTATACTTAGCTGAATATCAACTAAGAAAATATGAGAAACCCACTGAGAAATTAATCCTTTAGTATCCTCACTGTTTAAGTAGCCAGGGGCAGACAACAGAATAATTTATTTCTCTCATGACATTGAAAAAGAAACATTTTTGACACTGTTGAATTCCTTTTTGCTATATATATAAAAAAAAGTAACAAATCCAGCTTAGTAATACTTAACAATTGGTTATTAGTCTATATACAGCTTTACACAATAGACAACAAGAACTTGCATGCATCTATATACAAGAAGCATTAATGTTTTATAATTCTGTTATATGTGAATCAAGTAATAAATGTATATACTGATTATTGTCTTTGTTAAAAATAAAATAATAGTATGTTTATTATAGTATATGCCTAAGTATTAGAGAAGACAATATAATGCGTGGGACAGCACAGTGACTAAGTGATTAGCACTTCTGCCTGGCAGTATTATGGTTATTGGTCTGAATCCCAACTATGGCACTATCTGCCTGACTTTTACATGTTATCCCTGTGCCTGGGTGGGTTACCTCCCACACTCCAAAAATATGCTGGTAAGTTAAATAAATCCTATCTAAATTGGCCCTTGTATGTGTGAATGTACTGTATGTATGTGTATAGGGCCATAAAATGTAAGCTCCTTGCAGGAAGGGACTGATGTGAATGTACAATTTATATGTAAAGCACTGCATAAATAGGTGGCGCTATATACAGTAAGTACCTGTAATAAATAAATAATAATACAGAAATGAATATTTAAACATATAAGGGAGTAACATTTTCAACATAAAAGAGAGGTAGAGAAGCTTCAGTGAAACCTTACCCTAAGGCCTATAATAACTGAATGGTTTAAACTACCACAGCATACATAGGGAATCTTTGCTCTACATTATGCCAGAAATTAGCTGTCTTCATTCCTTGAGATTTTAATACCTTAAAGGAGGGTTCTAAAGTGAATTGCTTATCTCAAACTTCCAGTCATGTACAGATATGCACAAATAAAGGAACTCCCGCACATGATTGATTGATTGAGGCTGGGTTCACACTGAATTCAGATGCAGCTCACAGCAGGGGTCTGGTGAGTCCCCCTTCTCCATTTCAGGGATGAATCGGGCCCAAATCTTTGCCTGAGTTCAGACCTGAAATGGTGCCAAAGATGCACGGGAGCCTTGCGCAATCTGCTCCGCAGCCTCACCGGAGATGTGTGAACTGGCTCCATTGAGAGCCGGTCACAGTCTCCTGTCATGTTGCATCCAATTTGCATAAGTGGGAACCCAGGCTTAAGGAAGCCTAGGCTCACTTGATTTACTGCATTTCATTTTACTTAAATAACCCCATTTTATAAGCTGCTAATGGTCAGATAACTTGCACAGATCACCAGAAGTCGTTTCAGGGTTCACAGAAGGTCAATGCAATACCATAAACACTCTCAGGCGTTTTCCATAAGACTGTGCAAGAAGTAATGCTGAAGAGCAACTTGCACTAATATGTAGGAATAATATTTCACTAAATCTATATCGCTAAAGCACAAATTCTCATGTTGAGGGATACTGCTCTGACTTTTTCATCATTAGTATTAGTGTAATTTAATATTAAAATCTCTGTATGGGTTCCTCCCCTCCCTCCTATCTATTATACCAAAAGACAAACCTCAAATGTACAACAGATTCACTCTTCACCATCTGCTGCATTGGACAATATTAAAATAGTTTTTCCTTCTTGCACCTGTGCTGCAGTGAGCAAGTGTAACTGCAAGCATTATGAAACCGAGTGAAAGTGGCAAGTTACATGGCATTGCAACCTGAGCATGCATGCATGCATTCTAAGACATTGAAGCTCAATTTACATGAAAAGGTGCCCAAGTAATATTTTTTGTAACAGAGTAGAGAGTCAAAAGTGTAGCATCTGGAATAAAGACAACTCACAGAACATTTGTTATGTGTTGGAATAAAAACAGCAGTAAAGAATTAAGACACTTTATATATTACTATACTTTAACCACTTGCCTACTGGCCACTTTCACCCCCTTCCTGTCCAGGCCAACTTTCAGCTATCAGTACTGTCACACTTTGAATGAGACAATTGCACGGTCATGCAACACTGCACCCAAACTCAATTTTTATCATTTTTTTGAGACAGATACAGTTTTCTTTTGGTGGTATTTAATCACCACTGTGTTTTTTATTGTTTGTTAAACAAATGAAAAAATATCAACAATTTTGAAAAAAGTTTTTCTTAGTTTGTGTTATAAAATGTTGTAAATAAATATTTTTCTCTTTTATTGATGTGCACTGATGAGGCTGCACTGATGGGCACTGATGGGCACTGATGGGCACTGATAGGGTGCACTAATGGGCACAGAGGCAGCACTGATGGGCACTGATGAGGAGGCACTGATGAGGCTGCACTGATATGTGGCACTGATGGACACTGATAGGCAGCCCTGATGGGCACTGATAGGCAGCCCTGATGGGCACTGATAGTCAGCACTAATGGGCACTGATAGGTGGCACTAATAGGTGGCACTAATAGGCATTATTGATGGACACTGACAGGCATCACTGATGGGCACTGATTAGTAGCTCTTGTGAGCACTCTTGGGGCTGCACTGATAATCAGGGCCCTGATTATTAGTGTAGATGTCCCCTGTGTGGATTTGCCAGTTATTGGCTCTCCTATCCTCATGCAATGTCAGCTTGAGGAGAGGACTGCTGATAACCAGCAAATCATGTTTACATTGTGATCACCTGTCATTGGACACAGCTGGTCACATGGTAAATAGCTCTGTGATTGGCTCTTAACCCCGATCTGTGATCAGCTATATGCAGAGGACATGGCATTCACAAACCATACCAATGTGTACAGCAGGGGACACGCAGGGAGCATGATCATAGTAGGCTGCCCATAGATGCCCTCCCAGCAATGTGAGCCCATGTTGTAGCCATCTTTTGGCTATAGCGTGGGTGAGAAGTGGTTGAAGAATGCATGAGAGAGTAAATGTGCATATGGTAGACACTGTATAGGCACAATTTACAGAATCTTTCCTTAACAAAGTACATATGTATATATTCAGGTAAATATACTTTGTATTAGAGCTTCTTGATAAAAATTCACAACAGGGTCAGTATATTTCAGGAAAAAAATAAGTAAATAGTACATAGGGAATGTATACACAGATATACAGTATATATGTATACATATATTTATATGTGATTTACCAGCATACAAGATGACTGCCAAAAAATAATTTTGGCATTGTGGCTGAAATGTATATATGGAGCTGGCTTCTTATTTTGTAATAAGACCTTTGGAAAAAAAAAAACACTCACGTTTATTGTTCAACTACAAAATTACAGAATAATTTGAGACCAGTCACTGTATACATTTCAGTATTCAAAAGTTTTATACTACAGACATAACAAGCAGCAGAGTAGTCATAATTATCTCAACTCTGTCCCGATAATTTTCATTTTTGATACCTAAGCAGACTTTGCTACTTGCTTTTTTATCCAAAAATATAACACACTTTTATCTACCTATTGTCAAGTGATATTAGAAGATATACAATAAAATAATCAGTAGTGAATGATAATTCACAATAAATAAGTGCTATGTTTGTAACAATGAAGAATTATGCTATGGGACTAATGATGACACTTCTCAACCCTGAGAGGGAGTATCCAGCAATAGTGTATAGAGAAATACATATTTTTTTATTTATTTATTTATTTTTGTAGTTATGCTTTGTGAATTGGAACACACAGCAAACATAGTGCTGTTTTCTTAAGTTTGACTTCTTAAGCTTGAAAGTGGAAATGCACTGGTTAAATGATAACTATTTGTAATGACTGTACTATATCTAACATTTTAAATGCATAGTTTGAAGATACAATTTTTAAACTGCAGTCCTATGAAATAGGTTTCTTTCTCAATTAGGCAAGTATTCTGCTTGTTCCAGCCTTACAAGCTTTGTACATCTATCCAATTTTCCACTCCATTACAAAGGAGACAGAAAATGTAAATCTCCCATATTATTATCATGTTTTTGTAAAGAGTTCAGGATCAGGAGTCAGTGAACAAAAAATGTTAAATTATCCTAATTCTACCCTGTATTTTTAGTGAACAATTCATGACCACTAGTTTATTTCTTATTAACATTAATAATATCATTAGAAGATCAGTACATTTTAAGTAAAATCACTTAAACGCATAAGCAATATAATGAATGAGAATACTTGTAAGCAAAATTCAAACGCCTGCCAGACAAGAAAATATTTTAAAGAAGGATTTGGGGCACTGCTTTTTAAGTGAACAGCCAATTCCTGCTAGCAATTCTTATCACTTTTTAACCACATGCAGATCTTGGGGGCAACATATATGCAAAAAGTCAAAAAGTTTCTAAAGCATATTGATTATGTGCTGCTCATCCCCCCCCGCCCACCACTTTGACTCCCTCGGCTTATATACCAGCAGTTCCCAAATGTCAAAATGAAATCTGAGACTTGCTATATATCAATATCAGGAGCAATTGTCAAAATGCAGCAGATTCTGGATTGACACTTGCAGACTGTTTACAGGTGTCATTAAGTAAATATGTTAAATAGAATTTACTATTTTATTCATATGTAGATCAAAGGTGTAATCTTTGGGAACAGTCAATGACAATTTATAATGAGGAAAAGCTACGTATATTTCCTAAAATGAATGTTACGCTGTTTCAAAACATGGGGCAAGATGCACTGGCTTCTTTAGCTGCGCAGATCTAACCATAGATATGTAGTATTATATCAATGGCATCTAGTCAGTAAGACTGGCATACCATAGAATTTGAGCTTATTTAAATGAAATTAAAATTGTTTACAGAGCTTGAGTACCACAGCTAGATAGGATAATGCCTTTCCCAAATTTAATAAAAAAAAAGAACAAAACACTGCACATGACTGCTTGGAGCCATTTGGACACATAACTCTTCCTAACCCATTTTTCCTTTTTCTTTTTTAGTCCCTTCTCTCTCCTCCTTCCTGTACTTTCACACCTACGTGTATCTGCCCTTTCAAGGTTTAGGGTATTTTTAACTCAACTCAGTTGAAGCAATGGTGTATACCCTAATTCCCATCCCCTATTATAAAGTGCTGCAGTCTCATAGTTGACCTCTTTTTACATACACAATGTTGTTATTGTTTTGGGATAGTTTATATATTGGTACTTGAGGATATATTTGTACCGCTAGTGTTTGTGAAGCTGTATCTGTTACACTTTGGGTGCTCTGTCTCATAACCACTTCAGCCCCGGAAGGATTTCCCCCTTTAGGACCAGAGCACTGTTTGCGATTCGGCACTGCATTGTTTTAACTGACAATTGCGTGGTCGTGCGACGTTGTACAAAACCGAAATTTGGGTCCTTTTTTTCCCACAAATAGAGATTTCTTTGGTGTTATTTGATCACCACTGCGTCATTTCTGATCGCCGCTATAAACAAAAAAAGAGCAACAATTTTGCAAAAAAAAAACAGTTTTTCTTACTTTTTGCTAAAATACAAATGGAAAAAAATATATAAATAACATTTTTTTCATCGGATTTGGCCATTTTATATTCTTCCTCATATTTTTGGTAAAAAAAAATTGCAATCAGCATTTATTGATTGGTTTGCGCAAAAGTTGCTGCGTTTACAGATCATGAGAATTAATTTCTGTTTTTTTTTTTTTTTTTACTAGTAATGGTGGCGATCTGTGATTTTTAGTGGTACTGCGATATTACAGCAGACATGTCAGACCATTTTGACACTTTTTTGGGACCAATGACATTTATACAGCGATCAGAAGTTTAAATGTCCACTGATTACAGTATAAATGTCATTGGCAGTGAAGGGGTTAACCTGGGGGGAGATCTATGGGTTAACTGTGATCCCTGCATGTGTTCTAACAGTGGGGGGGTGGGGCTGTTATGGGCAGCGACAGGGATCAGTAGATCTCCTATGCCCGCACTGACATGGGTAACCGCCGTGTTTACATCGGCGGTTCCCCGCTCTTTGGCTCTGGCAGCTCATTGCGGCTCGCCAGCGGACATTGGGTCCACCCGAGCCACGGGCACACTCCCCTGGAGTACAGCGAGCGCCCCCTAGCTGCCACCCCATGAATCGCCATTTATTTACAGCGATCCATGGGACACGTCCACACTGCCGCAGTAAATATACTGCACACAGTGTGGCAGTGGTTAATACATTAATCAACATATGCTGCTGATAATAAGTTATCAATAAAGAAAATATAACAGAAAACCATAAATAGCTAAATTATTACATGATGTCTGCTTTCAAAGAATATATAGATGTAAGGAAATGTGTATGTCTTTACTTTGTTGCTTTTTGGTACATGTAAAAACAATTAGTCCATGGAGGAGAAAATGCTAGCATGACCATTGGAGTGAAAGGGTTAAAGCATATGTATGTATATATTGCAGCTTACTAGTTCTTAGATATGGTGGCTAAATTATATTTTTAGTTTCACCTGGTGATCCTGCCTATGACACACTTCCTGTTCTAGGATGATAACACTCACTCACCATCTAACTATATGAAAGAGAAGCATTGTCACCCTAGGAAAGGTAGTGAATTAGGACTACAGAACATCTGCTTCCTCTTCTTCTCTTTTCCATAACATGCAGGAGGAGGTTGAAAAATCAGCTCACAAGCTTTCTGGCAGAATAGATGGGGTTTATCTGCACTTGTTTCAATTTCCCTTTTCAGGAATGGTTCCATGAATAGATCCCCTGCTGAACTAAAGCACAACAGGATGGATGTCACTTTTGAGACATTGGTATCCATTCAATTTTTTCGGCATTTTTACAGCAAAAATTCCCAGATTTGTGCTTGATCTATGGATGGTCCAATGAAGATGGACTTGCATCCTTTTTCATCAAGCTACTTATGATTCCTCACATTTAGGTCCAGAAAAATGGAAAATGACGCAGTCCTTTTTTTCAGACCTGGACAGGCAAATGTAAACGGGATCACATCCACTTGCATCCACCTGCGCATAGACTTACATGGAACTTCTGATCATGCTGCCAGAAAACTGACAGGTAGATCTGATCGGAAAGCAAGTGTAAAAAAAGACCCTTAGGATTTACTTACACTTTACCCACTTGCCGACCAGCTGTCGTCATTATACTGTGGCAAGTCAGCTTGTGCCCGCAAATTGCCATAGCTGTATGTCGGTCACCAGAACAGCTTTTGTGGGTGCATGCATGCCGCCGGAGGTGTGTGCACGCTCCCACTGTCTAGCGGGGGAGCCAATCAGTGGGTGGGGTGGACTTGATGTCCGCCGGCCACCTGCGATCATTCCCCGCAGTGACAGAATGGGGATCTGCCTGTGTAAACAGGCAGATCTCCATTCTGACAGGGGAGATTACACAGATCCTGTCTTTCTGCTATGCAGGAAGACGGATCTGTGTGTTTCCCCAGGCAGCCCACCCCCCATAGAGTTAGAACACACAGTGAGGGAACACATTTAACCCCTTGATCACCCCTAGTGTTAACCCCTTCCCTGCCAGTGTCATAGTACAATAACAGTGCATATTTTTAGCACTGATTAGTTTAATAATGTGACCGGCTCCCAAAAAAGTGTAAAAAATGTCATTTAGGTGTCTGATCTGTCCGCCGTAATGTCGTAGTCCCGCTAAAAATCACTGATCGCCGCCATTACTAGTAAAAAATAAATAAATAATTAAAATGTCATAAATCTATTCCCTATTTTGTAGATGCTATAACTTTTGCACAAACCAATCAACATACGCTTATTGTGTTTTTTTTTTTTTTAATATGAAGAAGAATATATATCGGCCTAAACTGAGAATTTTTTTTTATTTTTTTGGGGATTCTTTTTTCAAAATTGTCGCTTTTTTTTGTTTATAGCGCAAAAAATAAAAACCACAGAGGTGATCATATACCACCAAAAGAAAGCTCTATTTGTGGGAAAAAAAGAACACACATTTTGTTTGGGTACAGTGTTGCACAATGTGCAATTGTCAGTTAAAGCGTCACAGTGCTGTATCGCAAAAAATGGCCTGGTCATTAAGGGGGAAATCCTTCCGCTGTGGTTAAAACATATGTTGCTTGTACACTACTGTCCTTTACCAACAGAGTTGTAATAATAATAATAATAATAATAATAATAATAATAATAATGCAATATTTAAGAACAATGTAGGGTCCATTCATCTAGACACAGGGAATAAAATAAGGTTCTAGATTGGACAACAAGATTATTGTCCAAAGTTATAGAAAGTAAAATTGTCAACTATGTTGCTTATAACGGTTAAGCCCAGTACACACAGGCAGAATATTGAGGAGCATCGGCCACTTCAATAGAAACCAGCCGATATTCAGCCCATGTGTACTGTAGTCAGTCTGACCGACATGACCAAAAAAGATCTGCTGGTCGGCTCCCGACTGGAGTGTTCTGGTTGGGTGGTGTCCCCCTGTCAAAACAGAAAAGAACAATAGGGGAGATGTCTGTACTAATGCTGGATAGTTAGTACAGCGGCTCTTCCTAAGCTGTCAGTTTTTTATTGTTCATCCCTCCTGGGTTGAGCAAAATAAAAACTATTGGTGTGTACTAGGCTTAACACTTAATATTATCACAATATATAATTATTAAGCAGTTTAATATATAATTAGATAAAGCATATATTATAAATAACATTTTCTATATTATTTTATTTTATTGTATGTTTAAAAAAACCTTTTATGCTGGAAACAGATCACAATGTACCTAATCTTCCATAGTAATTTACATAGCAAAGATTGTCCACTGAGCATGATCACCTTCACCTACATACAGTATGTGCCTGTGTAGTAAAGTACAAAAACAAACTTTATTTTCCTAACAAATACTCTTCACTCTAGCTGGCAGAATGAATTCAACATTAGTAAATCAGGCCCAGTGTGCACCAAGATTCATTTATACCACACAGCCAGATGCCGTTGCTTGATTTATTTACTAATTTGTACTTCATTTATTAATTTTTCTGCAGGAGTCAAACGAATTACATAAACAACAGGACCCACCTAAAAGAAAACAGCTTGCCACTGAGCAGTAAACCTACTTTATTTTGTATAACAAACTAATACAAATACTATAACAGCTTACAGTTTCATTTGAGACCGTGAACAATAAAGCAAATTTGAAGATTACAGAAACATGTTTGGAAATGATGAAAAAAATGTATCATGTATAGGCAATCTTTAGGATGAAATGAGAAATAACAAGCAAAACAAATGCTTGAGAGAAGGATATCAGACAGAATTATCAAACGCTAGCTTATATTCTGTGTTTAATTATATCCCTTGTTTGTAGAAAAACATAACGGTCAAGTCTGGTCTGGTTGCTAAAACCTAAGCTCTGCAGCATCCAGCTCAGGATATTCACTTCTGAATTAAATATGATTTTATTGTAATTGAATTTTTCCCTTCTGCATTAAAATTTTATCTTCTTTCTTTTGCTCAGTGCATTCATAATGCAGAAAAAAAGTGAGAGGTCTAATCTTTGTGTTTATTAAGAATTGGTCATGAAGAGTACCTTATTTTTCTCACCTATGCCACAAACTCATGACATTTGTCCCTGTGACACTGAACTTGATTCACTGATATTGCTGTAATTAATGCCAATAATGATGTGTTTAAAAAATCTCTGCAGGATTTCAGAATGGGTAAAAAGTTATTGTTCGTTAGGATTTGTAAACAAGCCCAGTGCCTGGCTTGTGCTAATAAGAAACCCTGTCTTGCAGCTCATGTTTATTTATAGAAAATTTAGCAAAGGCCAGTACAATACTGTCATTCCTGAAGATTTGGTGTAGTTATGGATATATTTTGCTCTTATACAACAGCAAAAATAAATAAGATTGACTTGCTCTTAAAAGTGTTTGCCAGCCTGAATGTTCTCACTGGCTCACCCAGGGGAGAAATGTAAGCATTTGCCCTAGGGAGCAATTAAAACCAACTAGCCTTTCTATGGTAGGAACAGAACAAAGCACCATGCAAAGTAAGTTATGGCAATGCATTGACTGATCTTTACATTTTCTAGTATCGCTTCCTTTGAGGCAAAGGGGTTGTTTCACTAAAGAAAAATGGGCTGCTCACTGTGCAAGGGAAGTTGCACTTTGCATGAGAATCTTCCCCAGAGCTTAATGAACGTGGTGTTATTTCACTTTGTAAAAAATATTAATTCATGTGAGTATATATACGTGATTCTGCACTTCTGGGTTTTGGGCATGAGTGCATGCCACTGCCGGCTCACTCCCGCTGTGATTTTACACAGCGGGAGCTGATCAGTGGGTCCTGCTGACCCGATGTCTGCCAGCACCCATTAATCGCTTGGTACACTGACAGAATGGCAGCCTGCCTATATAAACAAAGCAGATTGCCATTCTGTCAGTACAGAAGGTATGGATGCTGTGTTTCTGTAAAGCAGAAATGCCGATCCATGCCTTCCACAAGTAGAAGCACCTCCCCCACTACACTGAAACATTAGCTAGGCCCACATGTAACCGTTTGCTCGCCCCTAATGTTAACCTCTTCCCCGCAAGTGTCATCCGTACAGTGACAGTGCATGTTTTTAGCACTGATCTCTGTTATAATGTCCCTGGTCCCCAAAAAACTGTCAGATTTGTTCACCGCAGCATCGCAGTGCAGCTATGCCACCATTACTATTAAAAAAAAATCCCATAGTTGGTAGGCGTTATAACGTATGCGCAAACCAATCAATATACGCTTATTGGGTTTTTTTTTTTTACCAAAAATATGTAGCAGAATACATATTGGTCTAAAATGATGAAGAAATTAGATGTTTTACTTTTGTTATTGGGTGTGTTTTAGAGTAGAAAGTAAAAAAACAGATGTGATCAAAAATTACCAAAAGAAAACTATTTGTGGGAAAAAAGAGGACATCACTTTTTTTTGGGTACAGTGTCATACTACTGCACAGTTGTCAGTTAATGTAATGCAGTGGCATATTGCAATAAATGGCCTGGTCAGGAAGGGGGGGGTAAACCTTCCAGAGGTGAAGAGGATCTAACAGCATTATTAAAAGTTGTACCCATTATCGCAAGCCTGAGCGCCAGTGCAATACCATTGCCTTGCTAAGTTGATACGATTGGTCTGCTGCAGGCAGAAAGAAGCATTTTCTTAGTTCTCCCTCAAGCAATTCTTGCACAAAATTAAAAAATGCATCTACATTGCTGGTTTAAAAAAAACCCAAAAAATTCCAAAAATTAAAAAAACAGTGTTGGCCACCTCCTCCTCCTCCACCGCCACTTTCACCGGCTCCTCAACCTCCAACTCCACATCCACCTCCATTTTTGATTTTTTTATTTGATTTTAGCTTAAAAATTATTTTAAGTTATTTCCCTATCCCCATTTCTTTGTAGGGCACTTGTCCGACCCTTACCCCCATTTTCCTTCCTTTTGCAGACCTCTAGGACTTTCCAGGACTTTGTTACAGCCATTTTTGTGCCTAAAAGTTCGGGTCCCCATTGATTTCAATGGGTTCCGGGGTCCGGGTCAAAGTTTGGGTCAAGTCCGGACCCGAACCCGGACTTTGTCCCGAAGTTCGGCCGAACCTGCAGAACCCGAACTTCCAGAGGTTCGATCAACTCTAGTCACAATCTGTTTTGCACTCCTGTGACCCGTTTTTAGCAAAGAGCGGACTGAAGTCCACTCTCGTGCAAGAAGCAATCAGTGCAATTAGCTTAGTATAGTGATGATCATAGACTAATCAGCAGCTACCACCAACAAATGATTCCACTTCACTCAACTTGCTGAATATAAAAAAACAAGGGTGCAGCGCTAATAAAATGTGTGTGTGTGTGCTCACACACATAAGTGCTAATAAATTTAAACTCTGTGCAAAATATTGCATAAAGCGCTCAAACTCTGTGCAAAATATTACATAATAGTGACCAAACTGGATGCTTAACAGAACACTCTCAAAGCACCCAGATCAAACAATATGATCTGCGAAAAACATATATCAAGTGCTAAATCAGTTCATCAGTTCATCACATGAAATAACAAAACAGTGCATCTATATATGTGCAGCAATAAACAGTTCCACAGTCAATGCAGATAAATCCAAGAGACAGGATTCCCAAAAAAGGTGCAAACTGGATCTTAAAAAGTACCAGTGTCCTGAGAGATATCCTACACCAGTCAACATAGCTGCTCACCTTATAGATGAGTAAAGAAAAAGCTTATCCCCACCATGGGATTTAGTACAGACAGCTGGTGATGGTTCCCAATAGTCCTCTCCTCAAACGCCTCTGCTGGGACCTGTTGGTAATCTCCACCGCATGTAAAGACAAAATTGCAGGAATCTAGTGCTCTCTGTCTTAAAGCTTTATTAATCCAACAAGCGGTACAAGTGCAGACTTACATTCTGTGGCACAATATAGCCGCGCTAGCTGGAAACAGCGTTTATACAGCGTGTGTACTCAGATGGCCGTGGCGTGACATCAGACGCAGGCTCCATCCCCTAGATGCGTATCGTCGGGGCGTAACTTCCTCAGTAGGGATGAACTGATTAAGCACTTTACATATGTTTTTCACAGGTCATAGTGTTTGATCTGGGTGCTTTGAGAGTGATCTCTTAAGCATCCAGTTTGGTCACTATTATGCAATATTTTGCACAGAGTTTTATAACTTTTTATTTATTTTATTTAAATTTATTAGCACTTAAGTGTGTGAGCACACACACACATTTTATTAGCTCTGTATCCTTGAAATCCACTCTCTGCTGACATCACGGATATCAGTCCAGGCACTGCATAATCCTGACCTCAGAGTCTGGATCCATCAGGTGCCTGGACTCACACCCGTTTCAGCCTCTCCAGCTCCTCCACAGCCCAGCGCTCCAATGAGCATGGAGGGAGATGAGCAGAGAGCTTTGACTGACAGTCTACAGCTCTCTGCTCTCAGAGCTCTGAAAAACGAGCCATCGGCAATGTTCGATCACTCGGTTTTCAGTGTAGAGGCACCGGGGGACAGATGCAGCATTGGTCCAATGCTGCATCCACCTAAGTAAGTGTAAATGGGGAAAAAAATAAACATACTCGTTTAGCCATTTTCAGGGAAGTATTGTGATCTCTGTGAGAAATAATATAAACCTCTGAGGTTACATTTACACATTCCTAAGCATTCACGCACTTAACATAAAAAAATATATCTAAAGATAGCTTCACTTTAAAAACATTTTAAAAAATTATATTATTATTCGTTTTTCCTGTAACAGATAGTAGCTTTCCAGAGAATTATTCTGTGGAGGTTTACCAGTGACCTTAGTCAAAAATCA
Source organism: Glandirana rugosa (assembly GCA_018402905.1). Taxonomy (NCBI): domain Eukaryota; kingdom Metazoa; phylum Chordata; class Amphibia; order Anura; family Ranidae; genus Glandirana; species Glandirana rugosa. The sequence continues at coordinate 394,771 of BLSH010174206.1, read as the reverse complement.
CACATATGCTTTTACATTTTACACCTTACTTCCAGTCAGAGAGATGTGAAAATGATCCTTGTTCCAGTAACTATGTCATAGTCAACTCGCCTACAATCTATCCACAAGTAAAAAAGAATCTTTAAATTTAAGGAGAACTGTAAGAAATGTCGATTTAAAAATAATACATTCAGGAAATCATGTATTTAGATGCAGCACAGCAAGTATATTCAAAAGGGAGACAGCACTTCAGCCTTCAGAATTTACCAGTCTAATAAAAAATATCCCACTGAGTGTGTTAGTGTACACATTCATCTTAGAATGGCATGCTAAATTTAGTGTGAATTGAATAATTATCACTACTGTCCAGGTACAGAACATCGTCAAGAGGCTCTGACTCCTTTCATATTTCTGCTGCCTAGTAGGAAATGGCAATTAAAGGCTTCAGAATTGCATACTTTCCACTGCTGATTACTCTGGGGCATCAGCATGATTAAAATACAACAATAATTTATATTTATGTTTATAAAATGGTCCACAACACTATAATTTCATCATTATTTATTAGTACAAGCATTTTAATTTGTATGACACTTAATTTCTTTTAACGTAATAGTTTACCATGATTGATTATTTATAATATGCTTTAAAAACACCTGGGACAATTATGCCAGAATGCATATATTATATTAGTCTGTGCTAAAACATATATCTATAAAAAATGAATAAGTATCATAGCTGCTGTATAGATACCCTACTGATATAAGTATCATAAGAACATTTACAGCACTAAAAAACTAACAATTAAAACTTAGTGCAAAGTGTATGTTATAAATATATCTGTGCAAAAAAATCCTCTAACATAAAGAGCATAGACTTAAAGCAGAACTTCACTCTCTCAATCAACATTGGTTATTTTGAATCTTTATGCTGCTAGCATTGATAAATAGATAAGAAGGAAAGTATATCCTATTTGTTTAAAACATTTTTAAAACATTTCTTCAGTTACTTCATGGTTTCCATGCCTGGGCAAATGATGTCATACATCCCAGGAGTCTTCAGGGGGGAGGGGCTTTATCAGCTAAGCACACCCTCTCCTGTTTGCATAACTAAGTTAAGGGCAGGTGCATTCCAGGAAGTAAATGTTACATGAATCATCTACCCTTACTCAAGATGGCCATGGCCAGAAATGCTAAGTGGTGTTTTTGAAAGTGAATTCTTGACAAAATAAAGCACGGAGACATGGATGGATATGGGAGTTTGCTTTGAATATTAAAAATAAATGAAATAACATTTTTGGTTTGTGGGGCTACGGTGAAGTGTAGTTCCACTTTAAGTAAAAAGAACATCCATTTAAACCTCTCATTGGAAGGAGAGACTCACCGAGTGCACTCTCAGTGCAGCAATTCAATTCACAGTGCAATTCCTGGACAATAATCACAATAGGCAATTCATATAATTCAATTACATATAAAGTAAAAAAAAAAAAAACATTAGTGTAGGATAATGAAAACTGCTCAAGCTGGGGAAGCTAAACTCCCACAGTCACCAGGGAGACTGCTAAAGGTGCTCATCTGAAGTGATGCTCATTTGAAGTGATGCATGTAAGCTCCAGTGGGTGGAGCGAATCATGTCGGGGGGCACAGCATTGGTGGAGACTCATGGGCTGAGGCCGTTTTCAAGTTTACATTAGGTTGGCAGGAAGGGAGTATGGTGATTATTTTATTTTATACTTAACCCCTTCCTTACTGGGCACTTAAACCCCCCTCCTGCCCAGACCAATTTTTGGCTTTCAGTGCTGTCGCATTTTGAATGACAATTGCGCGGTCGTGCGACGTTGTACCCAAATAAAATTTGTGTCCTTTTTTTCCCACAAATAGAGCTTTCTGTTGGTGGTATTTGATCACCTCTGTGTCATTTCTGATCGCCGCTATAAACAAAAAATGAGCGACAATTTTGCAAAAAAGAACAATATTTTTTACTTTTTGCTAAAATACAAATCCATTAAAAAAAATATTCATCAGTTTTGGCCGATATATATTCTTCTACATATTTTTGGTAAAAAAAAAATCACAATCGGCGTTTATTGATTGGTTTGCGCAAAAGTTATTGCATATACAAACTGGGAATTGATTTATGGCGTTTTTATTATTTATTTTTTTTACTAGTAATGGCGGCGATCTGCGATTTTTAACAGGACTGCGATATTGCTGCAGAAATGTCGGACATTTTTTACACATTTTTGGGAACAATGACATTTATACAGCGATCAGAAATTTAAATATCCACTGATTACTGTGTAAATGTCATTGGCAGTGAAGGGGTTAACCAGCAGGGGGCAGTGAAGGGGTTAACAATGTTCCCTGGGTGTGTTCTAACTGTGGGGGGGTAGGGCTGGCCGGGACATAACAGATCTAACTGATCCCAGTGACAGGGATCAGTAGATCTGCTATGTCCCCTGTCACAGAACGGAGAACCGCCGTGTTTACAATGGAGGTTCCCCCGTTCTGAGGCTCCCAAAAGAGATCGCCGGGTCTCGGGCGGACATCGAGACCGCCCGACACACGGGCACGCTTGCGCAGCGTGCGGCGCGTGCGCCGCCACTGCCTCCAGGGGGGCGCGCCAGGAGTGCGCACAGTGGACGACGTCCATGGACGTCGTCCGGGCATTTCAAATCTGATCTGAAGTGGTTAAACATTAGGTTAGAAAAAAAGTCCATATAAAACTCACAGAGGAATAAAATTCTCTCAATGTAGAAAAGTGTAGATTCTGTCTAACAATTGCAATAGAAGAACAGAAAATCTCATAGGGCTCATTTGCATGTCATATTAGTGCCTGCGTACAGCCAGTCCATAGAAGTGGATGCAAATGCAGCACCAGCACAGACACAATCACGTGTCAAACTTTGACATATTGGTAGGAGCAGGTTCATGAATTTGAACACAGAGGGGTTGATTTACTAAAGGCAAATAGACTGTGCACTTTTCAAAGTGCAGTTGCTCCAGAGCTTAGTAAATGAGGTAAAGCTTCACTTTCTAAAGAGTACCCAATCACATGGAAGGAAAATGAAAAAACAGCATTTTTTGCTTGCACATGATTGGATGATGCAACTCAGCAGAGCTTCTGCTCATTTACTAAGTTCTGGAGCAACTGCACTTGCAGAATGCAACTGTACTTTGCAAAGTGCACAGTCTATTTGCCTTTAGCAAATCAACCCCAGAGCCTCATTCTTACCCTCACATCAAACTATGATGTGTAAAAGTGTCCATTTAAAATCAGTGCTTCACACCAAAGAAGAAAGTTTTAACTTCACCACGGAAAAATTTCCCCCATAGACAGAGTCTCATCTGTCCTGGATTTAAATGGGTATTTTGTCTACATGCTTTACTGCTGGAAGTTTCTACATACTTTTATCATTCTTCACTCGTGGTTCTTTCATGTGTCAACATGGCTATCATTAGGATGTGGTGTTTAACTACAAAAAAAAAAAAGATCATTGGAACAGAAAAATACAACATGTTATGAAATATCAAAGTGCCTAATAGTTGGGCTGAGTGACCAGAGCTGCAAGTGTATGACCTGATTAGCTTGTTTGCTTTGTGAAGGGATCTTCTTATGTGTTAATCTGCTATTTACCCAAATGGTCAATGTCAGCAAATTGTAATAAAGCACAGTCCTGTTGAGAAAACATACAGCACAAAGATTTTAACAAATGTTATTGTAGAATCATAACCTGTATGCAAACTCAATTGAAAGTATTTCATTACATCTGTTTGGTAAGCACAAATAGCTGTTCATCCATCCAGAAACCTTGTGGGCTGATAACTTCCTCAGCTCTCTGCTTCTGGACTGGTATCAGTTAACAGTGTTCCCTGCTTGGGCTGTAAAACACCTCCCTTTGTTATGTAGAAGAGAAGGAGGTGCTGTGTAGTCCTAACATGGTGTTATGTATTCCTAACACACTTACTGTCGTAGGGTCACAATGCTACTGTTGTCATCCTAGAGCAAAAAATGTGTTAATGGCAGAATTACCAAGTTTTCAAAAGGAAATTAGAGCAGCCACCATATCTAAGGACCAGTACGCTGCAATGCTATTAGTTTTTGGGGAAGCTTTGATATGCTTTCCATTTTTTCTATTCTAAAGATATTTGCCTTGGAAGTATTTACAATCAGACTGCTAAGTGTGAGGATCTGCATTTATTATAACTTTATCAGTATAACTGTTATGAGATGAACTCCCATATCCTTTGCATCTTTTACACATGCCAGGGTACTTTGTTGCCAAATCTTTTTTAACCACTTGCCAACCAGCCGCCATCATTTTACAGTGGCAGGTCGGCTCGTTCCCGCAAAGCGCAGTCATGGTGCGTCACTCGCGGGAACGTGTGGTGTGGGTGTGCACACTCACTGGCTAGCGGGGGAGCCAATCAGAGTGTGGGCTGGACTCTATGTCCACCGGCCACCCACAATCTCTCCCGAGACAGGCGGAACGGGGATCTGCTTTGTCTACACTCGCAGATCCCCGCTTTGACAGGGGAGTTAAGAGAGAAGATCATCTGTTCCCAGTGGTAGGGAACAATGATCCCTCTCCTCCTCTAGTCAGCCCAGCCCCCATACAGTTAGAAACACCACTGAGGGAACACACTTAACCCCTTGATAGCCCCTAGTGTTAACCCCTGCCTTGCCAGTGACATTTACACAGTAATGAGTGGCTATTTAACCTTCCTGGCAGTATTCCCGAGTGTGGCTCGGGGTAGAATTTCAGTACCGTCAGCAGTAACCCCGAGCCACACTCGGGATTACATTGCTGGATTCAAGGCAGCATTATTTACCTTGTCCCCTGGTTCCAGCGATGTCCCCGCCGTGTCTGTGGACTGTGCCTTCTGCCCGATGCCTCTGTGTGCCGGGCTCCGTTCCCTGCGCACGGGGGGTGGAGACCAGCGGCAAATTCAAAAAGTGAAACACACAGTATACATACAGTACACTCTAATCTGTATGATTACATTGCTGTATGAAATCATTTCACATCCCTTTTGTCCCTAGTGGTTTGCCCAGTGCCCTGCATGCACTTTTATATTATATATGTCGTTCTTTCTGCCTGGAAACTTGAGAATGTCCATGGCAACCAAAAAGTGTCCCTTTACGTCAAAAGTGGTTTTTGATCAGCTAGAAAACACTAATAGTAAATAAGAATCATTTGCAGAATTGAGTGATACTGATTTTTGGGGAAATTTATCATCAGACACTGAAAGTGACGACAGCGACAATTCTGCAACTGAACACATTTCAGTGTTTTTGGTTTGATTACATTATTAAATACATTTTATTACTATTACGTTATTATTTTTGATAATTATTTTTAGTTATGTATTATATTATAATTTATGATTTCATGTTTCAAACTTTTTCATACCCGGGATGTCTACTAGACTCTTGTTTGGACAGAGTTAAGTGAGTTATTCCTAAGAATTACAGGTATACAATATAAAACGCCAAATTTCCATGCAAAATAATGTACCACTTTCAGCACCAAAAATCTGAAATAAAGATACCGCCAGGGAGGTTAAAGCTCTGATCGCTGTATAAATGTCACTGGTTCTAAAAACTGTCAAAAGTGTCCGATCTGTCCAACGCAATGACGCATTCCCGCTAAAAATCGCAGATCGTCGATATTACTAGTAAAAATAAATAAATAAAATGCCATAAATCTATTCCCATAGTTTATAGAAGCTATAACTTTTGCACAAACAAATTAATATACACGTATTGCAATTTTTTTTACCAAAAATATGTAGAAGAATACATATTGGCCTAAACTGAGGAAGAAATTTGTATTTTTACATTTTTTTTTATATTTATTATAGCAAAAGGTAAAAAATATTGTTTTTCTTTGAAAATTGTTGCTCTTTTTATTTTATGTTTATAGCGCAAAGAATAAAAACCAGAGAGGTGATTAAATACCACCAAAAGAAAGCTCTACTTGGGGGAATAAAAGGATGTCAATTTTGTTTGGGTACAACCTTGCATGATCGCACAATTGTCAGTTAAAACAACACAGTGCCGAATCACAAAACGAGCTCTGATCAGGAAGTGGATATTCAACTATGCATGTTTTCTTAGCAAGAAGTAAAATGGCTTTAAAACAAGCCATACCTGACCAACCTAGCAGCTTATATTATGAAGAAATTCATCCTCAAACATCACATCAAAGACTCTAAAGTCAAGTGGTTGTAAGCCCCATTCATGAAAGTTGAACTAAGCACATATATATGCAATGTTTACTTATCTCTCTCCAAAGCTCTAAGTGCCAACCAAAAAAAGTGTACCATAAGCCTGGAGGAGGCCAAATACCTTGGGTATGTTATTGGTCGGGGACTGATCAAGCCCCAGACCAACAAGATCGGGGAAATTCAAAAATGGCCCCAACCGGTGAATAAAAAACAGGTTAGTGCCTTCCTGGGGATTACAAGGTATTACAGGCGGTTCATACCCGACTTTGCCACCATTGCCGTCCCTCTGATGGATCTGACGAAGGGTAGAGTGTTGGGCATGGTTAAGTGGAATCCCGAAGCTGAGAAGGCATTCCAGAAGTTGAAGCAAGCCCTTTGTTTACAACCAGTGCTCGTGACTCCGGACTTCACAAAGAGTTTGTTGTACAGACGCCTCTGAGGTGGGACTAGGTGTTGTTCTGTCCCAGATCAGAGACGATGAGGAGCACCTGGTCATCTACTTAAGCAGGAAGCTTAACAGGCATGAGAGGATCTAGGCCATTGTGGAGTAGGAGTGCCTGGCTATCAAGTGGGCCTTAGAGGTGCTGAAGTACATCCTCTTAGGTTGTTTAGGCTAGTCACCCACCATGCCCCCTGAAGTGGATGTGTGAAAACAGGGGGAAAAATAGTTGGGTGACTAGGTGGTTCCTGCCCCTACAGCCATTTAAGTTCAAAGTGGAACACTGGGCAGATGCCCTCTCCCAGGTCCACTGGTTAGGACAGTTGCTCAGCCGCAGGGGCTTGAGCAGAGGGGGAGGATATGTGACGGTATGCAAGGCAAAGTGGTAGACCAATGTTAACTACCGCTTCTTTTTTATTCCATAAAACTTTATTAGTCGAGTAAAACAGTGTACAGAAATGATCAGTTTTAAACAATGTAGAGGCCTCGTAAGCTTTAGAGCAATCATGTGACATAGCGTGGATATATGTACAATTAGACATCTTCTCAAAGGTCGTGGGGTTGAAGCGTTACATTGTTTTCATTCAAAGCTTGACATATTTTGCTTCTTAGATGAGCATGTATTGAACTTTTAGACAGAAGAAGAGAAGAAAGAGGATGGGGGAGGAGTAGGGGTAGTGCGGCTTGTATGTCGGGGGTTGGGGGTGGAGGGGAGGAGAAGGCATTATGAATTTCCTGAAAAACAGTCAGGGGTCTACTGTGTCTGACAGTATTACCTACTTGCTGTTTCAGGAGTACTGGAAGTGTTTAGGTGAGTTTATGGATATATAGCTCGGTAGTCGTTGGTTGTCCGAAAGTTGATCAATGATGACCAGGTCTTTCTGAATTTGTCTAAGTTATCGAGGGAGATTGCGGTCAGTTCCTCCATGTCAATCACTCTATTAATCCGAGTGAACTAGTCTTTAAGTGTTGGGTGGCGTATTTGTCTCCATAGGGTTGGGATGCACATTCGGGCTGTGTTGATCATGTGCATTGCAAGGGATTTCCTAAATGCGTGTCTCATCACCTTGGAATTCTGCAGCAGATATTGTTGGAAGGAAAAGTCAACGGAATACGTGGTGACCTGTTGAACTATTTTATGGACTTGGGACCAGAATGGTTTGATTTGGGGACATTCCCACCAGAGTATGTAGCATTGTTCCTGGCAGGGAGTTGCATCTCCAACAGGTGTTAGATATCTGTGGGTATATCTTGTGGAGATAGGATGGAGTCCTATACCAATGAGTTAGGATTTTGTAGTTGTGTTCTTGTGTCGTGACATTCAGTGTACCTTTATGTGCTGTGGTGCAGATGTTTTCCCAGTCCAACTCGGTGAGAGGGTCTTCTGAGTCTTTGCTCAAGAGTTTGATAAATTGGGGGTACTGGTCCTGACCAGCAGCTGACAAGAGGGAGTAAATTACTGAAATCAAGTGTTTTTGGGGTGGGGGGATGAACATAATTTTTGGAAGGGGGTGAGATCGCGGCTGAATTTATCTTTTGCCTTAGGGTCGTTGAGGTAGTGTCTGGCTTGGGAGTACGCCCACATGGGAAGTGAAATATTAGGTTCATTAGCTGCTAGGTCTGTTTTGGTATGAAATTTCCTCTGGGTGAAAAATTGAAAGGCCTTTGGGTGGCGATCGCGATTGTTAGTCCCAAGGAATCCCATTTCCCGTCCCAGGGGGAATTCGGGGTTGTTGCTGATCGGGGTCATGGGACCAGGTATTGAGGACAGGGCCGTATCCCGGATAGATTTATGGAGGCATTGTAGAATGGGCCGAATGGAGGGGTGATCTTTGAGAGTGGGAGGTAGTTCAGCAGTGGGGAGCCAGGTAATATCTTGGAGAGCTCCCCGAACCCATGATTGCTCTAGTGTAACCCAGTCGTTATAGTCAACGTAAACATGCCAATCTACCACCCTCGTCAGGAGGGCGGCTCTGTGATATTGCTCGAAGTTGGGCAAACCTATGCCTCCTTTGTGTTTTGGGGATGAAAGTTTCGTCAAGCTGAGCCTAGGTGCTTTGCCCTTCCAGATGAACGAACGGAGAATGTGCGTATAGATGTGAAGAAGGTTCTGGGTAAGGAGATGGGAATAGCTTGTGCAAGGTATAAGAAACGCGGAAGGATTGTCATTTTTACTGCAGCAGCTCTCCCAAACCGCGATAATGTGGATTTTTTCCAGGTTGCTAAGACTGTTCGAAAGTTTCGTAGTAGGGGGTGAAAGTTTAGGAAGTAGAGTTTTTGCAGTTTGGCTGGCAGCTGGATGCCAAGGTATGTAATCGCCTCCCTGGGGGAGGGTAATATTCAGCGCAGTAGATTTGTGGAGATTGATTTTGAAGTTGGAGATCGTACCAAAATGCTTGAATTGTTGTAGGAGGTTAGGCAGAGAAATTCTTGGGTTGGAGAGAAAGAGAAGAATGTCATCTGCAAATGCCGCAGTTTTATATTCTTTACCTGCTATCGTAACTCCTGGTATGTTTGGATTTGATCTAATGCAGCGTAAAAGGGGCTCTAGGGTTAGTATGAAGATGATGGGGGAAAGCGGGCAACCCTGTCATGTTTTTTCTGTTGTGGATGGAGAAGGCGTCTGACAGGCAGCCATTGACCTTAACTCTGGCGCATGGGTTGGAATAAAGGCTTAATATTCTTGTTGTCATGAAGGAGCCCACGCCCAGAGATGACAGGTTTGCACTCATATAGTCCCATGCTACCCTGTCAAACGCCTTCTCCGCGTCAGTGGAAAGACAAAAGCCCTCTGTTGTGGACCTGGATAGCCAGTGTATGATATTAATTGCCTTTGTGGTGTTGTCTTGGGCTTCTCTGCCCTGTATAAAGCCCACTTGGTCTTGGGAGATCAGGTTAGGGAGGTGGCTAAAATCTTAGCATAGATTTTTAAATCGACGTTTAAGAGTGATATCGGTCGGTAGTTTTGAACTTTAGTAGCATCTTTTCCTTTTTTGTGGATTATTGCAATATGTGCTTCTAATAGATGGGTTGGGGGTGTTCGGTCCTGTGGGAGTGTATTATAGGTGGTTAGGAAATGGGGAAGAAGTAAGTCCAGAAAGCTTTTGTAGTATTGGGTAATAAGGCCGTCAGGGCCTGGGCTTTTGCCTGGTTTCATGTTTTTCAAGGCTGCCCTGAATTCCTCCTGTGAGATAGGTTTCTCTAGTGTAAGAGCTTTGTCTGGAGAGATTTTTGGCATCCCATGGCAGCTAGGTAGTTTTCAATCATCTGGGTTTGTGACTGGGATAAGGGGTCTGCGAGGGAGGGTGGGGTTATGTTGTACAGCGCCGTGTAATAGTTTACAAATTGTTGGGCTATCTCCTCGGTTTTATGGTGACTTTGACCCTTGCTATCTCGGATTTGGTGGATCGTTGCTAGTGCTTTCCTGTTTTGAAGCAGTTTGGCCATTAGCTTCCTAACTGTCGCTTCTTATGCATTAATTTGGACTGGATTAAATGGAGTCCAGCCCAGATTTTACCAGCCACCGTGGCAGGGCTGGTTCCGGTCCGGAGTTTGTGGTCCACTGCAGTCCACCAGCAGGTGGCTGAAATAACCAGGAAGAGTACACACTTGAGCTCTGACCTGGAACTCAGAGGGGAATCTGTGGGAGCTCTGTGTCTGTTTGGACTTTAAAAAGACAAGGTTTGCCTTTTGGCTTATGTTTTGTGGGTGTCGGGGGCCAGCCCCACACTGTATAGTGAGGAACATATACTGTTTACTTTAGCGCCAGATGGCAAGGACTTATTTTCTGTTTTGTTTGTTTTTAACCTGCAAACCCTTTTTCTAAATAAACCTGGCATGCCGCCAGATTTTAAAGAAAGTTGCCTGCACGCTGACTATTTTCCTCAGGAAAGATGATCCCCTCGAGCTAATCTCCCACAATATATATATATATATATATATATATATATATATATATATATATATATATTGTAAGGGGGTTAGCTCGGAAGTGGGTGTGTTTGACCCCCTGGAAGGGTTCACTGCACAATTTTAGGCACACCGAGACAGCAGTTTCAGGTGAAAACAAAAAGGTAGTTTATTCTCACTAGTTGCAATGTGAAAAACAGCAAAACAACAAATAACAAAATAAATCCTAGGCCACTTGGCCACTGACTGCACAATAGGTTTCCCTGTCTCTCAGCTGGGTACAGCCTACTGCTGTACAAAGCTCTTATCTCTCACTGCAGGATACACAGCCACACAGGCCTTACCGTGTACAGGATGTTACACTCCCCAGTCTATGGTCCCAGAGCTGGTTCCAGGGTGGAGCAATCACTTATGCTTGCTGGGAGTTTATGTAGAGGTCTTAATGAGCCAGCTCAACCCAGCTGGACTCATTACCTCTACCCCTGCAAGACTCAGCACCCCGCCAGTGGTATAAGCCTGTATACACTTTGAATCTTGGGCAGATTTACCTGCCATCCTGCACGCAACCAGGCGTATTTACCTGCCGGCTGTCACATACCCCCCTCTTGTTTCAAAATGGGGTTTGGGACACACGCAGCCAGGTACGCAGGTACCCGAGATAGAGCATCCACGTTCCCCATTTGAAACCCAGGGCGATGCTTCACGGTGAAGTTGTATTCTTTCAGGGCCAGAAACCAATGATTTACCCTTCTATTTGTCTCCTAGTTTTGAGCCATCCACTTTAGGGGCGCTTGATCTGTAATCAGGTCAAAGTGTCTACCCAGCATATAGTATCACAGGGAGTCTAGTACCCATTTCACCGCTAGACACTCTTTTTCAATTGTGGCATAGATTTCTTCCTGGGGTTTCAGTTTCCTGCTAAGATAAATGACTGGGTGCTCTTCTCCATTCCAGACCTGGGACAACACTGCTCCTAAGCCTACGTCTGACGCATCAGTCTGTACCACAAAGTCCTTAGCAAAGTCAGGTGAGTACAGCACTGGTTGGCTAGATAGGGCTTTTTTTAAAGCCTGGAAGGCTGCTTCAGCCTCTGGAGTCCATTTCACCATGGTAGACTCTTTCCCTTTTGTCAGGTTGGTTAGGGGCACAGCCTGCGAGGCAAAGTGAGGGATGAATCGCCGATAGTATCCAGCAATTCCAAGGAATGCTCGAACCTGCTTCTTGCTGTTGGGGTGTGGCCAACTATTTATGGCTTCCACTTTATTGAATTGGGGTTTTATTACTCCCCTCCCAATAGTGCACCCCAAATATTTGGCCTCTTCCTGTCCAATGGTACACTTTTTGGGATTAGCCGTGAACCCAGATTCCCTTATGGAGTCTAGTACGCCTTGCACTTTTGGCAGATGTGAGGCCCAATCCGTACTGTGGATAATCACATTGTCCAAGTAGGCTGCAGCATACTTCTGATGGGGCCTCAGAATTTTGTCCATTTACAGCTGGAATGTGGCTGGTGCATTGTGTAACCCAAACGGCATTCTTCTGTATTGGAATGCCCCTTCTGGTGTTACAAATGCCGTTTTCTCTTTCGCTGACTCAGCTAGGGGAATTCGCCAATACCCCTTGAGATCAAGGGTCGTCATATATCGGGCTGTTCCCAGGAGGTCGATCAGTTCATCTATGCGTGGCATGGGGTAGGTGTCAAATTTTGTAACTTTATTCAACTGCCAGAAATCGTTACAAAATCGCCAGCTCCCATCGGGTTTGGGCACTAAAACGATCAGGCTGGACAAGTCACTCTGGGACTCTTCTATCACACCTAATTCAAGCATTTGTTGATCTTCCCCTCGTATTGCCTCCCATCGGGTCTCCGGTATTCGATAGGACTGTTTGTCCAGGCAGCTCGGAGAACACTTCTCTGTTGCGGAGTGCAAACTCTTTCACCTCCTGTTTTTGGGGTTTTTATAGGGTGGCTGCTATTCCAACCTCAGGAATTAAACAATCAGACTGAGTCTCCGACACCAAGGTTTCTGTGACTAGGGATTCCCTATCCCTCCAGGCTTTCAACGGATTAATGTGGTAGATCTGTTCTGGCTTTCGCTGTCCTGGTTGTCTGACCCTGTAGTTCACCTCACCCACTTTTTCATTTATTTCGTATGGGCCAACACTCTATCCCCCAGAAAAAAAGTATGGGTCTTTGCCTTGCGGTTATACACCCTTTGCTGTGCTAACTGCGCTTGGGCCAAGTGTTCTTTGATAAATGGCATTACCTATGCAATTCTGTCTTGCATCAGGGCAACATGCTCAATCACACTCCGGTGGGGAGAACTCTCACTTTCCCAAGTTTCCTTGGTGATATCCAACAGCCCTCTTGGGTGTCTCCCATAGAGTAATTCGAAGGGCGAGAACCCGGTAGAGGATTGTGGTACTTCCCGGATAACAAACATCAAGTAGGGTATTTCAACCTTTCAACCAACCCATCTGTTTGAGGTGATACACAGAAGTACATAATTGTGTCACTTTGAACTTGCATAATTCTTTCATTACCCTGGACATAAATGGGGTACCCTGGTCTGTAAACAATTCCTTACAAATACCCACATGGCTGAAGACCAGAAATAGCTCTTTGGCTATCGTCTTGGCGGAAGTATTTCTAAGAGGGATTGCTTCAGGATAGTGAGTGGCATAGTCCATTATGACCAAAATGTACTGATGCCCCCTAGCAAACTTTAGTATCGGGCCCACCAAATCCATTGCGATCCTCTCAAAGGGAACCTCAATGATGGGGAGAGGTACCAGTGGGTTACCACAAAGGTGCTGACTTCTGACACACAGGGCACGAGGAACAATAATTTTCTATTTCCTTTATGACGCCAGGCCAATAGAACCTCAGCAACGCTCTCTCTCTGGTTTTCTCCTCCCCCAAATTACCTCCCATAATGTGCCCATGGGCTAATTCCAATACCATCTTCCTATAGGGTTTGGGTACCACAAGTTGCTCAACGGTTTCATCCGCCTTTTGGGCAACCCAATACAACAGATCCCTTTCCACCATAAAGTATGGGTAACTGCAGGACTGATCAGGGTTCACAAATTCACCATCTATCTTTACCACATTTTCCCTTGCTTTTATCAGGGTGGGGTCTTTTACCTTTTCTGTGGCAAAATTTTCCCTGTGAATCTCTAAATTAGAGAACTCTACAGACGGCATGTTTTTGTCTGAATATGTTGGTTCCTCCCCAGTTTCCCGAGTGTCTCCGGCCAACACCGACAAGGGAAAATCTGGAGGGGGTCTCACCATTCTCAGAGGATACTTGGGATTACTCTTCCTGGCCTCTATGGGCTTCTGTGGGGGGTTCAGGACCATCCCAGAGTTCCCAGAATCTTGGAAAATCCCTCCCCACAATAGCATCATGTGGTAAGTGAGGCACCCACCCCACCTGATGAGGTTACCTTTGGTGGTCTCAAAAAACACTTTAGCCACAGGATACTCTCTGGTGTCCCCATGTACACAAATAACAGCCACCTTGTTATTCCTAGAGACCTCTGTAGTAACTAATTCAGCTTTGATCAATGTTACCAACATTTTTATCATTAATACACATTTTGCATACATTTTTTTCAGTTCCCCGAGTGGCAGTGCATGCAACTATCGCAAACAGCGGCTGACGTCTGTCTCTTACATAATCACATTCCATAGGCTCATCCACAACTGGGCAATTGGCTGCAATATGTCCCTCTTGCCGGCAACGATAACAAATAAACTTTTTTGCTGCTTCCTGCTTACATTCCTGCATACATTATGCAAACTTCCCACCCTCTCACTCTCTCCACCCTTACCCCTTGAAATCATCTTACCCGCCACTGGGGATGGTCTGATCTTAGGGTGGAAAGTTTGTGAGTCCCTGGGAGAGGCGGTCAGGTTCTCTGTAGCCAAGTACCTCTCTACCAGATCCACAAGCTTGTCGGCCATATCCAGGTTTCCATGGTTTACCCACTTTTGGATAGCAGTAGGTAGAGATCTCAGGAACCGATCCATTACCACACGTTCCACAATCTTTGATGCTGTCAGAGTTTCAGGTTGCAGCCACTTCCTGCCCAGGTGAATGAGATCATACATTTGCAACCTGGGGGGCTTTTCAAGTTGGAAAGTCCAGTTATGCACACGCTGAGCCCAGACAGCCAGAGTGACACCCAGCCGTGCCAATATTTCTGTTTTTAGCACAACATAGTCTTTTGCTTGGTCCGGCTCTAGGTCTTAATATGCTTTCTGTGATTCACCAGCCAATATAGGAGCCACTAATCCAGCCCACTGCTCCTTAGGCCACTTTTCTCTTTCTGCAGTCCTTTCAAATGTGGTCGGAAACACTTCAGGATCATCCTCTCCAGTAATTTTTGGCAATAAACAGCTCACACAAAATGATGATGTATTACTGGAACCACTCGCCTCACTGGTCTGTCGATGCTGTTGTTTTATGGCATCTATTTGCTGTTGAAGTCTCTGCTCTTGCTTCTGCAACAGCTCAATTAAATGGGCCTCAGATTGTTGCTGCACTCGTTGCTGATTAGCATTTGCTTGTTGTAGACTAGCATTCGTTTGTTGTTGGTTAGCATTCGCTTGTTGCTGATTAGCATTTGCTACAGCAAGCTGTCTCAGTATTTCTTCCATGCTGGCCTTTCACAAAAAAAAACTGCCCCTGGCTTCCTCCACCACTGTAAGGGGGTTAGCTCGGCAGCGGGTTCCAGGGTGGAGCACACACCTATGCTTGCTGGGAGTTTATGTAGAGGTCTTAATGAGCCAGCTCAACCCAGCTGGACTCATTACCTCTACACCTGCAAGACTCAGTACTCCCCCTAGTGGTATAGGTCTGTATACACTTTGAATCTTGGGCAGATGTACCTGCCATCCTGCATGCAAACAGGCGTCTTTACCTGCCGGCTGTCACAATATATATATATATATATATACACACAGTATATTTATTGCAATGCCTGTATATGCACATTTCCCCACATGTTGTGTCTTTAAACACTCTGCATGTACAGACAGATACTTAATGATCCTTGTAGAAATTCAGTGTGCTCCTGAATTCATGTTTTTTTAAACTGTAATTTTTATTGAAGAAATAAAGTAAATATAACTTCTGCAGAAGTGTGTTACATACATTGACCATAAGTAGAGTTACAGTTATTGCTTAATGTTTTAATGTAGGGGGTGGGGGAGGGGTAGGAGGGGGGGGTGAAAGGTTAACGTTGTGGAGAGACAGGTTGGCCCAGCTGGTTTGAAATCAATATTGAAGCTTTATGCTAATAAAGCTTGTCTGTGGCGCCTCTTTGTTTGGTTAGTTAGTCCATTGTCCAGTTTATTCAACCAGACAGAACCCCTCTCTCACAGGGGAGTGCCTCAGTCACCCCTATTGGGAACAAACTGTGACTGAGTTGAGGAGGAAGTCGGTGGACATCAAGGAGACCATTGGGACGGTAATGGAGGGTCAGCCTTCTGAAAATGGGTGACAACCTGTCTCATCCGTGACTAAGCAATTAGTAAACTCAATTTGACAGAAGACAAAAGAGAACAAAAGAAAAACGACAATAATTTTGATGTATATAACAGTTTACACACATGTTTACTCATGTCTAATTACCCTTAGTTCGATTTTGTATATGTACCGGTACCTTTTTCATTATGGTATTCCCTGTTGGACTTTACTTTTCCACGATTAGCTACACCTTAGTTTGCTTTGTTACATATTTTAGTCTGAAACCAAAGATCTGCCGGAGGAGATCCATATGAGCCACTTGGCATTGAAGGAATGGGCATTGTTGTTCTGGAATGCAAGTAATTGTTCCATTTTACATTGGGTGTTTACTCTGTTTGTGATCTCCTCCATTGTAGGTAACGTGGAGGAGCGCCATTTGCTAGCTAGGCCATGTATATGTTTTAGCTTGATTCCCATTAATCTGTACTCATTTGTACACACATTTGACAATATATGTAGTTTTAATAACAGCAAAAAGAAAACAAGAGAAAACAGAAGACAGTTTAACTCAAATG
>BLSH010174206.1:333471-350328 GCA_018402905.1 Glandirana rugosa | reverse complement strand
AACTTTATTCTTTCATGAGTTATTTACAAGTTTCTGACCACTTATAAAATGTGTTCAATGTGCTGCCCATTGTGTTGGATTGTCAATGCAACCCTCTTCTCCCACTCTTCACACACTGATAGCAACACCGCAAGAGAAATGCTAGCACAGGCTTCCAGTATCCATAGTTTCAGGTGCTGCACATCTCGTATCTTCACAGCATAGACAATTGCCTTCAGATGACCCCAAAGATAAAAGTCTAAGGGGGTCAGATCGGGAGACCTTGGGGGCCATTCAACTGGCCCACGATGACCAATCCACTTTCCAGGAAACTGTTCATCTAGGAATGCTCAGACCTGACACCCATAATGTGGTGGTGCACCATCTTGCTGGAAAAACTCAGGGAACGTGCCAGCTTCAGTGCATAAAGAGGGAAACACATCATCATGTAGCAATTTTGCATATCCAGTGGCCTTGAGGTTTCAATTGATGAAGAATGGCCCCACTATCTTTGTACTCCATATACCACACCATACCATCAATTTTTTGGTTCCAACAGTCTTGGAGGGATCTATCCAATGTGGGTTAGTGTCAGACCAATAGCGGTGGTTTTGTTTGTTAACTTCACCATTCACATAAAAGTTTGCCTCATCACTGAACAAAATCTTCTGCGTAAACTGAGAATCCTGTTCCAATTTTTGTTTCGCCCATTCTGCAAATTTAGTGTGCCGATCTGGGTCAGCCTCGTTGAGATGCTGCAGTACCTGGAGTTTGTAAGGGTGCCATTTGTGAGTAGCTAATATCCGCCGAAGGGATGTTCAACTAATGCCACTCTCCAGTGACATGCGGCGAGTGCTACGCTGTGGGCTCTTGCTGAATGAAGCTAGGACAGCCACTGATGTTTCTTCATTAGTGACAGATTTCATGCGTCCACATTTTGGCAAATCCAACACTGAACCAGTTTCACGAAACTTAGCAAGCAGTTTGCTAACTGTAGCATGGGAGATGGGTGGTCTCGTAGGCTGTCTTGCATTGAAATCTGCTGCAATGACCCGGTTACTGCATTCACCGGACATCAACACAATTTCTATCTGCTCCGCACGTGTTAACCTCAGCGACATGTCAATGGCTGTAAACAAAGAGAAACTTGTAAATGAAAGAATAAAGTTACGTTAAAACCAAGCACACCATTGTTTTTCTTGTGAAATTCCCAATAAGTTTGATGTGTCACATGACCCTCTTCCTATTGAAAAAACAAAAGTTGGATTCAAAATGGCCGACTTCAAAATAGCCGCCATGGTCACCACCCATCTTGAAAAGTTTCCCCCCTCACATATACTAATGTGCCACAAACAGGAAGTTAATATCACCAACGATTCCCATTTTATTAAGGTGTATCCATATAAATGGCCCACCCTGTATATTATATTATGTTATATTATATTATATTATATTATATTATATCATATTATACAGTTTATCATTATATATTAATATATTTATTATTAAACAAAATAAATTATTTCTAAATACATGTGGGCTCTTTGGGTTACATCTCTTTGTTGGCATGTCTTGGGGATAAAACAAGGGGAAGCACACAGTGCAAATTATTACCTGAATATGCGTGCTTTTCTTTATTTTACACCCATTCACTTTATCTCTGTACTTTTAGATTCTCTTAGACTTTGCGACTTTAGAGTAAAGATTGCATCTATTTTTTCTGGTTTCCAGGAATATGTCTACTCCCCAGGGTCCAGGGCATCTAACACACAGATAATCACTTACTACTGAGATGATTTACTAAACAAGTAATTACACAGCCTGTGTTAAACAAGCTATTAAGGCTTTTTTTTTAACTTAAAATAACAAACATGTTATACTCACTCACAACAGCCCTGAACCTCCTATTCTTGGATCCCCCACCAGTGCTCTTTGATCCTTTTCTGTGTCAGCCACCAAAGCAAGCCACTTGCTATGGGGGCAGATGTGCAGGCTCGCTCCCAAGCCAGGCTGTATGCATCCATAGACAAACACACTGTAGATTTGCCCCGCCCCCACCCTCTGCTCATATGATTTGATTGACATCAGCAGGAGCCAATGACACTCACTACTGCCTCTATGTTCTGGGATAGCATGGAGTGAGTGCCTCTTCATCATATATACACCTCTCAAAGGAGAGCCCATTTAATAACATTTCTATGAGGTCTCTGACTGAGAAGAAAAGTGAAAAAATATGCAGTGGATGTCCTTGGGCTCAAATATTCCTTAATGAAAATTGAATTATAACAGTTAAAAAATAAGAGTTAAATAATAAAATTAAAGTTCATCAAAAAGACCTACATGAGAGGGAACAATTTTTATTCTATTTTATTTATATCTAGACACTATGACATTATGAAAGGCAAGGTGATCGATGGAAGATATGTGTTGCCTTGCATGCGTTCATTTTCAGTGAACTAATGAAAAATCCAGTCCAGGTGTTTCCAGCCACCTTAGCAGGGTTGGTTCCAGACCAGTTTTTGTGTTCCACTTGTGTCCACCAAGAGGTGGTATTAATAATCAGGACTAGAGCAAAGGTTTGCCCTTGCCTGGGACTCAGGAAGCCAAAAACCTGAGCGAGCTGCTGAACTGAAGTTTTGCTTTGTGACTGAAAAAAAGGTTTGCATTATCTTTGTTTTGTGGGTGACTGGGAGAAGCCCTTCACTTCTGAGTTAGGAATATGGAAATGTTTAGTAAGAGCCTGGATGGCAAGGATTTATTTTCTGTTTTGTTTATTTGATTGTTCATGCAGCCTTTTAAATAAAACTGGCTACAAGTCAGCTTTTAAGAAAAACCTGCCGTTTGGGCTACCTTTTTCCCAGGGAAGGTGATCCCTATTGAGCTAACCCCCCCCCCCCCACACACACACACACACACACAACATGTAGAGTGTATTTGTATAGCTATAAAAACACATAGCTACAAGAGTCACAGGAATGTCCTAATAAAAATAAAAAACAGCTATTTATGAATAGTTCCTCTCACATAGGTATTTTATTAACTTTATATTAACGTATATGTGAACCCTCACCTTGTAAAACAACCCTTTCAGTTTAACATACAAAAGCAAGGCAAACATTTGTGTATACTTATAAAAATGATAAACACCTTGTTTACCCTTTTTATAAGTGATAACCCTCTGTTCTCAATTGCATAAGGAGCTCAGAGAGCTGGGGAGGAGAAACAGCAGTACACTTATCTTTCCAGTAAATGACTGTGCAGGGGGGAATCAGGAGCATGTCAGGAAAATCTTGATTATTGAAGGAGAGCAGGCTGAGTTCTCAGCACACCTAGATAACTGACAACACTGTGCTCTCATGTCTAGTGTGGTTAGTTTTTAATAGGAAAGCAGGGAGACTGGCAGCTGGCAGGAACACCAGGTATTTCACACAAAGGAAGCAATGCAAAGAGAACAAGCTGTTTTTTCATACAAGTACACAGTATAGCAGGCACATATCTGGAATATGAAATATTGGGTTAACATATTCTTTAAAATAATATGCTAGGGGTTTAGTGTGGAGATTTACCTATATATATATATATATATATATATATATATATATATATAGATATATCTCTCTCTCTCTATATATATATATATATATATATATATACTGAGCAAAATTATAAACGCAACACTTTGTGTTTGCCCCTATTTATTATGAGCTGAACTTAAAGATCTACGACTTTTTCTATGTACACAAAAGGCCTATTGCTCTCAAATATTGTTCACAAATCTGTCTAAATCTTTGTCAGCAAGTACTTCTCCTTTGCCGAGATAATCCATCCACAGGTGTGGCATAGTTCAGCTCATGATAAATAAAGGCAAACACAAAAGTGTTGCGTTTATCATTTTGCTCAATATATATATATATATATATATATGTTTATTGGTTGAACTAGCTGTATTTGTGTCTTTTTTCAACCTAACTATGTAACTATTTATATATTCAGCCTGCTCTACATTCTACAGAAGCTGCCGAGCAGTGACAGAGGAAGTAGAGTGCATAATTCCTGTACTTTCTCATTATATCATGGCACCCCTTTCCCTCCTCAGCTATCAAAGAGTGAGATAATTTACACAAACCAGTCGGGTGCTTACATCCCATCTTCTCATTGAGCTGTGATGAAAAGTGGAGATCATCATCTCCACTCCTCATTGCAACTTATTAAGCTACTGCACAATTGAAATAAGCTGTGGTAGTCACTGTTGTGTCATATTTTAGTTTAATAAATGTACACCATTGTGTATATTAGTGGTATTTTTACTTTTGGTGAATTCTATTGTGTATTTTAAATTAAAACACTAAAATTAAACACTAAAAAAATGTAGTTACTTGTTTAGTTAATTACTCAATCCATATTCCTCCAGGTATTTTACTGTAGATAAAACTACTGTAAATGTTATATAAAATATGTGCAGTAAAAAAAAAAAAACAAGCAATATCTGCAATTCCTTAAAATGAATACATTTTACTGTCTATTGAAATAATAAAAATGTGATGTAAATGAATACATACTTGGGGAAGCCACACATCCACTAACTCCCTGTTCCACAAAACACAAAACAATAACTCCCTGTTGCTCCCTGTTGCTGTTTCCCACTTTGTGTAATGTTGGTAATAATCCAGTTTGGAACATCGGTATTTGCACTTCATAGCTCATTGACTTTCCAGCACTGCAGATGAGTTCAGCAGTATCTAATTTGATCTGCATTACAAAAACAATTTTACAATAAACAGCATTTGAATACATACCCCTGAGGTCATTGCAAGGTGCTCAATGCTCAAGCAGCAAATGCTTATTCATATTTATTTCACAAAATAAACATACACATTGATAAGTAGTTGTTAAAATTGATTTCTATAAAGAAACATATCATATGTTTATACTTTATATATTGATTTGTGTCTCTTGTGTTTCTGCTTGTGTGATAGGTGTAAATACATTGTCATTTAGGTATATGCTCATATACAATACCAGTTTAGCATTAGTAACACGGCTATGATGTAAGTGAACAACTTGCAACTAGCTAGATAAAAGTTGTAATTGACTAAAACAATTAACTAGCTTAGATTAAATATGCAGCGCTATTTGGACCCCAACAACAATCAAATGTCCATAGAGTGATGATATAATGCAGATGAGAGCTTTTTTTCCAAAGTGAGTCAATCAAAATCTTTCTTATCAAACAATAATCACTGTCCATGAATTAGCAGTAAAGGATAGGTCAGAGGTTTTGTCAAAGAGCAAGTCCCACCAGCCGTGCTGAAAGATTTAAACTGTGATCACCACCATGCAAACACCGCTCATACCAGATAACGTGTGACCCCCTGTATAAGAGTGGTCTCACATGCTTTGTTTACGTATGCAGCCTGGTTGACTCATCCGTCCCTCTTAGACCAATGCGGACTCCAATTACCACCAAATCCGATGATTAACGGTAGATCCTTCATACACTTCCCTAAATCCCTGTGCACTGACACTTACTGTTGTAAACCAGAGTGTGAGAATAGAACCTGTGCTTGAAGATGGAAGCTGAAATCCCGATAACCCCAGTCTCACCACCTCCACGTTGGTTTCAACTGTCAGTGTAGTCACCTTCCACACTCTCCCGTTATCAATATATGAACCAAGCTCTGCATAGCCACATACCTTTTTTTTTTAGTGAAGCTTTTCCTCATTTCCAACTTCATCAATGCATGCTGGTGATCACAGTTTAAATCTTTCAGCACGGCTGGTGGGACTTGCTTTTTGACAAAACCTCTGACATATCCTTTACTGATAATTCATAGACAGTGATTATTGTTTGATAAGAAGGATTTTGATTGACTCACTTTGAAAAAATCTCTCATCTGCATTATATCATCATATGGACATATATATTGCTTGTTGTTAGAGTCCAAATAGCGCTGCATATTTAATCATGGATCTTTTAATGTGTTGTGTATGAACATTATGCATAGCTGCTATTAACCTTTTATTGAAAGTACCAGTTGTGCAGATTGTCCTAGATTTTAAATTAACTAGTTTACATTTGGCAGTTTTTTAGTGTCTTAAAGCTGAAGTTTATACTGCTTACTATACTTATCCTTCAGTGGTCCCTCTCTCCATTCTCATTAACATGCAAATGATATTTTGAAATAAAACCTGTTTTCATATACGCCTTATTTTAGACCGATGGATGTCATTATTGGGTCTCTATGTTTCTCTATGCAGAGCTGGTGGGTGGGACCAACAAGGTGTTGTACATAGTTATCTGAAAACATCAAAGCTTCAGTGTTTCTATTAATGATCCTCAGCCCTGATGCAAGCAATGGCCTGGCTATTAGAGGGATATATACCGACTTAAAATGTCTTAAAGTGATTGTAAAATCTTGTTTTTTTTTTAATAACTAACATGTTATACTTAACTCTTCTGTGCAGTTGGTTTTGCACAGAGCAGCCTGGATCCTCCTCTTCCCGGATCCCTCTTTGCTTCTCCTGGCTCCTCCCTCCTATTGAGTGCCCCCTCAGCCAGCAGCTTTCTATGGGGGCACCCAAGCCAAGTCACAGCTCGGTGTAACCATTCAGACACGGAGCACCGACCCGATTGGCTTTGATTGACAGCCACGGAAGCCAATGTTGCCGCTGCTGTGTCTCAGCCAATCGGGAGGAGGGTCCCAGGTGGCTTAGACATTTGTAGACATCGCTGGAGAGAGAAAGGGCTCAGATTAGTACAGTATCTCACAAAAGTGAGTACACCCCTCACATTTATGTAAATATTTTATTATATCTTTTCATTTGACAACACTGAAGAAATGACACTTTGCTACAATGTAAAGTAGTGAGTGTACAGCTTGTATAACAGTGTAAATTTGCTGATCCCTCAAAATAACTCAA
Source organism: Glandirana rugosa (assembly GCA_018402905.1). NCBI lineage: Eukaryota > Metazoa > Chordata > Amphibia > Anura > Ranidae > Glandirana > Glandirana rugosa. The sequence goes on along the minus strand of BLSH010174206.1, from coordinate 343,428 downwards.
CACACAGTCATTAATGTCTAAACCGCTGGAAATAAATGTGAGTACACCCCTAAGGGAAAATGTCCCAATTGGCCCCAAAATGTCAATATTTTGTGTGGCCACCATTATTTTCCAGCACTGGCTTAACCTTCTAGGGCATGGAGTCAACCAGAACATCACATGATGCCACTGGAGTCCCCTTCCACTCCTCCATGACGACATCACAGAGCTGGTGGATGTTAGAGACCTTGCACTACTCCGCCTTCCATTTGAGGATGCCCCACAGATGCTCAATAGGGTTTAGGTCTGGAGGGATACTAGACTAGTCAATCACCTTTACCCTCAGCTTCTTTAGCAAGGCAGTGGTTGTCTTGGAGGTGTGTGTTGGGGTCATTATCATCCTGGAATACTGCCTTGTGGCCCAGTCTCTGAAGGGAGGGGATCATGCTCTGCTTCAGTATGTCACAGTACATGTTGGCATTCATGGTTCCCTCAATGAACTGTCATGCAGCCCCAGACCATGACACTCTCACCACCATGCTTGACTGTAGGCAAGACACACTTGTCTTTGTACTCCTGACACCATCTGAACCAAATAAGTTTATCTTGGTCTCATCAGACCACAGGACATGGTTCCAGTAATCCATGTCCTTAGTCTGCTTGTCTTCAGCAAATTGTTTGCAGGCTTTCTTGTGCATCATCTTTAGAAGAGGCTTCCTTTTGGGACTACAGCCAGGCAGATCAATTTGATGCAGTGTGCAGCATATGGTCTGAGCACTTACAGGCTGACCCCCACCCCTTCAACCTCTGCAGCAATGCTGGCAGCACTCATACGTCTGTTTCCCAAAGACAACCTCTGGATATGACTCTGAGCACGTGCACTCACATGGTAGCGAGGCCTGTTCTGAGTGGAATCTGTCCTGTTAAACCGCTGTTTTGTCTTGGACCATGCTGCAGCTCAGTTTCAGGGGCTTGGCAATGTTTATGTAGAGCAGTGGTTCTCAACTCCTGTCCTCGGGACCCACTAACAGGCCAGGTTTGCAGGATAACTGAAATACATCACAGGTGATATAATTTGCTGCTCAGTGATTGCAGTATTCTAGTCTGCATCTCCCCAAGGTAATACTTAAAATCTGGCCTGTTGGTGGGTCCTGAGGACCGGAGTTGAGAACCACTGATGTAGAGTAACATTTGAGTTCTTTGCCATGAGGTGCTATGCTGAACTTCCAGTGACCAGTATGGGAGAGTGAGAGTGATAACACCAAATTTAACACACCTGCTCCTGTTTCACACCTGATACTTTGTAACACTAACAAGTCACATGACACCGGGGAGGGAAAATTGCTAATTGGGCCCAGTTTGGACATTTTCACTGGGGTGTTCTCGCTTTTGTTCTCACTTTTGTTGCCAGTGGTTTAGACATTAATGGCTGTATGTTGAGTTATTTTATGGGGACAGCAAATTTACACTGTTATACAAGTTGTACACTCACTACTTTACATTGTAGCAAAGTGTAATTTCTTCAGTGTTGTCACATATATAATAAAATATTTACAAAAATGTGAGGGGTTTATTCACTTTTGTGAGATACTGTAATTAGAGGGGTGCTGGGGGGGTCTGCTACATGCAAAAGGCTTTTTATCTTAAGGCATAGAATGCCTTAAGATAAAAAAAAAACCTTCTGCCTTTACAAACCCTTTAACCACTTCAATACCGGGCATTCTCCCCCTTTCCAGCCCAGACCAATTTTCAGCTTTTAACGCTGTCGCAATTTCTTTTACTTTAGAAAGTTTTATTGGTATTTCACAATTACAATGAAATATACGAACAATGAGCGAGAGGAAGCCCTCTGCAAATCAAACTATAAATACAGTTTAATGACAATACATCATATATGAACCTGGATAGAAACCCGGAAGGGGACAGAGGGGGATGCCCCCGGCCGAGACCCGACAAAAACCCCAGAACCCCTAATGGGACCAAACTGTGCCGGGAAATGCCCCAGGCCCCCCCAGGACCCACCCCCCAAGAGAAACACTCTCATTAACAAATATCCAGGGGAAGCCCCCAGGCCCGATTGGGCCCTCAAAACCACTGTGTATGTAATCAAAAGTGAAACAACCTGATATAAATGAAAAAAGCTGAGAAACAGAATAAGGAAGAAGAAAGGCGAGTGGAAAAGAAGAATAGAAACAGAACAGAGAGAGACGAAGGAAGGTACCAGGGAGGCCCCATCCAAGCTCGAACGAGGTTCAAAGGGGCAAGTTAAGGTAAAGCCTCCAGGGTTCCCAAACAACCTCGAATTTAGGAGAGGAGTCTAGGAGCATATTTGCATATTTTTCCTGGATCATGAACCATGTGATCTTCATCTTAGCCCCCTTAACAGAGACATATGTTTTTTCCAGGCCTTTGCAATGGTGAGCTTGGCACCCAGGAGTATAAAATGAGAGAACTTACCCATGGGTTTTGTGAGGCCTTCCGGTCTGTGATTAAGAAGGGCTATTTCAGGGGTCTTCGGTATGGACTGGCCTAACACCTTCCTTAACATAGAAAAGATTCTATTCCAGAAGCCCCTGATCTTGGGGCATTCACACCAGGTGTGATAGAAGGAACCCATGAGATGACACCCTCTGAAACAAAGAGGCGAGGAGTTTGGAAACATGGACGCAAGGCGGGAAGGGACAAGGTACCAACGAGTAATCACCTTAACGCTGGCTTCCATCAGGGAAATATTTACTATTCCCCTGAAGGCCCTCAAAAAGTGGGAGAACCACGTCTCAGGATCCCATCTCAGGTCCAGGTCTGCCTCCCAACTCCTAGCATAGGCCGGCTTCTCTGGAAGATCCACTAGCGAGGCATATATAATCGAGATCCCTCCTTTTTGAGAAGTGATATTAGCACACCATTTCTCGTAGGGCGAGGCTCCGGTGGAAGTCTGATTGAGCTTACATAAAGAGGTTAGAAAGTGGTGAATTTGCTGGAATCTGAACCTCTCGGAAGAGAGCATATCCAGAGAGGGGATTATTAAAGATGTGCTGAAGAGGCCTGACAGCAGAGGCCAGCTTCGTGGTACTAAACAGGTGGTCACAGAGAGCTAAAGAATTGGAAAGTTTGGGGGATAGAATAGCTGGCCTGGTCTTGGGGGCTGCCCACACCAAATAATCTAGAGTATTGTGGGGGACCGCTTGTCTCTCTAACCCAACCCAATCTGGTCTATTGGACCTTGCATTAATTATTGAGAACTGAGCTACTTGCGCTGCCTGGTAGTAACGCCAGAGATTTGGGAGGCCAAGTCCCCCCTGGGAACGACGTCCCCAGAGGATGTCGGCCGGACATCTATATCACTTATGACCCCAAACAAATTTTTTGATCAGGGCTTGGATCTTGAGAACTTGAGACTTTCTAACGGGGATAGGAAGAACCCTAAAATAATATAAAATTCTAGGAAGGAGGGTCATTTTAATTGTATTGATTCTACCCAGCCAGGAGAGGCCCAACCTCTCCCAACTTCCCAAATTGTCCCCGATTCGTTTAAAAAGTGGAGGATAATTAAGTGAGTATAATTGGTCAAACCCAGCTGCCAATTTCACACCCAGGTACGGTATCTGTTGAGAAGACCACGGAAAAGGAAACTGGGCCCTAATCTGTTGGATCAGTGTCTCCGGGACATTGATGTTTAGTGCCACGGATTTAGCCATATTGACCTTAAGCCCTGAGGTGGAGCCAAAAGCCTGCAAGAGCTTAACTATGTGCGGAACCGAGATAAGGGGAGAGGAGATAAACAGCAGCAGGTCATCAGCAAAGAGAGCGCATTTATGGGTAAGCGATCCACTGTTCACCCCCCTAATATCGGGATGTTCCCTGATAGTGATTGCGAGGGGTTCAATGGCGATTGCAAAAATCAAGGGGGAGAGCAGACAGCCCTGTCTGGTACCCCTATGAATACTAAGCGGCTTGGAAAGGTAATTTTGTAGTTTTATAGTAGCTGAGGGGTTGAAGTGTGTAAAAATCTAGGGCCGAATCCCCATCTACCCAAGACCTCGAAAAGGAAGGACCATTCAACTGTGTCAAAAGCTTTTTGCAGATTAACCGAAAGGATAAAGCCCTAATGGGCTGGGCCCCCATCCCAACCTGAACCAAGGATCGAGATGATGTCTATAGCCCTATGAATCTGATCGGGGCCCTACCTCCCAGGTATAAGGCCCACCTGATCCTTATGAATGTATTGTCCTATAAAGGCCGAAAGTCTGTTGGCCAAAACTTTTGTTAAGATTTTAAGATCATTATTGATTAAGGAGATGGGCCTATAGTTATTAACTTCAGAGGGATCTTTATCGGGTTTCGGGATAACCGCTATGTTAGCCGAGTTAAGGTCTTTACTGAGGACTGTATCTGTTTGAAGAGAGTTAAAGAAATTCGCTAAGTGCGGGGCTAATGTTGGCCCAAAATGCTTGTAATATCCTGTCGAGAGACCGTCTGGGCCCGGGGCAGAGCCCTTTTTAAGGTGTTTGATAACATCTAGAATCTCAGATTCCGAGATTGGGGCTTCCAGTGATATCCTATGGTCCTTGGCCAGGGTGGGAAGGGAGACGCTGTCAAGAAAGCTAGAAGATGGGGTTGAGGGGGCCAAGATCTCTGATTTTTAGAGCTTGGCATAGAAGTCCTGGAATGTGGACATAATCTTATGAGTGTTTTGGGTGAGGGAACCCGATAGGTCTCTCACTTTTGGGAATGCGAACGATCTGAGTTTCGGGGACAGTTTGGCCACTAGATTTGGACCTATGTGGTCTTTAAGAAGGTAAAAGTGGGCATTTGACCATTGAGCCTGCTTCTTCGCCTGAGTGGTCAAGGCCAGATTAAGGGACGTCCTCCCTGCTTCCAGCTTCAACCGATATTGAGGGGTGGGATTTTTCTTGTGCGCCTTTGCGAGTTTCTGAAAATCTTGTTCAAGATTAACTAGGTGGGACCTCCTCTCTTTCTTTAGTTTGGCAGCTAGTTGAATGATCCTGCCTCTAATGACTGTTTTGTGGGCTGCCCAGAGGGTCATACAGGATATCCCTGAGCCAGAATTCAGACTAAAATATTCATACGGGTCCTTCCTAAGCAAAGTACAGTTAACCGGGTTGTTCAGTAAAGACTCCTTCAGTCTCCATTGGGGTCTAATCCCCACATCCCCCATGGGCCTTAATAGTATAACTACCATAGAGTGATCCGATAGCGGGGAGTCCCTAATAAAGCACTTAGAGACCTGTGGAATAGAGGAGGATCCCATGAAAATATGGTCAATTCTGGCCAGGGATTTATGAGGAGCTGAATAGTGCATAAAGTCTCTAGTGTTAGGGTTACACTCCCTGCACACATCCACCAGGCCTAGTGAGTTAATGAGTTTGGCAAGCTTAAGGCTTCTTTTTGGGGGTTGTAGAAGGCGTGAGTGAACTGGCCTCGATTTGTCCATCATGAGATCAAGAGCGGTGTTGGAGTCCCCCCCCCCCAGGATCAAGGTCCCCTCAAAGTGTGGGGAGAGGGAGTCCAACATATTATGAAAAAATTGTATTTGGCCAGTGTTCGGGGCATAATAGGACACAAAAGAGTAAGGGGAGCCCCCAAGGTCCCCTATTACAAGAATGTATCTACCCTCTGGGTCCCTGATTACCTGACACAGATTAAAACCAACGCTTTTCACAAAAAAGAATCCCACCCCTCTAGTCTTGTCATTAGCCAGAAAGAATTGAGGATAGCTTTTGTGAATAAAACTAGGTGAGAATTGAGAGGGAAAGTGGGTTTCCTGGATAAGAAGGACCTCCGGGTGCTGCGAGTGTGCTGCCTGGAAGTACTTCCTACGCTTTAAAGGGGAGTTGAGGCCTTGTACATTGTGGGAGGCAATTTTCAAAACACTGAGTGGATTATCTGAGGGAAACATGATGCAAAATAAGGAAGACACTTACGTTATCAATGAACTCTTCATCAGACTCCCACCACCTTGGGCTAAGGGCTTTGCCTCAGTTGAAAGGGAAGAACTTATACCCCTCGTCGACTACGGAGGAGGACCACCCCGGCACCTTGGAGAAAGAGAGAAGATGCAAGAAGAGAACAGAGAATAGGAGGAGAATCCAGACAAAAGATAAGAGAAGAGAGAGGGAGGGAGAGTGGCCAAATACCGTCAGATCCCTCCACCGTTGGGGGATGAGAGCCAGGAAACCGACTCCCATGTCCCGAGACTGACCTATAGACAACTGCCTATACCGGCAGCCAGACATCTGCTCCCGTGCCACACCAAGAAATGGAGCCCGCAAGCAGAGGGAGAAGCATGCCAACCATCCCGCCCCCAGTGCAGCCCAGCATTAATATAACAACCGGGTAGAGCCCCAGGGTATAACCTGCACAATAAAAAAAAATATTTCAACAAATCAAAAGATAAGGAAGACATGAAATTACAGAAATAAACCCCGGGGGTCCATAGGAAGGAAATACACCAGATCCCTCCGGATCCCATCTCCCACCCCAATCCCAGGACCCCCCACAATGGGGGGCTGGGAGGGGCATGAGCCAATCCGGAGTGAGCCAGGACCCGGTGCCCCCACGATGACCCATTCTACCCCCTAAGTGCTGGAAAGAACTATGTAACAATGATAACAAACGTAACCATTAACTAAAAATAATGTAAACCGTGGCCTAAGGGGCCAACCAGAGAAAGATAATTTCCTTAGGTAAAGTCAGATTAAGGCTTCAGCGGGAACCTTAAAGTCCTTACGAACCAGAGAAAAACCCCAAAATAGAGAGAAGAGGGGTCAAGGGGGATGCGAGTCCTTAGGCCTCTTAGAGTGCTGGGATCTCCACACAGGGGGAATTGGGCTTTGGGGAGAAGGGCGCTTAGAAGAACCCCCAGACTTGGCTTGGAGTGAGGATCCAGGCTCCAAGGAGATGAGGTTCAATTTAACCAGCAGATGTTCCCCTTCGTTGAAAGAAGAAAATCCATAGTTCTTGCCCTTGTATAAGAAGGTGAGGCGGAATGGAAAGGACCACCAATACTTGATTGCCTTGTTCATTAACACCTCGAGCAGGGGTTTCAGTGCCCTCCTCTTTTGAATGGTAGCTGGAGCAATGTCTGCAAACACCTGAATGGAGTGGCCTTGAAAGGATATTTGAGGTAACTTCCTAGTGATCTTCATTATCTCCTCCTTTACCGCATAAAAATGAGCTTTGATGTCCCTTGGAAGGCCATCTTGAGGCCGAGGAGCTTGAAGGGCTCTATGAGCTCTGTCTAGTTCCCATCTGTGATCTGGGATGTTCAGGATGATTTCTTTAATAAAGGAGCGAACTGTCTCCTGTACGTCCTTGATGGATTCCGGCACCCCCCGTAGACGAAAGTTATATCTACGGGAACGGTTTTCGAGATCATCGATGTTGGAGTGGGCCGCTTCCAACTGTTCCTGGAGATCCTGGATACGTGCCGTGTTCTGGTTTGCTCTAGCGATGGTTTGGTTTGTTTTTTGTTCAACCACTTCAATCCTGGACCCCAAACTCTGCAGGTCAGCCTGAATAGTTGAAGTGATCTGGGATGAAGTTTGGGCCAGGCCTTTAGCCAGAATTTTAGAGAAAGTTTCCATCATGAATCTCAGGTCTGGGTGTGGAGTTGGAGTAGGGGGCCCCAGAATTCCTGGGGTGTCAGGGTCAGGGGCCCTGGCTCCATTCGGGGAGGCGAACATTTCATCTAGGGTCCTTTCCAAGAGGGACACTGTAGAAGCCGGGGACGTGTTTTGGGGAGGTAGAAAGTCAGAGATTGATGGGTCATGGTCAGGAAGAACCCGAGACCCCCCTTCTGCCCCTGCTTCCATATCCTCAGGAGTGTCAATAGCTTTAGGATCCTGATGGTTCATTGGGGGCAATGGGGACTGGTCCGGGGGTGTTTAGTGAACCCCGGGTGTTTTGATAAGTCCTGTCTAACTGCTGCTGCGTACATGTGTAGTAGGTTAATATTGTAAGGCCCAGTATGTGTAAGGAGTAGCAGTGAGGAATAAATGTGGGTGAACTGGCTGGACCTGCCAAGCAGTCTATTCAGGTATGGCCATGAGGTAGATGGACTGGGCTAGGGATATCTCTGTCCCCTTATGCCAAAGAGGCCTCCCGAGGAGAGACTGGGGGGAGAGATGGCAGTGGAGAGTAAGGGGGAGTCCTAATAGCCCAGTGTATGAAGCAGGGGCTGCCTGAGCAAGGCCCAGTTAATATAGAGCCACTTCAGCCTATGGGCCTCTTCAGGGTCCAGCTTCCACAGGCCTCGAGGCAGAGCTTGAAGGGGTGTGCTGTCCACCTCACCTTTAGTAACAGGAGGCTGAGTCTGCCCGCACTGTCCTAGGCCAACGTCCGCTCAGCTCCCGTCAGTAACTTGGCCTCGATTAAGTGCCGTCCTGCAGTCCACTTCTGAGGGGTTGGGAGGCACTCGTTGGTCCTCAGGTGCCTTCACGGCATCAAGGGCCGCCTAGTCGGGGGTAGATGGACCCGGATGGCTGCTTCTGAGGACTTTCAGGGACGGATCGGTCCGGAGCTCCGTGATCAAGCAGCCATCACGGAGACCGGCGCATGCGCACTCCCGCTGTCACAATTTCAATGACAATTGTGCGGTCACGCGACGCTGTACCCAAACAAAATTTTTATCATTTTGTTCTCACAAATAGAGATTTCTTTTGGTGGCATTTGATCACCTCTGCAGTTTTTATTTGTTGTGCTACAAATAAAAAAAGATCAAACATTTTGAAAGTTTTTCTCTTTTTCTGTCACAAAACTTTATGAATAAGTTCATTTTCTCCATCACTGATGGGCACTGATGAGGCTACATTGATGAGCACTGATGAGGCAGTACTGATTGGCAATGATGAGGCGACACTGATGAGGTGGCACTGACAGGCACTGATGATGAGGCACTTATATGCAGCACTGATGGGCACTGCTAGGCAGCACTGATAAGCAGCACTGACGGGCACTGATAGCTGGCACTGATATGCAGCACTGATAAGTGGTACTGATGGGCACTCATAGGCGGCACTAATGGGTACTGATAGGTGACACTGGTGGGCACTGGTAGGCGGCACTGGTGGGTGGCAATGACAGATTTCACTGTCAGATTGTCATTCCCTGGTGGTCCTGGATGGCATCTGAAATTGGCACTGAGTGCCATCCATGTTGGGCATTGTGCCTCTTACCTGGTGGTCTAGGATGGGCTCCCTGGTGGTCTAGGGTGGGCTCCCTGGTGGTCAGGATGGGCTCCCTGGTGGTCCTGGGTGGGCTCTCTCTAGTGGTCCCTGGTGGTCCTGGGTGGTGTTCCTAGGGGGGCTGCGCTGATAAACATTCATCTCAGACCCCCCAGTCAGATGAGCCTCAGATCATCTCTCCTCTACTCGCGTCTGCAGATACGAGTAGAGAAAAAGCCAATAAATGGCTCTTCCTGTTTACACTGTGATCAGTTGACATTGGTCACGGCTGATCACATGGTAACTAGCTACTGATGGAAGCTCTTTGCCGAGATCGGTAATACGGTGAGTCAGACTGACACACCGCACAACCGATCGCCACGATGCACGTCCCAGGGGGCGCGTGATCATGGTTTATCCTGAAAGACGTCAATGGACGTGTAATCAGGATAACGGAACTACCACCTGGCCGTCATTTGTCTATAGGTTGGGAGGGAAGTGGTTAATGGGTGGGTGTTAGTCTTGAGGAGCGAGAAATTTTAGGCTGGCTGAATATGCACGTAGACCACCCTTGTGTGATTCTAAACCTTTATTATTGACATAACTTACAGTAAATTCAATGAAAAGAATGAGTGGGGCAAGAACAGTCAGGCTGGGAGGATATAGCTAGATGATGCTAGATGTCCTCCAGTCAAGATATTAGGCAGAATAAGTCCTATTTGGTACTAGTGCGCGGGGGACCCTGCACGTAGCACCGCTAGCCAACACGCCACACAGTCAGACTGAGTGGCAT
>BLSH010174206.1:320421-332990 GCA_018402905.1 Glandirana rugosa | reverse complement strand
CCGTGGCTCGGGCGGACTCGATGTCCGCCCGGACCCGCCGATCTCTTTTAGGAGCCCCAGAACGGGGAACCGCCGATGTAAACACGGCGGTTCCCTGTTCTGTGACAGGGGACATGACAGATCTACTGATCCCTGTCACTGGGATCAGTTAGATCTGTTATGTCCCAGCCAGCCCTGCCCCCCCACAGTTAGAACACACCCAGGGAACGTATTTAACCCCTTCACTGCCCCCTGCTGGTTAACCCCTTCAATGCCAATGACATTTACACAGTAATCAGTGGATATTTAAATTGCTGATTGCTGTATAAATGTCATTGGTCCCAAAAATGTGTAAAAAATGTCCGACATTTCTGCTGCAATATCGCAGTACCGATAAAAATCACAGATCGCCGCCATTACTAGTAAAAAAAATAAATAATAAAAACGCCATAAATCAATTCCCAGTTTGTAGACGCGATAACTTTTGCTCAAACCAATCAATATACGCCGATTGCGATATTTTTTTTTTACCAAAAATATGTAGAAGAATATATATCGGCCAAAACTGATGAATAATTTTTTTTAATGGATTTGTACTTTAGCAAAAAGTAAAAAATATTGTTCTTTTTTGCAAAATTGTCGCTCATTTTTTGTTTATAGCGGCAATCAGAAATGACGCAGAGGTGATCAAATACCACCAAAAGAAAGCTCTATTTGTGGGAAAAAAAGGACGCAAATTTTATTTGGGTACAACGTCGCACGACCGCGCAATTGTCATTCAAAATCCGACAGCGCTGAAAGCCAAAAATTGGTCTGGCAGGAGGGGGGTTTAAGTGCCCAGTAAGGAAAGGGTTAATATTGTTTTGTCTTATAAAATAAACCCTTTGTGTAACATATTTTATGATTGCTTAAAATATAAAAGTATTGACTCATGTACCCCACTGAACTTACTGTCATCTATATAACATTATGTAAGGCTAGGTTCACACCTATGCATTTCTTAGTGCATTTTGCAGTTTGCAGAAACACACTACAGTCCATTTAACATGTTTTCCTATGGTAGGCGTTCACATCTATGCATTTTTCAGCCATGCATTTTTGGAGAGGGCCAGGGACTTTTTTTCCTGCAGCAAATTGTGTTTTGCGTGCAATAGAATTCATTGGACCCGCGCCAAAAAAACAAGTGTTTTTGATGCCTTTTTACATGTGTTTTATGTTTTTTTTCTCCATAGTAAACTGTGAATAGCCAGTTGTTAACCACTTCCACTGTGCCCACTGTACATAAACGGTGGGGTGGGAACTTTGTCATTCAGAATGAGTAAATTGATCAGAACGAGTGCCCTTGATGGCTGTGAACTACCAACCCAGCAAATACAGATCGGAATATGGGCGCTGTGATTGGCCCTCCTGATCATGTCATGACTGTATCCAATCACAGCCTTCACAGTGTAAACAGAGACACATGTCTTTGCGACAGTTCTCCCCACTGAGCACAGTGAGCGCTCAGTATGGGGGGGGGGGGTAAGGGATGCTGCAGCCTGTGCTAACAGCTCTCCCTGTAAGGGATGATTTTTCACAGAGAGCTGTCACAGGTCACACGGATTGCAGCCATTCCCACACATAGTACACCTAGCACCACTGTCCCTGTCCCATGAACATCTGTCAAAGTGTACCCATGAACATCTGTACCAGTGCACAAAACATCTGTTACATCGCCCCCATGAACATATGTACCAGTGCACAAAAACATCTGCCCCAGTGTCCCCATGAACATCTGTACCAGTGCACAAAACATCTGGCACAGTGTACCATCAACATCTGTACCAGTGCATAAAACATCTGCAATAATACAATAGTTTCATCAACATCTGTCAGTGTCCGCTGGTGGATGATCAACATCTCTACCAGAGCACAAAAACATCTGTTAGTGTACCAGTGTCCCACCAATAAATAAATAAAAAAAAATTTAAAGTGCCCTGCCCCGTACACTTCGGTCCTGTACGCATACATAAATGGTGATTGCACCACACATCTAAGGTAAACGCAAACGTAAGAGCCAGAGCAACAATTCTAGCACCAGACCTCTTGTGTAACTCTAAACTGGTAACTAATAAAGGCTTATAAAGTGTCATCTATGGAGATTTTTAAATAACAAAGCTTGGCACCATTTCACAAGCATGCACAATTTTAAAGCACGACATGTTTAGTATCTATCTACCCTGCGAAACACCATATTTTATATTTTACTAAAAATGTGTGTTTTATGTTGTCTCTGCGTGCATTGATATTCATTAAAATGTTTTTATGCGTATGTGTAAAATTGCGTTAGAAAAACTGCTGCACAAATACCGTATGACATAAAAATTTGCAAAACACACCATTTTATTCTCTAGGGCCTCTGCTATAAAAATATATAATGTTTGGGGGTTCTAAGTAATTTTATAGCAAAAATACTGAAAATGACGGAATAAGCTCTGGTCTTAAAGTGGATAATGGCTGAAGGCTTTCTTTGGATGTTGTGTCTCTCTATATGGCTAGGCTGTGAAAAAGTCTCACATATGTGGTATCACCATACTCAGGACGAATAGCAGAATGTGTTTTGGGGGTGTAGTTGCAAGTATGCCTATGCTGTGTTTGAGAAATAACTTGTTAATATGAAATTTTTGTGAAAAAAAAAATTAAAAAAATGTAATTTCTTAATTTTCCAAAGAATTGTGAGAAAAAAATTACAACTTCAGAAATCAAGCCATGCCACTTATTAAATACCTTTGACTGTGTACTTTCCAAGAAGGGGTCATTTTGGGAATATTTGTACTGTATTAGCATGTTAGGGCCTCAAGAAATGAGATGGGCCTTTAGTACATCAGGTGTGATCAAGTTTCAATGATTGGTACCATAGTTTGTAGATCCATGGGCCCTTTCACACATGCAGACTGATCAGATCTGCCTGTCCATTTTTCAGGTGGACCTGATCGGACGCTCCATTCACCTCATTGACATGTCTGCTGACATCTGCCGCTATGTGATCCGGACCGCTAAATCCAGATGGATGGAAACCCTATTTCCATCCGTCTCGTGGATCAGATGGGATCAGATGAATAAAGACAGGCGGATCCATTTTCATCCAATCTCCCATAGAGAACAGCAGGGCTCTGGCAGGTCCATCTCAGAACAGTCATACACACTGATTTTGGTTATTGTTACCAAAGAGATGTAGCAGTATACATTTTGGTCAAAATGTATGAAGAAAAATTACTTATTTGCAAAATTGTATAAACTGAAACTAAGAAAAATGCACTTTTTCTACATTTTCAGTCTTTTTTCATTTGAAGCACAAAATATAAAATTCTCAGTGGTGATTAAATGCCACCAAAAGAAAGCTATATTTGTGTGAAAAAAAAAATCATTTGGGTACAGTGTTGCATGACACTGTGACAATTCTCATTCAAAGTGTGACAGCACTGAAAGTTGAAAATTGGCCAGGGCAGGAAGTGACAATGCCCGCTATTTAGGTGGTTAAGAACTGCCGGCAATTTAAAAAATCAGGAAAAGAAATGGCGTGGGTTCCCCCAATCAATAGCAGGTCCTTTGGGACTGGTATGGAATTTGAGGGGAATCCCATGCTAAAATTAACAAAAAATGGTGTGGGGTCCCACCAGAACCCATAGCAGACCCTTATCTGAGTATGCAGCCCTGCAGGTCGGGAAAGGGAGGGGATGAGTGAGCGCCCCCCTCCTGAACCATACCAGGCCACGTGCTCTCAATATGGGGGGTTGCTTTGAGGCAGGGGGGCATTCCCCCCAAAGCACCTTGTCCCCATGTTGATGAGACAAGGCCCTATTCACCACAACCCTGACTGGTGGTTCTGGGGTCTGCAGGCAGGGGATTATCAGAATCTAGAAGCCCCCTTTAACAAGGGGCCCCCAGATCCTGCCACCGTGTGAATGAGTATGGGGTTTCGCGGTCTGCCAGCTCCACTATCTGTGAATTCTTAAATAACAAAGGGGCGGGGTCACCTGCTGACACCCACCCCCATGTGATGTCATCAGCCCAGCATGCCCCTGGCTAATGATGTAGTAGTACTGTGTAGTAATGACTGTAAGCGGGTGGAAGCCATACAGTGCAGAAATGCCTGTAAAGGTAATTCCTGTTTTGTGAGGACTGAGATACTACAGTACAGAGATGGGTTTTTTTCTGTGTTTGTCTTGGACAGCCATTTGTGTTGGTAGAACTCAGTGAACACTGGGTTTCTGGAGAATAAAGTGGGTGCAGAAACCCCTAAAAGTTGGTGCAGAAACCCCTAAATGGTATGTTTCTTTGTCGCTAATCTCACAGGCACTTTGGGGGGGATTTACTAAAGTTAGTGCACTCAGAATCTGGTGCAGCTGTGCATGGTAGCCAATCAGCTTCTAACCTCAGAGTATTCAAGTAAGCTTTGGCAATCCCACTTGGAAGCTGTATGCACAGATCCACTACCAGGAAAGGTGGATAACTGGATACAAGGTCAGACAAGCCAGATCAGCAGCAGACAGTCAGATACAGACATAGATGGAAGAGCGAGAATGGTCAGGATACAAGCAGAGTTCAGCAATGTAGAATAAGGCAGATGAGCAGGAGGCAGCAAAATCCAGAGACAGCCAAAGGTCAGGGCAGATAGCATTCAAGCAAGGTCAGGGCAAACCGGGTCAATAACAGTAGTCAAACATAGGAACAGATGCAGGGACATGGGTAATAGCTGTAGATCAGACAGCAATCCACTAGGGCAGATACTAAACTTATATTGGCCAATTAGCACCAATATTAGTGGAGAATATGTGTTAGTACCAACGGGCACCCGCAGGGCCGAATCTGAGCATTTGTGTGCGCCTCTAAGCATCACTATACGTGGTACTTCCCTGACAATGCCTTTAATACATTGACCATCAATGATAGTTTTTATAATATGAAGCTAAGCAGAGGTGTATTTTCAATAGGTAGGTAAGATCAAGAAGATGGGGACATGCCCTCAAACTAGCAGGAGGAAGGGTCAAAACTAATCTTTGAAAGTATTATTTTATGCTTAATGCTTGTAATTGACTTCCAGAAGAGGTATTGATTCAGTTAACAGTAAGTGGGTTCAAACATGCTTGAGATGAGCATACAGTAGATCTATAATCAGACAAAAAGTTTAAAAAAAAGAAAAATAGGTCTTGATGGACCACTTTGTCTTTTTTCTGACATCACTCTTTTATGTTTCTATTTTAGACGACAATGATCACCAGCAATGTTAGGGTTATTATATAAAGTTAGTTTGAGTACAGTGTACCCAAAATAACTTTTGTGTGAGTAACTGTCAGTCAAACTATCACAGCACCAAAAACTAAAAAATGGCCTAGATGGGAAAGGGTGTATAATGCTGGTCCTAAAGTGGATAAAGGGTAGACCAAAAAATAGTATACCAAGGAGCTTGTACAAACACACCAACCATTAATATAGTAGCTGTTACATGCATATATTTAATTATAAGTATTAATATAGAAATTTTACTCCATGCTATACATACTGTACATTCATCAGTTCCTGCCCTCAAGAAGCTTACAATTCAAGATAGCTCACATGCATACATACACACCCACTCATGCTTAGGCTAATTTGGACAGGAGACAATTAACCTACCAGCATGTCTTTGGAGTGTGGGGGGAACCAGAGTACCTGGAGAAAAGTACCTCCTGGAGAAAACCCATGCAAACACAGGGAGAAAATACAAGCTCCAGGCAGATAGGTTTACATCTGAAAAACAAAGCAGGGACCCTAGTGTTGCAAGACAGAATTGCTAACCACTATGCTACTATGCTGCCCATTGAAATTTCAAACTAGGCCTATAAGGGAATTATCTCAAAGGTATGCCTATACAGTATATGCACACCAATAATAAACATGAAAGAATCAACTAAACAATCTTTAACTGTAATATTCTGAATGCTGTATCAATCAGCACACATTCATGCAGCATATGCCAATGTACTAACCTTATGGCATGCCGACAATCTTAGGAAAGTGATATTAGAAGATGGCACAGGCAGAGCCACTGATAGATCAGTGCTTTGAAATCCTCTGGTAGAAATGTTATATCTATTACCACAAAGTCAGATGAAAGGTGTCAGCCAATGCAATATTTTTTTCCTTTAATATTAGTATTTATTTATTGTATGCAAGATGAATATTCATATGCTTTGTATGCATTAACATGCTGGAAAACTCCCCACCCAAGTAAACTCCAATTACTTACTTATGGAAAAAATCACAACCAAAGATACATGCTGTTAGACTTATATGCATCAGAGTTTAGTTAAGTGACTGTATACATTCATATTTAAAGCAGATCTATTCATTTTTCAAACTATGCAGCATATATGGGTACACCCAGCAGCAAATAAAGTATGTAACTTATGCAATAAAAAGCCTGTTCTCAATTTTTCTTAATTAAAGTTAAAAGGGATTTCTAGAAAAGCTCTGTTCAGTATCCCATAGAGCTACCTGATGAAATATTGAAATGGTATTTAAGTGCTACATTTAAAATACAGTGATTCCCACTAAAACGAATGTAAGATGTGGATTCCTCCATTTTTCTACACTGAGTATCCCCAATCAAATTTGAGATTATTTTGTCTACAAATGACAACAAAGATAGCTTGCAATAATATTTGTTTTTCTGCTGTTTACTTTTCTTTATAAAGTCTGAAAATTAACTACCTAGCGAATACCCAAAATAATGGTGAGAGCTTAATGACATTGATATTTATAATAGCATCAACAATTACAGTTATTTCATGTTAGTAAATGCAATTCTAAAATCATAAAATGTGTACTACTTTTATAGTAGTTTACTAAGATAAAATGATTAAACCATTTTCGTAAGGGTATTAGTTTTATTATGAATCAAACCGCAGTTTAGATAAAACAAGTGTACTATTATGTGGAAAAGATTTGGTGCCTCCATTGATTAGACTCTTCAATTAAAACGTTATACTGTATATTTATGTACAAATCAATAATTGCTAATAGTGTAAAGAAGTAAATTACTTTTCTGATGGTTCTCTTTGCTTATTTCCATTAGATTTAACATGCCCGTCTGCTGGACAACATTATGAGGAATTCCACAGAGACACTGCTAAGACATATTTTCTTTTCACAATGTAAATACAGTCTAAATTTCTGACAATCAATAAAAATAATGGATGCTCAAGGAAGACAATGCTGGACTGTTCTGCCAGACCAAATTTAGCTACATAGCAAGTACACCTAGGTGTCTGGATTACAAAATTAAAAGGCAAAGCAGAAGGAAACATTTCCTACCATGAGATTTACAAGCACATCTGGTATCTGTCCTGTTCTAGTGTGCCTCTGTTTTGTACAGAGATGTTATGGAGCAACACATCACACCTCCATAAAGGTGACCAGAAATCAAACCAAACATATAGAAGGAGAGACAGAAGTTCACCATCGGCCAAAACGTGGATGGGTTTGGAATCAGTTCTTTGTTTTAGAAGAACACATAGGGCCAGACCCTCAGTATGTGGGAAAGGTAATTACGTTTTTTAATACTTCTTTTTTAATGTTTCTTTCATTTGTATTTTTGTTAGTCTGTCTGCTACTTGCATTTTAAATATTTCAGACATACTGTACAGTAATAAGGAAATACAGTACAAGGTTCTAATCTTGATCTTTGATATACAGTATCAACATGCTATCATTAGGAATTGTCGGTACTCCACAGCCACCAATTGTTTTGAAGCCTAAGGGGCCCATTGACATTTGTGGCAACATCACTGAAGCATATGTGTTAATGAACATTGACACAATGCATGGTAATACACCTGCTTTATGTACCGTGCATTGCTGTACTATTCATTATGAATGAAACCCCAAAGAATTGTATATATAATAGAGCCCAAGGCACAGTAATGCATCCCCATGCATATACCATACATTTTGAAAAATGGGCAAGTTACTTTTTTACTTGTTAAGGTATAACGCTTTAATGCCAAGCAGGTTAACAAGTGCCATAGCTTGCAACAAAAATAGATCTAACTGGATCTCTTAAGGGTAAATGGGCCTTAACATTTTCAGTCAAATTTTTCCTAGAGTAAGTTGTTTATGGCTGTGAGACACCTTTAAAAATTATCAACCCTGAGAGGTTGATACATTATCTCCATGTTACATGTTATGTTTTAAGTCCTAGCAACAATATAAACAATTTTACCTTTAACAGTGAAACTTGGTAAAAGATCACATCTAGAATGAGGAAATAATGTAAAACAACATTCATCATTAGCTAATTAGCTACATACAGAGCTTTTGTTTTTTCTAATTAAAAATACTAACAAACATGTCTAGTCTACTTGGATGGCTATTTCCATGTGCAAATTGTGTTGTAAAAGATGCCAATGCACTGGAGTAAGCAGGGCCAGATCTGTAAACAGAACCTGAAAATCCACAGCCCATATTGTACTGTGCTTTGAAAGGCCATGGTCCACTATTAGCTAGTCATTTCCCAATTGACCTTTTATGATCATTGGTATATGAACATCACTGGTATTTGGCTACACAACATTTTAAATTAAATTCTTTTTGTACAATTCCCATATGCATTCAGCAAGTAAATTGTCTGCCTCCTTCCTATATTTATCACTTGCAGGTACCTTTTTTAATGTTTAAAGACACATTTATTAAATGCTACCTCAACAACACACATGAGTTAGAAAGCTGTATGCAACTGAAATGTCTTTATTCAACAAACAGTTCCCTTGGTAGCAGCATCAACTTTACAGTTTAAGAGAGCTAGAATTCCTTTGGGTAGTAGAGATTTTGCAGAGTGAAAATACTGGAAATGGTAGAATCAGGTGTCAGATCACTACAGCAGAAAATTACTTCAGCTTTACTTAATAATAGGAATAATCTAATCCCATCTGCTTTATTTATTTTTGAGTCTAACTCAGGCTGACATGTACCAAGCAAAACAATGCAGACCCTATGCATCTTACATTTATAGATGATTCTACTTTTATTTCTTCTTAAATACCCCCCTCCCTCAATTAACATTCCTTTAACATGTTTAAAGTTTCATTACATACCTTAGTACGGACCCCGACAGATCATGGCTTGCGGGAGGGGTTGGCAGGTGTTGTAAATAGGGTGCTGTACATAGCTTTCTAAAACCATCACAGCACAACGCCTTACTATTCCACTCAGGAGTCCCAAGCCCTAATGCAAGGTGTTGTACCAATATAAAATGCCTGGGTGGATAGTCAGACTAGAGGAGTGGGCATTCCAAGACAGGTGCCATTTGCATAAAAACTTCCATAAGCAGCAACCACGTGTAATTCCTAGACCCTATGAGTAAAAGAATGATGATAGATGTTATCCAGCCAGAAAATGGGGCAGTATTTTTCTAACTTGCTTTACCTTCTAAAATCAGAGTAAGCATATTCTACAGAAGATGAGCCTGTGCAACGTCTTCATAAAACCTGCCTAATATTTGTTATATGCTCTCATTTTATTAATGAAAAAATGCTTCTTACATCTTTGCTTCTTTTTTTCTGAAAACTCCAATTGTGGGGGTTTCCTATGTAATACTAAGGAGGGGGCTGGGTTGTTAAAGCTATTGTATAGTTAACCTAGAACTAAAGGCAGAACTCTCTTTTTAATTTTGGGTAGAGTGAGGTAGGGTTATAACCCCTGTCTGTTTTTGGCATTTGTGTCACATTGAGGAGATTTCTCTTCACTCCCTGTCCCATAGCCAAAACTGGAAGTGAGAGTAAATCCTTCCAAGCTGAATGAATCCCTGCTTATCACCAGGATCACTGGTACTGGTGACTGCATTGGAATATTTCCCCTTTATTCCAGCTTTAGTGACAACTGACAACCCAAAATTTGAATTTAATTTTCATGATAACAGTAAACAAAAATAGAGAGGCTGAATCTCCCTAATGCGGGGCACAGACAGCAACAAAATCCCGATAGACATTCTAATCTCTCTCTACTCTGTCCAAAACCAGAAAAAGTTTTGTCTTTAGTTATACTTTATGAAGCTGTTATTGTAAGATTTCTGCCTTTCTCCCCTTGCCCTGCAACATGGAATAAAGAGAGGACAGTGCGGTAGCATTTCTTTTATTGACTGGATATTGTAAAGGCAGCTGCTGGTTCAGAATCTCAATCCCAGCCAAATTTATTATTGGCTGAAACATGTGGCCAAACACTGTGGCTTCCGTTTAAAAGAAATATGACTTTGACACTATTTAAAGAGGATCTGTGCCCAGACTATGCACACTAAAGTATTACATAGTTTGAAAAAGCAGTAAAAACACTTTATAACAAACCCTCCTTCTCTTCTATAGCTACACTCATTGTGGAGATATTTGTTTTAAAAAGAGGCGCAGAAATATTAACTTTTTTTTTTCTATGAGAACATATCTGCTAGCCTTCTATCATAACAACAAACAGGTGTTGCTAAACTGTTAGAAACCTAACCTTTAATAATCTGTGTTGTGATCTCTGAGGACTTTTGAGAACCTTTAAGAATTAACCACATCACATGTCTAGGTTGCTCCTGCTTTATTAAAGAGGATTTTGAGTTGATTTAACTTTATCTACTGCTGAACGTCTTTAAATGATGAAGTAAATGGAGCTGTGGTACCTACCTACTACATTAATTATTTTGTTAGATAGATGATTGATTGCTAAAGGTATTCAGTATCCATATTTAAAGACAGACTGCAGGCAAGACACAAGATGTAATAACTAAATTAAAACTGCACTGAACAGCATTTGTGCCAATTATCTTGTGAAACAGGGGAGATAGTTAAATTGTAAAACAAAATGTAATTTTAATTTTTTGTAAAAAAAAAAAGAGAGAGATTGTTTTTGGATTTTAGCAGGGCATGTGTAGTTATGAGTCAGTTTGGCAGTTCTCAATGCAGTTTAGCTCACCAATGGATCCTCCCTCTCACAACCCTCTCCCAACTCTTTCCCAAACTTAATAATAGTAATTCACATACACAAACATAGCTATGACAAATATTCAGCTCAAAAAGAAAAGGAAATGCCAAATGCACATGCGCTGAGATGATGTGATTTTTTTATTGACTGTGATTTAGTAAAATATAATCATGCCAGAATAAGGAAATGGCACTTTAAGAATTTAAATTTAAAACTGTATTTTCCTATAGGTTTATTGATTTTCTACAGCAGTCTAGAAATAAAAACTGCAACTGTGTACACTGCTATGAAAATAATTATTATAGAAAATGTGCAACTATAATTTGTCAACCTGGGGGGATATACTAAAACTGGAGCGTGCAAATCTGATGCAGCTCTGTATAAAAACCAATCAGCTTGCAGGTTTTTACAATTTAAAGTAAAAATCTGATTGGATACCATGCATAGCTGCACCAGATTCTGGGTGCTCAAATTTTAGTAAATCTACCTCACATGTCTTAGGGCTTGCATACATGCAATGTTATAGGTCTGTGCTGAAATATGTTTGAAAATGATTGTGTCTCCTAAGTGCAGTGGAGAGTATACCTGGTGTTTTCCTTGGCTTCAAAGTTGGACCTTTCTTATAAACACATCTTGTCCTATTCAAGAAAATTTCTGGCACGTTTTTCTTTCAGCAGCTGTCAGTTGGAAGTCTTTTGAATTGTATGACAAGCGTAGTTTATGCATTTCAGACACTTTTCCAAATTATTCACCATTCTTTTTCAAAGGTGATTGAAAATTACCTTGTTAACTAAAACATAAATGTATTTCACAAAATAGAATGCTTATATGTGTTTTGTCCTCTCGTGGATATTAAGCATGGCATAAATGCATGTCTTGTTTTATTTAACAATTATCAATTACACAGAGGGATGCATTTGCCTGTGTCAGCTTGCAGTGTGTAGGCAGGTATACAAGCCTTATAGGAGATTTTTTTTAATGAACATGCATTGCTATGTGTTGAGTTAGTTTTTAAATCTCATTTCTACAATGTACATTCAGCAATCTATATATAAAATAGTGTTGACAAATAAAGTTGTAGTGAATAGAGTTGAGCGAACACCTGGAAGTTCGGGTTCTGCTGGTCCGTCCGAACTTCGGGACAAAGTCCGGGTCCGGGTCCGGACGGAACCCGAACGATCGCACGGCCCAAGCAACAGGCACGCTAGCAAGCCCAAGGCAGGCCTGGGCCTGGGCCTGAAACAGGGCTTCAAGCCTGCCTGGTCGTCTTGGGCTTGAAGGTCCACAAGCGAGTTGAGATAAGTGATGTTGAAATAAACAGTTGTGATAAAATATATATCTAACGACTTACATGTAACATCTTTACTCTAAATTTTTGATTGAGTTGTGTATCGTTACGTACAAGTAATTTTTTTTAGAGGATATTCCGAACATATGGACGGATGTGTGACGTTCGACTGTGTCCGTTTACGTAGGGAGACACATTAACTATTAACAATTTATTTTGTTCTGTACGTAAATACGGTACGAATTATAGGTGCTCTCCTGTTTTGTGTATATTCGTAAGATAAAACACTTTATGTAAATACAAAATCAATTGTTCCATTAAAAGT
>BLSH010174206.1:298417-318892 GCA_018402905.1 Glandirana rugosa | reverse complement strand
GCTCGTTGTGTACGAACGTACAATCGTTTCGTTGGACAGAGTTTAATCTGCAAATCTCCAACTCTAAGCAGCGGTATTTGAAATCTCAAATTCCCCCAACAATCTGATCGTAGAGCACGATCGTAGCGATCGTTGTTCTATGCAGAGCTTGATCTGCAACTCAAAGCAGCGGTATGTGAAATCTCTAATTTCTGCTATCTGTCCTCAGAGCAACAGCACAGACAGCAGTAGTAAAGTAATCTATCTCAGGATGCAGGATCAGGTCTTAAAATGGCTAAAATCTGTCCCTCACGCCGTCAGCTACCTTTCCCTATACTAACCCAAGGAGCATGTGACTGCAGCACTGTGACTCCAGCTTATAAAGAGGCTGGGTCACATGATGCACTGGCCAATCACAGCCATGCCATTAGTAGGCATGGCTGTGATGGCTTCTAAGGGCAAACCAGTGAAACGCTTGTTGATTGGCTGCCCTGCAGCTTCTCAACACGTGGAATAAAATAGCAGAACCCCGGACCGAACCCGAACGATTTTTGAAATGTCCGGGTCCGGGTCCGTGCCACGGACACCCGAAAGTTCGGTACGGACCCGAACGTTACAGTCCGGGTTCGCTCAACACTAGTAGTGAACATAATGTTTAAATTTCAAATGATTGATCTGTAACCAACATAATACAGGCGGTCCCCTAGTTATGAACATCTGACTTATGAACGACTCCTACTTACAAACGGAGGGAGACAACAGGAAGTGAGAGGAAATCTCCCCCTAGGAAGGGAAATTCACTCCTGTAAGAGGTATTATGGGAAAAAGGGGTCTCCACTGAAGCTTTATCACCAACGTTTGTTTCCACAACAATCCAAAATTTTCAAAATCCAATTATCATTGGGACAGGAAGTGAGGTGAAATCTTCTGAACAGAAACATAGACAACAAAACAAACATTACAGGGGTGTTAACCCTTCCCTATGCTATCCAAAAAGCTTAAAAATATTTGTTTTGGCTGAAGCTTCACTTAAAAAATGTCCCTGTTCCGACTTACAAACAAATTCAACTTATGAACAAACCTACAGTCCCTATCTTGTTTGTAACCCGGGGACCGCCTGTACACATTTCCTTCATTTTCTTTCATAGACAGTGTCAATATTTGTCAGCCCTAAATTAAGGCTAATATGCCAGTGTCTATCCATATTATGCTTACATGTATAAATGTACCAGAAAAATCCCCAGTTTAGCAAGGGCAGCACTGTTCTTTAACTATGATATTGTAGTTGTTTAGGAATCCTCCATTGCTAATTCATTGCTAAGAAATAGAAGATCTCAAAAACCTTTATGTTCTCAGGTACTTAGCTGCCTTGTCCACAGCAAATTTTGTGGTTAGTTTAACAGTGGCTTTCCCATTGAACCCTTATACCTACTGCCAAAAAGCATACAAAAACCTATTGCCAAAAAACACATGTAGTGCTATTATTTTCATCTTGCTTGTGGCATTGTTCTAATTATTATAATTACTGCATATTATTATTTTGTTGTGGTTGATGTTATTATTGTTATTTTAGCACATTTTTTCCCTTATAGTGCCATAAAATACTCAAAAAGAAAAATATTTATTTTGTTAGTGTAGTTTTATGTTTTCTCATATACTTTGTTCTATATTGTTTTCTTTTATGGTTTTCCTTTTTCTGGCACCCTGCAGATCTTAGCATACAATACATGGTCTACTTGGTTCAGTTGTATTCTTATATTTTAATATGCAATTACATTTCTACCTTACATCTAAACATTAACTTTGGTGCTATGCATAAGAATTAATGGTTCTCTGCCATGCAAAACATCTTGGCTAGAAACACACATAAGCCATCCTTGAAGACTATAGATGAATCCTTTCCAATGCAATCTAGATGTCCAACTTTGAGTGTATTTTTATAATACACCAGCAAGACTATTAGTACAATTACATTTCTACAGTGCAATAAACTATGTAGTTAGGCAATACTACATCAAACATATCAAAGATTTTCTTGGATCTCAATAGTGTTCCACTGCTTTGTGTTTATATATTCATTTAAACAATGCACTTTTTTCTCAGTGAAGTTATTGTTATGTACTTGATTTGAAAGATAAAGGCTTATAGATACATCTGTAGGGAGGTCCGAGAAACAACCATATACAGTATGTTATTGTTGTGTTGTAAAATCTCTTAAAGATGAACTAATGTCTAATTTTAAGAAAATGCAATGTCTCTGGTGCAATAAAATAAACATACCTGCCTGCTTACAGTGTTCTGTAGAAAGTACACTGAGCTGCGCATGCCTGTGTGAAGGAATGACTACACTTCTGCACATGCGTAGCAGTGACGTCATCTTGCACCAGTCAATTAAGATAGCCAAAGACTGCCACCCAGAAGCAGCCAGGAGGAAAATGCTAGTGAGCAAACTTGAGGTGAATATTGTGGAGTTTAATTCTGCTTTAATGTGTTTCACTGTCAAGAGTACACAGCAACCCTACCTCTAGGTATTACAAGTCAGAGTAAGATTCATGCAGATAAGTTAGAGATCTTACTTGTGGATTTTTTGCTAGATTTCCCACCCATAGATTCTGCCAGTAGTGCCATTTTCTTTTTGCAGCCTTACAGACTATGCAGCTCCCCTTCAATGAGTAGCTGTGTTGTCAGCCTACCATGCACAGTCTTTCAGGTGATTATTGGGGTGACTATAAGGGCTATGCATGCCTCCTACAAACCTGATGGGGAGCTCAATTGCTAATTGACAAAGTGCAGGTATAACGTGCAGGCTTGCAAAGTTACAGCTAATTGTAAGACAGCAGCTAACAACAGATTCACAAAAAGGATTTGCTTCAGAATGCTATATACAGCACAGTGAGGCACAATGCCAAACATACTTACATGCACAAAATGTACAGTTCCCTGTTGTTATTTCTTTATGTACCTATCAGTCTGGCCTTACTAAATAGAAACAAAAACAAAGACAAAAACAAAAAACTACTGCAGATATAAAGTTCAGAAACTTAAGCCAGCCATAGATGGATTCAAATTCCTGCTGAACGGGCCTAATTTTAATCCATGTATGGGCCGGCCGCTTGTACTGAAGTCAGTCCATTGATTGACTTCAGTACAACAAGCCGGTCAGATTTTTTTTCATGTGAATATTACTGGTGGCTATAGCTGCAAGCAGTGATCATTGTATTCTGACAGCTGGGAAACCTTCAGCTGTCAGAATACAATACCTCTACGGGAGGGATTCTCCCATCAACACAGTTAGTGGAGCTATGGTTGAAGGAAAGAAATTGGTTAATGTATGGCCTGCCTTAAAGCTGAATGAACATATCTGCAGCAACTTAAAAGCCTGCAGAATTATGTCAGGCAATGCTCCACCTGTTCTGGATAGTCAGATGTTAACCAGTAGAGATCCACACTATACCTGAAAGACAGCTACAGTGCGGATCTGAATTGCCGGGTGGACGTCCATGGATGTTCGCCCCTTTGCGCGCTCTCTGCCCGCACTCACAGCCAGCGGCAGCACGTTCTCACGGCCGCTGCACGCTGCGTGGGCATGCACATGGGTCAGGTAGACTCGATAACAGGTCTACTGATCCCTGTGATCGGGATCAGTGAGATATGTGATGTCCCAGCCAGCCCAGCCCCCACACAGTTAGAACACATACAGGGAACACAGTTAACCCCTTGATTGCCCCTTAGTGTTAACCCCTTCCCTGCCAGTGACATGTATACAGTAATCAGTGGATATTTAAATTTCTCATCACTGTATAAATATCAGTGGTCCCAAAAAAATGTCTGAAATGTCCACCCCAATATCGCAGTCCCGATAAAAATCGCAGATCACCACCATTTCTAGTAAAGAAAAAAATAAATAATAAAAAGGCCATAAATCAATTCCCATAGTTTGTAGGTGTGATAGCTTTTGTGCAAACCAATCAATATACGCCGATTGTGATTTTTTTGAAGAATATATATCGGCCAAAACTGATGAATAATTATTATTATTTTTTTGGATATTTATTATAGCAAAAAGTAAAAAATATTGATATTTTTTCAAAATCATCGCTTTTGTTTGTTTATAGCGCAAAAAATAAAAACCGCAGAGGTGATAGAATACCACCAAAAGAAAGCTCTATTTGTGGGAAAAAAATGATAAAAGTTTTGTTTGAGTACAACGTCACACGACCGCACAATTGTAATTCAAAATGTGATAGCGCTGAAAGCCGAAAATTGGTCTGGGCAGGAGGGGAGTTTAAGTGCCCAGTAAGCAAGTGGTTAAAATAGAAAAAAAAATAATCACTCCTTTGCAGTGCTTTATTCAAAAGCCATATAATTTGTTAAATAAAATACACTTTAAAGCATTACCTGATCTCAGTGCAAATAATCCTGCTACTGGAAGGCCTCAAAGGGTGTTTGAGACAAACAATACCATAAAGACCAAGAAACATTCTGATATTGTATATATGGAACAGCTAAACCTCTCATGCTCCACAAAGCTAGCCTTTTTGGAAGAGTAAATAAAGAAAGAACATGCTGAAAAAATATACCAGTTTGCATTTAGAACTTGCCAAAAGTCACATGGGAGACACAGCAAATGTAAAAATGGTTGTCCACATTTTGTGAATACTGTCCCCACAGTGAAACATAATTGTGGTAGAATCATAGAATGGAATTGCTTTTCAGCTGGAACTAAAAAAAAAACTGACTAGGGCAATATGTGGACAATTGTAGATGAAGTCCAGTTTCAGTCGAAGGCGATAAATACTTTTGCAAATCACCAACATTCTCCAATGGGGTAAGATGGGGCCTCATCCAGGATTCCAGAACTACAAGGTAAAAGTTTGATCCATGGAATAAGCATGTAAAATGTAGATGTCACCTCAAAAAATACTTTCTAGTTAATGTAACAAGAATAATTTAAAATAGTTACTCACTGAAAAACACAGTTAATTTCTTGGTTAGAAAAACAGTAGAAGCAGTTCTCCAAGACAGCAATAAGTGATATGTTTTCAGTAGTTATTAGGTAGGTTGACACGGACAGATAGAAATGGCAAGACTGGTGAAGTGGAGATAATAACTGAGAAATGTATAATAATGAGTATAAATGTATCAGTTAACCTTATGAACCAAAGGTATCTCATTAACCTAAGTCTAAAATTGTGTAATTGGAAATAAAGCACAAACTCGGCTGCATTTAACATGTCTAATAAAAACACATTTGTCTTTTTTGAAGAGTTGTGATTTTAATTCTATAATTCGGGATAATATTTAACAGTATATATGGATTTGTAAACATGCAATATATATTTAACCACTTAACGACTGGAAGGATTTCCCCCTTAATGACCAGGCCATTTTTTGCGATACAGCACTGCGTCAATTTCACTGACAATTGTGTAGTTGTGCAACGTTGTACCCAAACAAAATTGTCATCCTTTTTTCCCCACAAATAGAGCTTTATTTTGGTGGTATCTGATCACCTCTGCGGGTTTTATTTTTTCACTATAAACAAAAAAAATGCAACAATTTAAAAAAAAAAAAACTTTTTTTACATTCTGCTAAAAAACATTTCCAAAAAAATGTAAAAAAACAAATGTATTCATCAGTTTAGGCTGATATGTATTATGCTACATAGTTTTGGTAAAAAAAAATTGCAAAAGGCATATATTGATTGGTTATTGCATCTATAAATAGGGGACAGATTTATGGCATTTTTATTTATTTATATATTTCACTAGTAATGGCGATGATCAGTGATCTTTAGCGAGACTGCAACATTGCAACGGACAAATCGGACGCTTAAATGACATTTTTGACACTTTTTTTGGAACCAGTGACATTATTACAGTAATCAGTGCTAAAAATATGCACTGTTATTGTACTGATAGCTCTGGCAGGGAAGGGGTTAACATCACAGGCCATTAAGGGGTTAAATGTGTTTCCTGGGAGGTGTTTATAACTGTATGGGGAACTGTGTGAGTGGGGAAACAAACAGATCTGTCTTCCTGCATAGCAGAAAGACAGAATCTGTGTGATCTCCCCTGTCAGAACGGGGATCTCCCTTGTTTACATAGGCAGATCCCTATTCTGTTGCTGCGGGGAATGATCACAGGTGACTGGTTCACCCCACCCGCTGATTGACTCTGCCACTGGCCAATGGGAGTGCGCATGTGCCTCAAGCAGCACACGCTCACCCACAAAAGCAAATTCCCATGCTGCCATAAAGATATGGCTATTTGCGGAAGTAGCCACACTGCTGCAGCATAATGATGGCAGCTGGGGCTGAAGTGGTTAAAATAATAATGTATTTTGTATTATATACCCTGGAAACATCTTTTGAATATAATTAAGCAACCTTTCAGGACAGAATTATTGAGAGGGAGTAAGCAGCTACTTTCAAAAGAAGATACATTTTGAGTTTTCTTTCTAGTTTTGCCAATTTGGATGACAGTAATTTCCTAAAATAAATCACTTTTTGTAGCTTGTGTAAGCTAGTCAGCAAAGGAAAACACAACCTTTTGGGAAGGGAAACAGAGTACACTTGATATTCCAATGCTGAAATTACATTTTAGAAGCTTCTGCTCTTGGGCAGTAAGGGGCCTACAGTATGGACGTTTTTACAGCAGACCTAAAAATGTTTAATCAATTGCAATTTAAAGGTGACAGTTAAATGTAAGAATCTTCAGGAGCCAGCAGACATTGTTCTTTTATAGCTCCAATGCTCTGAAAACCAAATACACTTTTTTACAGGAAAAAGAGTCACATGTCTTAAGGTCACACTGTGAACTTCCTAACCATTTAGGGGCACTCTGTAAATAATAGACTAGTATATGCAAGTACTGAAAGGTACTTACATTAAAGTTTCACAAGTAAATTGACTACAGTTTACACTTTAACCTCTCGCTGACCAGTTTCAGTCAAAGGCGATAAATACTTTTGCAAATCACCAACATTCTCCAATAGGGTAAGATGGGGGCCTCATGCAGGATTCCAGAACTACAAGGTAAAAGTTTGATCCATGGAATAAGCATGTAAAATGTAGATGTCACCTCAAAAAATACTTTCTAGTTAATATAACAAGAATAATTTAAAATGGTTACTCACTGAAAAACACATTTCATTTCTTTTTTAGAAAAACAGTAGAAGCAGTTCTCCAAGACAGCAATAAGTGATATGTTTTCATTAGTTATTAGGTAGGTTGACAGGGGCAGATGGAGATGGCAAGACTGGTGAAGTGGAGATAATAACTGAGAAATGTTTAATAATGAGTATAAATGTATCAGTTAACCTTATGAACCAAAGGTATCTCATTAAGCTAAGTCTAAAAATGTGTAATTGGAAATAAAGCACAAACTCAGCTGCATTTAACAAGTTCAATAAAAACACATTTGTCTTTTTTGAGGAGTTTTGAATTTAATTCTATAATTCTATCATTAGGGATAATATGTAACACTATATTTGGATTTGTAAACATACAATATATATTTAACCACTTAAGGAAGGATTTCCCCCTTAATGACCAGACCATTTTTTGTGATACGGCACTGCGTCGCTTTAACTGACAATTGCACAGTTGTGCGATGTTGTATGCAAACAAAATTGACATTCTTTTTTTTCCACAAAGAGAGCTTTCTTTTGGTGTTATCTGATCACCTCTGCAGGTTTTATTTTTTGCGCTATAAACAAAAAAGCGTCAATTTTGAAAAAAAAAAGATTTTTACTTTCTGCTATAAAACATGTCCAATAAAAATTGTAAAAAGCAAATTTATTCATCAGCTTAAGCCGATATATATTCTGCTACATATTTTTTTTTTAAAATCGCAATAAGCGTATATTGATTGGTTTGCGCAAACGTTATCATGTCTACAAAATAGGGAACAGATTTATGGCATTTTTATTTATTTATTTTATTAGTAATGCCGGTGATCAGTGATTTTTAGTGGGGCTGCAACATTGCGGTGTACAAATCGGAGAATGAACTGACATTTTTGACACTTTTTTGGGATCCAGTGACATTATTACAGTATTCAGTGCTAAAAATATGCGCTGTTATTGTACTAATGGTACTGGCAGGGAAGGGATTAATATCACGGGTGATCAAGGGGTTAAATGTGTTCCATGGGAAGTGTTTATAAATGTATGGGAAACTGTGTGAGTGGGGAAACTTCCTGCGTAGTAGAAAGACAGGATCTGTGTGATCTCCCCGTTCTTACACTGTGGGGAACAATCACGGGTGACCGGCAGACATCGAGTCCACCTCACCCACTGATTGGCTCCCCCGCTGGCCAATGGGAGTGCGCGTGTGCCTCTGGCAGCACGTGTGCGCCCACAATAGCAAGTACAGCTACAGCTATTTGAGGGAAGCAGCCACGCTGCCGCAGTATAATGATGGCAGCTGGGGCTGAAGTGGTTAAATTAATAACGTATTTTGTATTATATACCCCAGAAACATAGTTTGAATATAATTAAGCAACCTTTCAGGACAGAATTATTGAGAGGGAGTAAGCAGCTACTTTCAAAAGAAGATTTTGAGTTTTCTTTCTAGTTTTGCCAATTTGAATGACCATAATTTCATAAAATAAAATGCTTTTTCTAGTTTGTGATAGCTAGACAGCAAAGGAAAACACAACCTTTTGGGAAGGGAAACAGAGTACACTTGATATTCCAATGCTGAAATTACATTTTAGAAGCTTCTGCTCTTGGGCAGTAAGGGGCCTACAGTATGGACGTTTTTACAGCAGACCTAAGAGTGTTTAATCAATTGCAATTTAAAGGTGACAGTTAAATGTAAGAATCTTCAGGAGCCAGAAGACATTGTTCTTTTATAGCCCCAATGCTCTGAAAATCAAATACGCTTTTTTACAGGAAAAAGAGTAACATGTCTTAAGGTCACACTGTGAACTTCCTAACCTTTTAGGGGCACTCTGTAAATAATAGAATAGTATATGCAAGTACTGAGAGGTACTTACATTAATGTTTCACAAGTAAATTTATTACAGTTTACACTTCAACCACTTGCTGACCATGCTATAGCCAAAAGACTGTTACAGCCTGGCCGTCCAGTTCTGGGAGGTCATCTATTGACATTTTCCCAGAACCCCACCCCCCCTGTGCACCCTTGGGACACGCATTGGGCTGGCTCTGTGATCACTGTGTCTTTTGGACACAGCTGATCACAGATCAAGGTAAAGCACCAATCACAATGGCCCTTACCGTGTGATCAGCTGTGTCCAATCCCAGCTGATCCAATGTAAACAGTTATCTGCATTTTCTTTCCTCAGCCCTGTCACTGTGTGAGGAAAGGAAAGCCAATAACCAACTATTCTGTGACAGGGCACCTGTGCCCTGATTATCAGTGCAGTCATATCAGTGCCAATTAATACCCATCAGTGGCGCCTATTAGTGCCCATCAGTGATGCCTATCAGTACCCATCAGTGTTGCCTCATCAGCTTCCATCAGTGCCGCCTCATAAGTGCAGCTTCCTCAGTGCCCATTAGTGCAGCCTCATCAGCGCACATTGGTGAAGAAGACAAAATACTTTTTCGCAAAATTTTGTAACAGAAACTAAGAACTTTTTTTGTTTGTTTAGCAAGCAATAAAAAATCCAGTGGTTATTAAATACCACCAAAAGAAAGTCCTATCTGTCTCAAAAAAATGATACAAAATCCATGTGAGTACAGTGTTGCATGACCGTGTAATTGTCATCCAAAGTGCAACAGCATTGAAAGCTGAAAATCGGCCTAGTCAGGAAGGGGGTGAAAGTGCCCAGCAGGCAAGAGGTTAAGCAGCACATAATCCCAGATTAGGACATAATTATGTAATATTATTTTTGTTTAAAACCATCTTAACTTTGTGCAGTTTGTTTTGTAAGTTATGCATAATGTTATCAGTTTTGTAAATTGCATGTTTGGGATGCACACATTTTTTGAAAAAAAAAAAAAGTTCTGACATATATGTCTATGAAAGCTTATTGACATACTCAGAGGCCCCAATAATTATTTTTGCAAACAATTTGAAACAATCCTTTTTCTCTAAATGTCAGACCTAAATGTGGTGGGGGAATTGTGTATCATTTGAAGGAATGTTTAATGTTTTTAGATTTCAAATTGCATCTGTGTTGGGCATATCCTAGTCCCCTACAAAGAAATCTATAACAAGAATCCTACTCTGAATACCAAACCTTTATTTTGCTGGGAGCGAATTAATGCACAACATGGCTCTGCACCAAGTTATTATATGAAGCTGATTAATGATTAAAGTGATTGTAAATAATCACCTTGTAAAACAGCCCATTCAGTTTAACCACTTCAGCCCCGGAAGGATTTCCAGCTTTAGGACCGGAGCCCTTTTTGCGATTCGGCGCTGCGTCGCTTTAACTGACAATTGCGCGGTCGTGCGACGTTGCACCCAAACAAAATTTGCGTCCTTTTTATCCCACAAATAGAGCTTTCTTTTGGTGGTATTTGATCACCGCTGCGTCATTTCTGATCGCCGCTATAAACAAAAGAAGAGCGACAATTTTGCAAAAAAAAAAACAAATTTCTTACTTTTTGCTAACATACAAATCCAAAAAAAAATATAAAAAAACATTTTTTCACCGTTTTTGGCCGATGTATATTCTTCCTCATATTTGTGATAAAAAAATCGCAATCGGCGTTTATTGATTGGTTTGCGCAAAAGTGGTCGCGTTTACGGATGATGAGAATTCATTTTTGGGGTTTTTACTTTTTTATTTTTTTTACTAGTAATGGCGGCGATCTGCAATTTTTAGCGGTACTGCGATATTGGGGCGGACATGTCGGACCATTTTGACACTTTTTTGGGACCATTGGCATTTATACAGCGATCAGTGCTATAAAAATGCACTGATTACTGTGTAAATGCCATTGGCAGTGAAGGGGTTGACCTGCAGGGGGCGCTCTAAGGGTTAACTATGTTCCCTGGGCGTGTTCTAACTGTGGGGGGACTGCCCTAGCTGGGGAAGGGAAGTGGTCACAGCCTCCATATACAGGAAGGCTGTGATCACAGCCCTTCCCCCTTCACAGAACGGAGGTCCGTGTTTACATACACGGAACTCCGTTCCTTCACTCCGGGGGGGCCATCGTGGGTAGCCGGCGGCAATCGAAGCCACTGCACCCGCTCCCTGGCCCTCCCCGAACACAGTGAGCGTGCCTCCGGTGGCCCGCGCGCTCACTAGGCTCGATCCCGCGGCCGCCGTCATATGACGGCGATTTGCGCAGGAGAGCCAGCTTGTCGCCGTCAATTGCCGATCGACGGTCGGCAAGCGGTTAAAATGAAAATGAAAGGCAAAACATTTTTTTATAGAAAAAAAAAATTACAAATACTTTTTTTGCCTTTTTATAAGTGGTAACATTCTCTCTGTTCTCAGCTGCATAAGAGCTGGGGGAGGAGAAGCAGCAGGAGTTTGAGCTTCCCAGTGAATGGCTGTGCAGCGGGGGCATGTCAGGACAAGTCTGATCATTGATGGAGAGTACACTGAGTTCCCAGCATAGCTAGAGAACTGAGGGACTGGCAGGAACACCAGGAATTTCACACAAAGGAAGCAATACAAAGAGAACAAGATCCTTTCTCATACAAGTACATGATACAACATGCAAATTTATTGTAAGGAAATTATGTAACAAACACTTTAATATGGCAGTTAACAAGAGGCACTTTATTCCTTCTTGCTCTCATGCAGATTGACATTTTACAATGTGTGTGTGTGTGTGTGTGTTGGGGGGTACCATTGAACTATACCCTGGTGAAGCATATTTGTTTGAATATGTGAAATATACCTTGATTTCTCCTGAAAACCTATACGCCTCTATCAAACCTAATAGGTTAAAAGAAAATTAAATTGATGAAATTTATAGGCTGTGATAACTAACCAATTTTTCTGAATACTCTAGTTCCAAATCTGCCATGCTCAGGGCTGGTGCAATGATTTTTGACACCCTAGGTGAAACCTCATTTTGCCCCCCCCATTGACTCCACCCCCTTTGCCCTGCCTATGTGACAGAAGGAAGCATCGGCTCTGCTCTCTCTAGTGCTGGCTCCAGTGCACCTAATTACACTAACGGTCAGACAGAACAGCTGCCTGAGACTGAGTTAGTTACATGCTGCACCCTGCAGAGCATGCAGACGTGGAGGGAAACCAACGGCTGGGTGCCCCTAGGCAGCAGTGCGCCCTAGGCAACTGCCTAGTTTGCCTAGTGGTAGCACCGGCCCTAGCCATGCTGCTCTCATATCGTCAGTATATTATGATTTACTGTCCAAGAGCAAGCATGTAGATCAGGTCATTTGTCTTCCTACAGACTGTACTTGCTATATGTCTTTGTACCAGAGTAGATTAAGACAGTTATTGCACTAACCTCCTAAAATAAAATATTTTTTTAAACTTTGCTATGCAGTTCTTATAGCTTATAGTTCCATAAAAAATACTTAAAAATACAAAACATGACTGAAGATATGTTCAACAGGATATAACAAATACAGATTTCTGAGTAAGATGAGTTAATTGTAGTCATTCTGGCAACACCTTTGCCGGGGCATTTTATCACAATTCACATGAAGAGGACTTTATTCATCCTGCTAATTCCTGACCAGGAGCCATTTTTTCAATTAAACAGAAGTTTGCCCACAAGTAGCTCCTCTCTCACTTGTTTCAGCTGTTGGGGACCCAATATTCCATCAGTAATGCAGCCAGTACCTCACACACACATTTACTCTCACACACCAACTGGAGTTACACCCTTCCTTCAAATCCTGTAACTGTCACTCTTCATGTCAGTTACAGCCAGCAGCTTCCTCTCTATGACCACCCAGTGTGGCCAGAAACCGAAATAGGACATACGTTTCTTAGACTGTGTAAACCCCAAACGTGTAGTGTTCGGCTGCTATGCAATCAATACTGCAAATGTTTGCTTTCCTTGTCTAACAAAAATGAAACAAATGTTTAAAGTGAATCAAATCTCTCCAATCCTATACAACCAAGCAAGCTGCCATTTTAGCCTCTGATCTGCAGTTGCCATGGTGCTGCACTTGCGATAAATTATGACACCAGCCATGTAATGTCTTGACCATTGGGATGAGAGAACAAGCAACTGGAACAGTTATTATTTATAGCATGCCTTGAATGTAAGTGTTTTGGCAAACTGTTAAATTGATGGGTTTAGTTCCATGTTAAAGCCCACAGTGAAAGCACTAGGGTTAAAATGAAGACACAATATAATATAAATAATTACATTATTTATTTTAATAGATATACTGAATACAGTTTAACTGTTAAAACTGCTACATCCCAAATCAATGCATCATTTAAGAATGGCAGAGCAGATCAGCCCCTGTTATATCTCTACTAGGTCAGTGACTTGGAAACTGTTGAATCCTGATTCCTGAGCCAGGCAACTTACATAAGCATGTCAGCAATGGCAGCCTTCTTATTTATCGTACCACAGGTTTCTTTTAAGCAGATAAAAAATAATTACATTCACAAACAGTTTTTCTTACCTGCCATGTTCTCTTAGGCTTTTGAAACAGTAATTATGCTCAAAGGGAAATGTACAAATTGTACTGAACTGACAACATATACAAGCTAGTTTACTTTAGGGCAGACATCAGTGTGAAAAACTTAGTGACATATCTATATGTCCATATATAATCATTTATTGCATTCATCTAAAATGATAACAATGGGGCAGCACAGTGGCTAAATTGGTTAGCACATAGCAGCACTAAGGTCATTGGTTTGAATCCCAGCCACAGGACTACCTGCCTGGAGTCTTCATGTTCTGCCTGTGTGGGTTTCCTCTGGGTACTTAAGTTTTCTCCCACACTCCAAAGACATGCTGGTAGGTTAATTGGCCCTAGTATGTGTATGAATGTGAGTTAAGATCTTTGTAAGCTCCTTGAGGACAGGGACTGATGTGAATGTACAATATATACTGTATGTAAAGCACTGCATAAACATATGGTGATAAATAGGTTCCTGTAACAGAGAACAGATAAAATGTGGTTGCTGTTAATTACTTTTGTTATAGATATTTTCAGTGCTTATTGGGCTACCATGTTAAAGCCAATTAAATAATGTACAGGCGATTCCCAGGTAAAATAAGAAAATAGTGACAATTTCCTATTCAGTACACTGGATCTTTCAAAAACCTGTAAAGCCACAGATGAAAAAGCAAGGCAATGATAGCAAGGAAGACTAAACTAAAATTGTTGAACCTTCACTTTTTGATTCTTCTGAATATTTGGAGGGAGATGCAAAGCACAAAACCAAGGAATCCAAAGGCTATTGTGATTTATAAGGTGTACAATTCCATAAACGCAGACACATTTGTGTGTGTTCTGGAGAAGCATAAAATCAGTAATTTGCTTGTTTGTCATTTAACCATTTTTCAAAAGGCACATCATAATTGAATAAATTTGCATTTTGTGTTCTCTTATAGAATGTCCTTTTTTTTTTCAAAAAAGCTGTATTATGCTTTGACTTGATGGATTAAAACATTGGGGTTGTTTTACTAAAAGGGAAGAGGCGTTTTACTTAATTAAATACATCTTCACTTTGGGAATAATGATGGTCTGAAAGCACCTGGGTTCACAAATATTAATGTTAGTAGTGATAAATGCAAACCCCATTATAGACAATAGGATATTCATGTCAAATAACAATAATAGGCATTTTCTAGGTTAATAGGCTTAATATTGTTTTACAAATGGTTTGAGCAGAGGTGGCTGGGCACCAACCTGGGGAACATGTACCAAAGCAAATTCTGTTTGATTGGAAACAGCGACTTTAATAATATCTATTGAAGAATTGCATATAGAATGTATGCAACCTACTACAGCAAATCTGACATTTACAAAGAAATAAATACCATTACTTCTATTTGTAGACAGTGGCAGTTGGGGATTCCCTTTATCTATACCAGATACTTATCCTACACGAGCGTCTGATGTACATAGTAATAGGAGACCCCGCACGAAAAAAACAAAAAACTGACATGGGTTCCCCCTCTAAAAATAGATAACAGACTTTTAATTTTAATAAGGATTTGGTATGGAAATCAAGTGGGATGCCACAAAAAAACACAAAAAAATTAAAAAAAGTGTGGTGTCCCCTCCAAATTCTATGGCAGCATGTTTGCCCTCCCCTTCCAGGAAGCACACTAGGTCATGGGGAGGGTAAATTGCCAGGGTCGACCAGGAGTATTTCTCCACAGCTCTTGCTTTTCCGGGGGCTTGTGAGTTGGGGCTTATCATAATCTGAGAGTGCCCTTCTAATATTAGGGGGCCCCAGATACAGCCCCCTCTATGTGAATGACCAAATATGGCCATGTCCATTGACCAAATATGGCCATGTCCATATTTTCACAATGATATCAACCATCTATCCCCCACCCCTTTGTTTACTTTTCAACTATTAGCAGGGATTACCCAACTGAGAGCTGAATGGGCAGGAAGGATAAGTCATGGTTTTTAGGAAGGCAGTCATCAGCTCCTTGACAATCTGGTGTCCTGCAGAAGTTGTCATATTGGTAATAATACCACTGAGGTTTGGGGCTCAGTGAATGGCCAAACATCACAATAGTTAGGACAAACTCTGAACAGCCAAAATTCTGACTAAATGCACACCAAACTTGGATTGTTTATAAAGTGAATGTTAGCAGGAAGGGTGAAAAAGGTGTTAATTTTTTGAAACGCACTTATGAATTTGTGAGTAAATGTGACTTGAAGAATTAAATTACATTCACTAGCACAGTCCCTCCTCCCTTGCACATTATAGTCCTTTCCTCATCTGGTAGTGTTCATTTACCTACAGTGCTGGCTCAGCTCCTCTGCCCCTCCCCTAAACTCCCTACATAAACTTAATTGTAGTGACTTGTGAAGTAATAGGGGGAATACTTAAGAGTGTTAGCTCTGAGTCTTCTGGAGCTGCTATTATAACATCCAAGATGTTGGGACCCGGTAGCAGTTTTAAGACTTTTGAATGTCCTCACAGCCGGGTCAAGCATACACAGATATGAGACAACCAGCAGAATTTTTTTCTGGCGTTGGTCAATCAGTCAGAAATGTATGTGTCCACCTGCCCTTTATTGTCTATAGGCACCTTATACAGTGTCAGTGTCAAATCTTATTTCACAATTTTATTTTACCGGATTTATATAACACCAACAGTTTGTGCAGCGCTTTACAAAATCAAGGCAGACAGTACAGTTACATAACAATTTGGTACAAGAGGAACCAGAGGACCCTGCTCATTAGAGCTTACAATCTAAGAGGGAGGGTCAATTGATGCAAAAAGTAATAGATGTGGGGGATGAGCTGATGTAGAAAGTAAGCCAGTGTATTAGTTAGAAGCAGGATAGGCTTTGTTTAAAGAGAAAGGTTTTCAGGGATTGTCTAAAGATGGATAGATTAGGAGACAGTTGGACAGATTGGGGTAGGGAGTTCCAAAGGATGGGAGAAGCTCTGGAGAAATCCCGAAGGTGAGGATGGGAGGAGGTGACAAGGGAGCAAGAGAGCAGGAGGTCTTGGGAGGACCAAAGAGGGTGGCTTGGTTGGTATTTTGAGACTAGGTTAGAGATGTCGCTGGGGCAGAGTTGTGGATGGCTTTGTAAATTATTGTTAGTACTTTGAATTTTATTTGTTGGGTGAGTGGAAGCCAGTGAAGAGATTGGCAGAGAGGGGTGGAGGACACTGAGCGGTTGGTAAGGTGGATAAGTCTTGAAGCAGAATTCATTATGGACTGAAGGGGGGATACTGTATGTAAACATAATCCAATGAGGAGAGAGTTGCAGTAGTCGAGGTAAGAGATAACCAGAGAGTGAATTGGAAGCTTGGTGGTGTCATTGGTTAAAAATGGGGCATATTCTAGAGATGTAGCAGAGGCTGAGGCAGCATGATCTGGACTGGGATTGGATGTGGTCCTGAAAGGACAGTTCAGAGTCTAGGGTTACCCCTAGCACCCTGGCATGTGGGGATGAACTAACAGTTGTGCCATTGATCTTAACAGAGAAGTCAGGGGAAGGTTCACATGGGGGAGGAAATATCATGAGCTCAGTTTTAGATGGATTCAGTTTGAGGAAGTGCTGTGACATCCAGGCTGATATGTCTGTTAGTAAAGCAGTGATCTGTGAGGAGACTGATGGGTGAGCTGAGGGGTAGAGAGATAGATTTGAGTGACATGAGCATATAAATGATAGCGGGAGCCATGAGAGGTGATCAGCTGACCCAGGGAGGATGTGTAGATCGAGAATAGTAGGGGTCCAAGGACAGAACCTTGGGGGACCCCAATGGTAAGACGAGATGACACTGAAGGTGCAGTGAGATAGGTAAGATTTGAACCAATGCGGAGCACAGCCATGGAGACCAAGCAAATTTATTTTTTTGAGGAGGAGGGGGTGATCACCTGTATCAAAGGCAGTGGAGAGGTCCAAGAGTAAGAATACGGAATAATGACCATTGGTTATAGCTGTTAGTAAGTCGTTTGAATTTTAGGAGAGCAGTTTCTGCGGAGTGCTGTGGACAAAATCCAGACTGAAGTGTATAAAGAATGTTATTTTCAGTGAGCTGGTCACTCAGTTGGTTGTAGACTAAATGTTCAAGGATTTTGGAGGCAAAAGGGAATAAGGAGATGGGTCTTAGGTAGAGTTGAGCGAACCCGAACTGTAAAGTTTGGGTCCGTACCGAACTTTTGGGTGTCTGGGACCCGGACCCGGACCCGAACCCGGACTTTTCAAAAAAAGTGCGGTTTCGGGTCCGGGGTTCTGGTAATTTTACTATAAGTTCTGAAAATTGCTTTAAAAACGTCCTGGAAAGTCCTAGAGGTCTGCAAAAGGAAGGAACATGGGGGTAAGGGTCGGACAAGTGTCCTACAAAGAAATGGGGACTCTGTTCCTTCTCAAATACTACAGTCATCCTCTGACTCTATTCTACACTCCTTAACTCATATCTTTAACCTCTCCCTCTCTACTGACATCTTCCCCAACCCTGTAAAACATGCACTAGTCACTCCCATGCCAAAAAAGGCCCCACTGGATCCCACCAATCTTAACAACTTAAGACTAGAGTTGATCGAACCTCTGGAAGTTCAGGTTCTGCAGGTTTGGCCGAACTTCTGGACAAAGTCCCGGACAGAACCCGAACTTTGACCTGAACCCCATTGAAATCAATGGGGACCCAAACTTTTAGGCACTAAAATAGCTGTAAAAAAGTCCTGGAAAGTCCTAGAGGTCTGCAAAAGGAAGGAAAATGGGGGTAAGGGTCGGACAAGTGTCCTACAAAGAAATGGGGACAGGGAAATAACTTAAAAAGCATTTTTAAACAAAAATCACATAAAAAAATCAAAAATGAAGGTGGATGTGGACCATCTTCAAACTGTGTGGGAAAAGTCTAAATTAGCTGGGAGAAGCCATATCAGTGTTCTAAAATAATCTTCAAACTGTGTGAGAAAAGTCTAAATTAGCCGGGAGAACCCATATCACTGTTCTACAATCATCTTCAAACTGTGTGAGAAAACTATATATTAGCGGGAGAAGCCATATCTCTGTTCTAAAATCATCTGCAAACTGTGTGAGAAAACTATAAATTAGCTGGGAGAAGCCATATGAGTGTTCTACAAATATCTTCAAACTGTGTGTGAAAACAATAAATTAGCGGGAGATGCCATATGAGTGTTCTACAATTATCTTCAAACTGTGTGAGAAAAGTCTAAATTAGCCGGTAGAACACATATAACTGTTCTACAATCATCTCCAAACTGTGTGAGAAAACTATAAATTAGTGGGAGAAGCCATATCACTGTTCTAAAATCATCTTCAAACTGTGTGAGAAAACTATAAATTAGGGGGAGAAGCCATATCACTGTTCTAAAATCATCTGCAAACTGTGTGTGAAAACTATGAATTAGCCGGGAGAAGCCATATGAGTGTTCTACAATTATCTTCAAACTGTTTGTGAAAACAATAAATTAGCGGGAGAAGCCATATGAGTGTTCTACAATTATCTTCAAACTGTGTGTGAAAAGTATAAATTAGCGGAAGAAGCCATATGAGTTTTCTACAATTATCTTCAAACTGTGTGTGAAAACAATAAATTAGCGGGAGAAGCCATATGAGTGTTCTACAATTATCTTCAAACTGTGTGTGAAAAGTATATCTAGGGTGGATGACAATGAGCTGTTGTATATCCACTTGCCGCCGGCTGATCGGCAAATGACGGCGACAAAGTGGCTCTGTAACGCGGATCGCCGTCATATGACGGCGGCCGCGAGATCGAGCCTAGTGAGCATGCGCGCACTGCCAGAGGCGGGCCCGTGCGCTCACTGTGTCCGGGGAGGGCCAGGGAGCGGGTGCGGCGGAGTCGATCTCCGCCGGCCACCCGCGATGCCCCCCCCCCGGAGTGAAAGAACGGAGGTCCGTGTAAGTGAACACGGACCTCCGTTCTGTGAAGGGGGAAGGGCCTCTACATGGAAGGTGTGATCGCTTCCCTTCCCCAGCTAGGGCAGTCCCCATACAGTTAGAACAAGCCCAGGGAACATAGTTAACCCTTAGAGCGCCCCCGCAGGTTAACCCCTTCACTGCCAACGGCATTTACACAGTAATCAGTGCATTTTTATAGCACTGATCGCTGTATAAATGCCAATGGTCCCAAAAAAGTGTCAAAATGTTCTGACATGTCCGCTGAAATATCGCAGTACCGCTAAAAATCGCAGATCGCCGCCATTACTAGTAAAAAAACAAAATGATGAATTCTCATCATCCGTAAACGCGGCCACTTTTGAGCAAACCAATCAATAAATGCCGATTGCGATTTTTTTTATCACAAATATGAGGAAGAATATAAATCAGCCAAAAACGGTGAAAAAAAATTTTTTTTATATTTTTTTTTTGGATTTTTTATTTTAGCAAAAAGTAAGAAATTTGGTTTTTTTTTTTGCAAAATTGTTGCTCTTCTTTTGTTTATAGCGGGGATCAGAAATGACGCAGAGGCGATCAAATAGCACCAAAAGAAAGCTCTGTTTGTGGGAAAAAAGGACGCAAATTTCGTTTG
Organism: Glandirana rugosa; assembly: GCA_018402905.1. NCBI lineage: Eukaryota > Metazoa > Chordata > Amphibia > Anura > Ranidae > Glandirana > Glandirana rugosa. Next base: position 298,821 of record BLSH010174206.1, on the reverse strand, counting down.
GGTACAACGTCGCACGACCGCGCAATTGTCAGTTAAAGCGACGCAGTGCCGAATCGCAAAACTCATACGTATGTGACGTGTTACTATGTTTTGTCTAATACTTTCGACGTGTTTATACCCGAGAAGTGTCGTTACAGAGACACTGAGTCAGTCCCACTGCACCGATACACCGTCTCATTCTGAGATATTGTCCCCATAGTTTAATTTTAAGTGTCTCCGAACCAATCTCAACGGTGGAGTAGGGAAATTTGGACCTGTGTATAATTAATGTGTCCACTCAGACTAATTGGTGAAGTCGGGACCTTCCTAAAGTGTGAAATCCTGGTCTCGGGAAAAACGCTAAGCCGTGACGCAGCGAAATTGACTGTTAACGCGCCAGCACGCTGCAACATGGGTTTGCTTTA
>BLSH010174206.1:268101-298407 GCA_018402905.1 Glandirana rugosa | reverse complement strand
CTGATCGCTGTATAAATGCCAATGGTCCCAAAAAAGTGTCAAAATGTTCTGACATGTCCGCTGAAATATCGCAGTACCGCTAAAAATCGCAGATCGCCGCCATTACTAGTAAAAAAACAAAATGATGAATTCTCATCATCCGTAAACGCGGCCACTTTTGAGCAAACCAATCAATAAATGCCGATTGCGATTTTTTTTATCACAAATATGAGGAAGAATATAAATCAGCCAAAAACGGTGAAAAAAAATTTTTTTTATATTTTTTTTTTGGATTTGTATTTTAGCAAAAAGTAAGAAATTTGTTTTTTTTTTGCAAAATTGTCGCTCTTCTTTTGTTTATAGCGGAGATCAGAAATGACGCAGAGGTGATCAAATACCACCAAAAGAAAGCTCTGTTTATGGGAAAAAAAGGACGCAAATTTTGTTTGGGTACAACGTTGCACGACCGCACAATTGTCAGTTAAAGCGACGCAGCGCCGAATCGCAAAAAGGGCTCCGGTCCTAAAGCTGGAAATCCTTCCGGGGCTGAAGTGGTTAAAGAAGTGGCCAGGTTGGGGTAGGGCAAGGATGAGATTTTGTCATAGAAACAATCTGTAGCAGAAAAAAGAAGAGAAGGGTTAAGATCTTTTTGGCATAATCCTGGATGATTCACCCTCTCCAACACATAGAAGTTTAACCAACCAACTGTTGTTTATAACACGCAAATTAATATCTCAATTTTGGCTTTCCCCTGACCCAACAACTTTTGCACAGTGGTGTAATGTAGTAAATGTAGTAAATGCTGTAATGGATAGGAGAAAACGTACCCACCAACAAAGGGGCTGCCCAAAAACATTTTCAAAATATTTGGTCCTCCAGGCTATCCTCTCCAGGCTTAGCCGCTTCTACCATTAATCCTCTAACTGATCTGAATGACGATGTTGTTGCTCTAGGATAACCCCCCATGGTCTTACTTTACCTGGTACTTTAACATTTTTGCATGTACACCCCCATGAACCTTTAGTATTCTCTTACTTACTTACTTTACTTGTAACTGAATTTGATACAAAGCAGTTGTTGCAATCTACATTTTTCCACATTCTGTTTGGAGATACATGCTGGAACTTTTAATAAAAAGTCAATAAAAAAGCACTTGAATTAAAAAAAGGAGAAAGATTTATTTTGCCAGCTTTAGTCTGATCCCCTATGCTCCTATAAGTTTACACTCTCCAATGTCTCTTTTTCTCCTTTACCTGTTCGCTAAATTCAAGCCCCATTCTTCACTACATAAAATGTCTCTGCTGTCCATGTCTTCTCACCCTAGGCAACTACAATTGCCAAAACTCAAGACTAAAATGTCAATATCCAAAACATGTATACCTTTTAAATAAACATGATTGTGACAACTTAAACTGAATGAACTACCTTTTACTGAGGAAATTTGTTTTCTGCAGTTAATCACAGCAGCGCTGGAAGCCCACATTCATCGCACAAAGAGACAAATGACCAAGCTGTTATGAATTTGCTGAAATTTGGCAATCATTACACCTCCTATATCACAAAATGCCACTCTTATCTGAAGGATTGCTTACTCTACTATATATGTAAAACAATAAATAAAGTTAAATAAAAAGAGCCAACTCAGTGGGACATATATACAAAAATATTTTCAACTTTAAATAAGAGTTGCTCCTCTACACCTAAGCAATACCCATACTGTGCATTTGCACCTTTACTCTGAAATGTGCCTTTGGCAAAATGTACAGATATACAGTATGCAAATAGGAAATCTGTGTTAACAAAGATCTTTTGCAAGCTGACTCAGTATAAACTGAGTGCCAGGAACCTTTATATTTGGCTTATAGATCTTAAAGGCTTTGGGTTTAGGGCTTAATGACCCCTCCCACAGTGCACTTTCCTGTTGGTTATATACTGATTGAACACTTATTATTTTGTCATATTACACCAATTATTTGCCCTCATATGACCGTATCAACTCATATAGTTGTGTGAATTTACTGTACAGAAAAGAAATTATCTTTTTTTCCATTTCCAGCCTGCATGTGGTAGAACAAAAGAGAATGTCTCGCCTTAGGCATTTTTAATCAGAAATTTGTTGGTGAAGATTGAAGCTGTTACATTTGTACTATTGCAAGAAGCAACATATCGTTGGCATTGTTTTCCTTATCAATGTAACAAGCTAAATTAGGATTATTTTTCTTTCAATCTCAGCTTCATAAAATACTTAATCTTTGAGACAAGCTAGTTTGTATTTACACATAAATCCATAGATCTGCCAGTAACTGAGCGTGTATTATATATTCTGCATTTAGAAATGACATTTTGCCTTTACACTGCTAGGAGTGAGTCATACATTGCAATTCACATTTGAAAGAAAAATGATAATTATTTTCTGGTGTATTGTATAATCTGTTTTACCTCTAGTTACTATGGTTTCTTAATTTTAAGCTGGGCTGCGACTAATCTGCTGAATAATTATGCTACCCTAGTAAATTCATAACTTTAAAATCAAAAGTAGTATGGTACTATTTTAAAGGACAATTCTACTTTTAGGTACAAACACAGAATCAAAAGACAGAGGAAGGATGAGCTGAATATATATTACATATATATTATACTTGTATATTATCTACTACTAGGAAGTATTAACCACAAGAGCTGACCATAGGCAAGTATGCTGGAAAACTGCTAGCACCTTAACCAGCTATATATTTGGCCAGTAGTTAGCACCAAGGACTTACTGACAACCAGGGTACACTAAAGGGAGTGTCAGAGTGTTGTTGAATAATTTTAGATTCACAGATGACCCCCACAATCTGATATTTTTTTTACGTATAAAAGGAACATCTGTTTTTTTTTATATAACCTGCATGTATTACCTGTTTATCAAAGAGCAACTGATACAATTACACATGTCATAGCATGGTGAATATTACAAATATTTCAAAACCTTTGAGCATAAAGAAAAAAGCTAACAGTTGGAGACAATGTCCATAGAATACGTGTTAAATGCCACATGCAAGCGCTTAGACTTTCATCCTTGTATTGAGAAGATAGCATGCAGAACATGTATGAGGTGGGAAGCATTTAATAAAGGTGGAGGATAGAGGAATGAGGAAGTAATAAGAAAAAGAAATTGGGTGTCAAAAGCCATGCACACAAGGAAATAGGGGAGTTTGACCTATTTCCAGGGCCTGGGAGGGCTAGAGTGCAGTTTCATTTATAAGGGTGTTTAAAATTCCTGGGTTTCTTTGAACTAGATTCATAAAGTCCAGGTATGGGCAAGGGTCTCTTGTCTTTATCTTCAGCTATTAGTAACTCCATATCTATTATAAAGATTAGTTCTACAATCAGTTATGTATAGCGCTTGTTGTGAAGGTCAGAGAAGAATGTAATACAAGTTTTGTTTTTGTGAGGAAATAGTGTAAAATACCTTTTTCTAAGGGCCCATTCAGACCTGTCTTATTCTTGCATGATGAGTCAATGCACGTTGTGCCACATGTTAACATTTGTCGCATTAAGGCAGCCCATTCCTTTGAATGCAGAAGAAATTACTAGTTTTTTTAACACAGTGGTAGTGGTGGTGTGTTATTGTACATTGTCAGTGGAGTTGCATTGCCTGAATTTATTGGGGTGTTAATGCGACATAAATAGCATTGTAGCATGCTAATATATGTAACATGAATTATCATGCATTACTGAAATAGTAGAGTGTTGATGGAGCCAGGCAGCACTGATAATAATGCAATTAATTCATGTTGAGTAAACTGTGGCCAGTAATTCTGTTGTATGCTAACATAACATTTTATCAGAATTGTTTCACTGGTACTTCTGCATTGGGAGTGATTGAAGTGATGGAGGTCATTAGGTTACATACAGTATACCACTTAAGATCTTGAAACTTTTTTCACTTGTGCTTTGCAGAAAAATCTCTAACATTTTTTTAAAAAAGATATAGGAACGAAAGGAATGTATTTTATGGGACTTTTCTCCCTAGGTCAAGTGTAAAATTCAACAAATAAATGTTAACATCTACACATTATGAAGAGATATACCACTGCCAAAGAGGCCTTTGTACTAGGTTTTATAAATGTAATTGGAAAATGTGTTAATCCATAATATACCCAGTAGTTGCAGGAAAACATGTTTAGAACTGAATCCTAGTACGTGGACAAATGATTGGTCTCTCATTGTTGTTTGCACTAAAACCTAAAAACAGAAAATGTATATATTTTCTCTAGGATTCTAAGATGTGTTGCTGCATTAGTCTTCTTTTTTAAGTGAAGATTTACAAAAAATACATTTTGATCTTGCCAGAAATGTTGTGCCCTTTTCAATTTCTGTGAGCTGAAATGAAAGCACAATCAATACCATCTTCCTTCTAATAAAACGACTAATCTCTCAACCCTCGTGAAATTGTGATATACAAAAGCAGGCATATTTGAAGTACAGTGTAGGTGCAACCATGGCTCTTTTTGTAGAAACATGAGAAGAATGAGTGTAGCCAGAACAGTAAGTGTATTTTTTCTTTCATTAATGTTTTAATAAAGTTTTGAAAGTTTACACAGGCAAGTTTGACATGTGTAAGGGAATAAGGGTACAGAGTAACATAGTTACATAGTTAGTTAGTCGTAAAAAGACACAAGTCCATCCAGTCAAACCTGAGTGTGTATGTATATGTTAATAGTACATTGTATACCTTTGTATGTTGTGGTCATTAAGGTGCCCATCTAATATTTTTTTTTAAATTACCGATGATCCCCGCTGAAACCACTGCTTGTGGAAAAGAATTCCACATCCTTACCGCTCTTAGAGTAAAGAACCATCTACTCAGTTTAAGGTTAAACAGCTTCTTTTTTAGTTTTAGTGAATGGCCATGTGTCTTTTTAAATTTCCTTTAATGGAAATGTTTTTTTCACTATTGAGGGGTCACCAGTTAGGTATTTGTACATTGATATCACTTCCCTTCTCAAGCGTCTCTTCTCCAGAGAGAATAAGTTCAATGCTTGTAGTCTTTCCCCATAGTTGGAATTCCTCCAGTCCCTTTATTAGCTTTGTTGACCTTCTCTGGACCCTCTTCAGTTCCAGCACATACCTCCTGAGGACTGGTGCCCAGAATTGGATGGCATACCCAAGATGCAGCCAGACCAGAGTCTTGTATAGTGGGAGAATTATTGTTTTATCTCTGGATTTGATCCCCTTTATAATACATGCCAATATTCTGTTAGCGTTGCTTGCGGTAGCTTGGCATTGCATGTCATTGCTGAGCCTGTCATCTACTAGGACACCCAGGTCTTTTTCCATTCTAGATTCCCCCAGAGGTTCTCCTCCTAGTGTACAGACTGCATTCATATTTTTGGCACCAAAATGCATTATTTTACATTTTCCAACATTAAATCTCATTTGCTATGTAGTTGCCCACTCCATTCATGTGTTTAGATCTTCTTGCAAGGTTTCCACATCCTACGTAAAAGTAATTGCCCTGCTTAGCTTTGTATTGTCTGAAAATACTGAGATTGAGCTGTTTATCTTATCCTCTAGATCGTTTTTGAATAAATTAAATAGGATTGATCACAGGACAGAACCACGGGGGACCCCTCTATCCACACCAAACCAACAAAGTACTCACCATTTATCACCACCCTCTGGATTCGCCCACGGAGCCAGTTTTCAATTCATGTGCTCACCCTTTGGTCCATGCCAACAGACCTCAGTATCTACAGTAAAGATTTATGGGGAACTGTATTGAATGCCTTTGCAAAATCCAGATACACAAAGACTGGTGAGGCACAATATGGTCTATACAGTATATAATATATACTGCATACAGTATCTCACAAAAGTGAGTATACCCCTCACAGCACGTGGCCAAGACCATACAGCAGTTTAACAGGACAGGTTCCACTGAGAACATTCTTCACCATAGTTGACCAAGGAAGTTGAGTGCATGTGCTCAGTGTCATATCCAGAGGTTATCTTTGGGAAAAAAAATTTGAGTACATATATATAATATAATCTAATATAATATAATATACATATACATTATATATATATTTTATTTTTAATATGGGTACAAAATATACGTGGAATTATTGTTAACACTGTGTCTCATTGAGAGCTACAGTATGTATAAGTGACTATGCAAAGAAACATAAAAATAGGAAAACACAAAAGCTAAGATCATAAATAAGGTTTAGACCAGTGTTTTTTCCATTCAAGCATTGGAAGTTAGCATACAGTGCACGAGGGATGTTATAACCCTGTAGACCAATTCGTTCGGAAGGTTTTGCAGGAGGTTTTTTTTTATGTGTTAGCATTTATTCTTTTAAGCAATGTCCATTTACAATGTCCATTTACAGTAGATCTCTTTTGTATCCAAGAAGGAGGATAAAGTACTAGACCGTCATATTAAAGTGATATTCAGTTTGGCTGCTAAAAGCAAATGTAGGAAACTTGTCCTGGTTAGTGGTGGAAACTTTTCTATGCCAACATGTAGTATGGCAAATTTGGTGGTGAGGCATATACTACATCCAACTAACTTTGGAGAAAAGTATAGAGATTTTGTTCTAGGAGGATTTCAATGCTTTACAAGACCAAAACAAGAGATTCTAGAAAGCATGCTCCAATGTCATGGAAATTAATTGTGAGCAAATTTTGACATGTAATAAGGTGTAAGGTACTACCTGTGGATTAATTTGTGTGGGAAATGCAGTGAGATGCTTTAAATGTGGAATAGATTAGTATTAACCACTTAGTATCAGTGAATTTATTGCCTAATTCCTGTTCCCATTTTAGTATAGTATTGGTATTAGAGAAGATAGAATTACCCTTTAGGTTCATTCATAAAAATCAAATTCCGGTGAGCCCAGGGCATGTAGGCTACACACCCCACCCTGGAATTACAGAAGGAAGGCTGTGGAGAATTGATGTGGAACCACTCTCTGGAAAAGGGTATGTATAGAGATTCTATTCATGGGTGCTCCATGGGAAACACAGATCAGGAGGGAGCTTGTGCTTAGTAAAACCTAGTAAGCTAAGCATTGGTTCTTCCTATTAAGAAATAAAAATAAAAAAAAATACATTTTAAAGAAATGTCTATCTTCTTCTTCTAGTACTGGATCTTCTGTTTGTTAAAAAGCCTTGTATAGCATTATAATCCCCAAGTTTTCACTTGCCAGTTTCAAGCCCCAGAATAAATACATTTTAGAGATTCATTATTGTAACTGTAGAAACTGCTATTTGTAACTAGACATTTCATTTGTTTTCTCTATGTCTTAAAAAAAAAACTCTTACGGCAACTCACTAACTTCTTCTTCCTAAAGTAAAAATACTGTAAATAATGCAGAATATATTCAAATATTTCATAGCAAGAAATAACTGACATCTGTCTCAGGTGAGATAAAAATAAAACTTTTTCTAAAGTAAGTTTACACAAGTTATGTTAGTTTTAATGAAAACAAGTTCAATATAAAAAATTAGGTGGATTCCACTAAGGCACTTTATATATGAACATTTGCAGGAAGGATGATAATTTGGATATACTGGCATTTCAATTATTTACTACATGCTTATGTTTGTGAAAATGTGGATTTATACATATATTCCTAATTTATATTGTTTGTGTATTGTAGGGAGATGCTTAACACACAGAGCTTGCTATGAGCCAGTTCATATACTAAATGTATTTTAGGACTTCCTGTCCATGTGTTTTATTATTATTATTATTATTATTATTATACACTATTTATATAGCGCCAACAGTTTACTCAGCGCTTTACAATGTAGAGGGGGAACAGTACAATTACAATAAAGTTCAATACAGAAGGGACAGGAGGGTCCTGCTCGTAGAGCTTACATTCTAAAGGGAGGGGGGTGGTGATACAAAAGGTAATAGCTGCAGGGGATGGGTTGATGGGGGTGGCTCAGGTACAGTTATTAGGTGGATGAGGGATAGGCTTCCCTGAATAAATGAGTTTTCAGGGATCTTCTAAAGATGGTCAGGGTAGGGGCTGATCGGACATACCAGGGCAGGGAGTTTCAGAGGATGGGAGAGGCTCTGGAGAAGTCCTGAAGGTGAGCATGGGAGGAGGTAATAAGGGAGCTAGAGAGCAGGAGGTCCTGGGAGGAGCGGAGGGGATGATTTGGGCAATATCTGCAGATGAGGTTGGTGATGTAGCTGGGGACAATGTTGTGGATGGCCTTGTATGTTGTGGTTAGTATTTTGAATCTTATACAGTGGGGTAGGGAAAGCCAATGAAGGGATTGGCAGAGAGGGGCAGCAGTTACGGGTCAGTTAGTGAGTCTAGCAGCAGCATTCATAATAGACTGAAGGGGGGAATAGCCTGTGTAAAGGTAGGCCAGTGAGGAGTGAGTTGCAGTAGCCAAGGTAGGAAATAACCAAGGAGTGAATAAGTTGTTTTGTGGTGTCGTTAGTTAAGAATGTTCAAATTCTGGAGATGTTGCAGAGGTTAAGGTGGCAAGATTTAGCCAGTGATTGGATGTGGGTGCTGAAGGAGAGGTTAGAGTCAAGGATTACACCCAGCACCCTGGCATGTGTAGAGGGACCAATGGTTGTGGTATTTTAGCAAAGGTTTAGCAAAATTACAGTTTTTCCCCTTTCAAGGGTTTCATCCAGCTTAGTACAGCTAAAACAACATTAAAACCGGCCATACATGGATCATAATTCAGCTGGACCTGACAAATGGGTAGGCTGGGTAAGCTGGTTGAACAAAAGTCAATCTATCATTCAACTTGTGTACAACCAGCCTGTTGGGTTTCTCCTGAAAGATGAGTGCTGCCGACAACACTGATCGTTGTATTCTGATGGCAGAGAAGGCTGACCACTGTCAGAATACAATAACACAGTAAGAAGGATACCCCATTCACCTTTAATGTGTGGATGAAGGAATCAGCTAATTTTTGTTTGTGTTCAAACCACTGGTTAAACGAAAAAGAGGCAATTATGTATGTCCAGTTTAATCCTGCTGGCTCTGATGGCAGTTTCTTACTTCTGCTAAGGCAGCATTTCCAACTGGAATTGTTACCTGTCTGTAATTAGCACAGACTGGCCTGGAATCACCATGATCTAGATATGTAAGACGGGGCTCAGACACCAACCCACAAGGAGCATACTTTAATTACTGCCTCAGCAGCACTGATTCAACAGGAGCACTTCCTCAATCCAAACTAATACATTTGTCACCCAAACTGACATGATCTTAATTGTATTCCTTCTCTTGAGCTACCTGTTCCAGCCGCTCTGGCACTGTTTTACTGCCAAAATTGGCTCTCCCATTGACTGGCAGTGCTCACAATACACAATATATGTATATACTGTATGTGTAATATACAATATATAGTAATGTGTGTATATATATATATATATATATATATATATATATATATATATATATAATGTGTTTTTTTAGCACTTATCAAAATCATGTTACAAAATGTATGTGTATTCTGGATACACATGTGTGTAATGCCCCTTTCGTTTACATTTTAAAAAGCTTCCTGGAGTATTATGACAGGTTTATTCTTTCTGGAAATAACAGTTTTTTTAGTATGTAACTTTATTACAAATTCTTTTAATAATATTACAAAAATATGCAAGCTGCTAATGTAGTTTTGATAGAGCTGTATTTCTTTATATTTTTTTTTAATTTTTATTTTTTGCAATATATTTTCACATACTATTGGATTAAATCACTTTCTATAATATTTTATTTTGTTCTTTTATTCACACAGAGAAGTGTTAATTATTATTAGTATTATTATTATTATTATTACCATTATTATTATTATATTATTTATCCTCTCTTTAGGAATGTACATATACTTTTGTGTGGACTATTTAACATGCAGTACATTTTACAGGGTGATGCTAGGTACACATGGGCCAAAGATCATCTGAAAACGGTCATTTAGCTTCTGTAAAATGGGCATACTGGAAAATCAATCGGTATCTGGGTAGCGCTCACAGCCAATGGCTGCAAGCACTGACTGATAGGGATGAGCTGAACACCCCCGGTTAGGTTCGCACCAGAACATGCGAACAGACAAAAAGTTTGGGCGAACATTCGAACACCATTAAAGTCTATGGGACCCGAACATGAAAAATCAAAAGTGCTAATTTTAAAGGCTTATATGCAATGTTATTGCCCTAAAAAGTGTATGGGGACCTGGGTCCTGTCCTAGGGGACATGTATCAATGAAAAAAAAAGTTTGAAATTGATAATTTTTTCAGGAGCAGTGATTTTAATAATGCTTAAAGTAAAAAAAAAAAAAAAATTCCTTTAACCACTTCGTGTCCGTGCCATAGCCGAATGACAGCTACTGCACGGCTCTAAAATGCCTGGAGGGCGTCAATAGATGTCCTCCCCTTTGGCTCATGCTGGGCACGCTCCCCCCAGCGCCAGCAGCAAGCGCACGTGCCATTGTACGTGTGCGCCTCTGCATGCCGTATGAGCGTGCCCATGGGTCGGGCGGACTCAATGTCTGCCAGAGACCCGCAATCTCCTCACAGAGAGCCGGAATGGGGAGCCGCTGATGTAAACATGGCGGTCCCCCATTCCTGTGAGGGGGCGTGACAGATCTAATGATCCCTGTCACTGGGATTAGTTATATCTGTAATGCCCCTGCCAACCCCGCCCCCCCACAGTTAGAACACATACAGGGAACACATTTAACCCCTTCACTGCCCCCTTAGTGTTGACACCTTCCCTGCCAATGACATTTATACATTATATGTAATCAGTGTCTATTTTTAGATCTGATTGCTGTATAAATGTCTCAAAAAAGTGTCAAAAACATCCGACATGTCCTCCGCAATATCACAGTCCCGATAAAAATTGCAGATCACAGCCATTGCCAGTAAAAAAATAAAAATAAATAAAAACGCCATAAACCAATGTCCATAGTTTGTAGGTTTGTAGGCGCTATAACTTTTGCGCAACCCAATCAATATACGCCGATTGCGATTTTTTTTACCAAAAATATGCTAAACTGATGAATAAATTTGTTTTTTTATTTTTGGATATTTATTATAGCAAAAAGTAAAAAATATTGTTCTTTTTTCAAAATCGTCGCTCTTTATTCGTTTATAACGCAAAAAATAAAAATCTGCCCCCCCACCTCAAAGCACCTTGTCCCCATGTTGATGGGGACGAGAGCCTCTTCCCCACAAGCCTGGCCAGTGCTTGTGGGGGTCTGTGGGTGGGGGGGCTTATCGGAACCTGGAAACCCCCTTTAATAAGGGGGCCCCCAGATCCCAGCCCCTCCATGTGAATAGGTATGGGCTACATTGTACCCCTACCCATTCACCAAAAAAGGAGTGTAGTGTTAAAAAAACAAGAGGCAGTTTTTGACAAGTCCTTTAAAATAGCTATATTCTTCTTTTTTTCTTTCTTCCTCCATCTTCTCCTGGCCCAGTCCTTCTTCTGGTCTTCTGCTTCTTCTTTTAGTCTTCTTGCTTCCTCTCTTTGTCTTCAATCTTCATCTTCTTCTTCTTTCACCTCCTCCGCTCTCCCCGCTGCTGAAGCCTGGCCCCTGCGCATCTCCCAGAATGGGCGGTCTTCACAATGACAGTTCTTTTATAAGAAGGGGCGGGGCCACCCAGTAACTGGGTGGCTCTGCCCCTTCTGCGGCGGTGGTGAAAAATTGGGCCTTGGTGTTGTCGGTGCCAGAACACTGTAACCCCTTGCAGTTACTTTTGTTGGGCACAGGAACGGGCCCTGCTGTTGTAAATTAGTGTAATCGCTTAATGTGACTTGCTGTATATAAATGGTGGCTGCTTTAAGTGGAAGTATCAGGGTATAGTCTGCAGCTACAGGCTATACCCTGGTACCATTTTTTAGAGCAGGTGGCCGGCTATCCGTTGATAACAGCTGATCCGGCTCGGGAGCCGATCGGTCGTTATCCCAGGCAGCGGGAGGGGACATCCCCCCTCCTGCCACTGTCTGCTGCTCTTATCTAACCTCCCGTCCCACTGGGAGACTGGAGTTCTGATCTGGCACATTCGCCAGCTGTGTGGCGTGCCTGTGGAAGCTGGAATCAGCTTCCATCAGGACTCCTTCGTACATTTCCAAAAGCAACGTTACAATGTCACTTCCGGTTTACTTGGTGGCTAACGGCGCCGGTTTTAAAAAAAATGACATTATTCAGAATAGCCGGTTTTGGCGATCTGAATACTGTGAAGTGTAAAGGAGGGATGAGGGGTCTTTTAGACCCCCCATCCCTCCATAAAGAGTACCTGTCACCATATATTACTATCACAAGGGATGTTTACATCCCTTGTGATAGCAATAAAAGTGATCAGATTTTTCTATTAAGGAACAGTGTTAAAAGAAAAAAGAAAAATAAAGGAAAAAATTTAAAGTGCCACCGTCCCCGCAAGCTCGTGCAGCAAAGAAAACGCATAGGTAAGTCCAGCCCGCATATGAAAACAGTGTTTAAACCACACATGTGAGGTATCGCTGTGATCGCCAGAGAGTGAGCAAGAATTCTAGCAAAAGACCTCCTCTGCACCTCTAACCTGGTAACCGTTAAAAAAATCTAAAGCGTTGCCTATGGAGATTTTTAAGTACTGGAGTTTGTTGCCATTCCGCGAGTGTGCGCAATTTTCAACCGTAACATGTATGGTATCTATTTAATATGAAACATCCTCTTTCACAATATACAAAAAATTGGGCTAACTTTATGGTTGTCTTATTTTTTAACTCAAAAAAAGTGATTTTTTCCCAAAAAAAGTGATTGAAAAACCGCTGCGCAAATATCGTGTGACAAAAAGTATTGCAACGATCGCCATTTTATTCTCTAGGGTGTTAGAAAATGACTTAGAACCCCCAAACATTATATATATTTTTTTAATAAAAAAAACTTATTTTAACTTGTATACAACAAATGTAAAAAAGGGCTCCGGGGGTTAAGGGGTTAAAAACTGTATATATATTTTAAGACACCACATCAAGTGTACTATGTACCGTATGTACAGATATAAAGTGCAATACGCTGTGTGTATATTTATATATATATATATATATATATATATATATATTTACCAGGCTGTATATATTTTAATACGCCATGTCAAGTGTACTGTACAATATACCATATGTACAGATATATAGTGCACACTCAATACACGGTATATATATATATATATATATAAGGCTGTATATATTTCAATACACCACGTCAAGTGTACTATATACCATATGTACAGTGTACACTGATATATAGTACACTGTGTATATATATATATATATATATATATATATATATATATATTAGACTGTATATATATACATTTACCTACATTAACCTGCCTGCACTAACTAACAGCTGACAGATTGATTTAAAATTTACCCTATCTATCTAGTTAGCTATCTATCTTTTGTATTTTTTTTTCTTTTTTTTTCAGGTTTTACAGCTAGCTTTATATAGTGTGGGGTGTGGATTGAGGCTGCTGTGCAGTGATTGTCTAAAGGCACACATCAGGCCGCCTGCTGATTGGCCAAAGCCAAGCAGGTCATGTGCATGCTTTGGCCAATCAGCGGGCGGTATTATGTTGCCATTTGAATGCATTATGGGGCATGCAAAGTTGCCGCGAATGCCCCATATTGTTTGGGAAAACTCGAACAATCGAACACTCGATGTTCGAATCGAACTCACGTTCGACTCAAACCAGGAGCTTATCCCTACTGACTGGTGTGATCTGGCTTGGGAGGTGGGCCCCCTTTCAGAACATAATAGCACAGGAGGGAAATCACTGTAATAAGATTGCATAGTTATTACAGAGCTCTTTAATTTTCTTTTTCGTTCAGCCTGCTGGGTTGCCTGTGTGTACCAGGCTTACCTGTCCTGTCAAGTTTGGAGTGTCGCTAGCCTAAATTTAGCAGGCAGCTAGGCTGTAACTGGCCTGATTTCTGGTTGTTTTTTCTCTTAGCCTAGGACATTGTTTGCAGATGCCTGTTGCTGCGGAGTCTTCTCCAGCAGATAGAGCCAGGATATACAATGTTATGGGTTATGAATATGTTGTTCACCCTGGCTGATAACTCTGAGGTTTACTGCCAGTGATGTGGCCTGAAGGACATATATATTTGAGGAGCAAAGGGCATTTGCCTCCCAGTCTTTGCCTTAATAAGAACTGATTGTGAGGAGCCTTTTTGCCTCTCAGGTCCACTGTATGGGGAGGCTTTATCAGCTTCAGAATCCAATCCTAGGGAATGGGACTGTGTTAGGGCCTGAAAGATAGGAAGGTGGCTAGAAAAGGTAATAACTTTCAGAAAGATTGCTTAGCAAATTTCTGGTTTTAGCTTAAAGGTACATGCTTAAGAATTCCTGATTTACATTGAGGTTACATTGAGGTTTAAGCTTAGAGTGGGATATACAGTATAATATGAACAAAGCATATCCTTTTTATAGTGTGGACTTGTCCCATTTGTAATTTCTGTCTGCTGCTACATTCCCCTGCCATCAGAATCCCTTCTGACCAGTTTTTCTGGCATTAAAACAAAAATTATGACAGGGTAAGGACCTCCAGCTGATTTACAGCCTCAGCTCTATTCCTGTGTACTGTGTAAAGGGGGTGTTTCTCTTCCAATCAGCTCTCAAGCACTCCTTACTGAGCTCTGCAGAGCATAACTTGAGCACTTAGTCCCTTTTTTGAACTAGTAGACAAGCTGTATAAATTCAGCACTTTGAACAGATGTAGAGAAGAGATGGCTGCACACAGACAGGTACAACTTATGTGGGAAGATTTAATTAATCTCTATGTATTATCTGGAGCTAGTAACTTCACTGTGTATATGAAAGGGCTTACAATCACTTTAACCACTACAGATCTGCTCTATAGCCGAAAGATGGCTACAGCATGGACCTGAATTGTCGGGCAGACGCCCATGAATGTACGCCCCTTTGCGCATTCCCAGTGCGCACTTACAGCCAGCACGCTCTCACACCCGCTGTGTGCTGCGTGGGCGTGCCTGCGGGTCGGGCAGACTCGACGTCCGCTGGTGACCCGCAATCGCCTAATAGATAGGCAGAACGGGGAACCGTAAACACAGCGGTTCCACATTCTGTGAGGGGGGACACGGCAGATCTATTGGTCCCTGTAATCAGGATCAGTGAGATCTGATATGTCCCTGCCAGCCCAGCCTCCACACAGTTAGAACACACCTAGGGAACACAGTTAACCCCTTGATTGCCCCCTGCAGGTTAACCCCTTTCCTGCCAGTGATATTTACACAGTAATCAGTGGCTATTTTTAGCTCTGATCGCTGCATAAATGTCATTGGTCCCAAAAAAAGTGTCAAAAATGTCAGACATGTCTGCGCAATATCACAGTCCTGCTAAAATTCACGGATCGCCGCCATTACTAGTAAAAAAAAAATAAAAACGCCATAAATTCATTTCCATAGTTTGTAGACGTGATAACTTTTGCGCAAACAATCAATATACGCCGATTGCATTTTTTTTTTTTTACCAAAAATATGTAGAAGAATACATATTGGCCTAAACTGATGAATATTTTTTTGTATATATTTTATTGGATATTTATTATAGCAAAAAGTAAAAAAATGTTGCTCTTTTTTTGTTTATAGTGCAAAAAATAAAACCGCAGAGGTGATCAAATACCACCAAAAGAAAGCTCTATTTGTGGGTAAAAAGGATGTCAATTTTGTTTGGGTACAACGTCACACGATCGCGCAATTGTCAGTTAAAGCGGCGCAGTGCCATATCGCAAAAAGTGCTCTGGTCAAGAAGGGGGCTGAAGTGGTTAAAGGTAGACCTTTAAGAATTGTTGGTATACACTTAGGCATACCCTTGAACTGATAGAGGGGTTGAAGTTATTCTTATTTGAGCAGAGGGATTTTTGTTGGAACTGAGCCAGTAG
This sequence comes from Glandirana rugosa, assembly GCA_018402905.1. Taxonomy (NCBI): domain Eukaryota; kingdom Metazoa; phylum Chordata; class Amphibia; order Anura; family Ranidae; genus Glandirana; species Glandirana rugosa. The sequence goes on along the minus strand of BLSH010174206.1, from coordinate 282,509 downwards.
AACTGCAAGCAGATATTGACAGCATGGATGTCTGTCATTTGGTTGCTGCTTGTTGGACGGTGAGTGCTTTGGGGCTGCTGTAGTCCAGATCACCAATAGCAAGGGGCTGGCATGTTAAACTCAGCAACTCCTTAGAATTTTTTAGCTACAACAGTAAAGGCACTATAATTTCCTTATTAAGGAAGACTATTATAAGACCTATGCAGAAGCCATCAACCCTGAATAGATAGGTCAGAATATGGCCATGGGATAGCTTGAAATTGGAGTAAGCATCGTGCATCTCATGCAGCCCAGGCCCTTTTTGGGTTAATAGTGGTATACAATCAATGTGCTCAGGCCTGTTAATAAAAGGCTTAGGCATAAAATATGTTAGAATTGCATTACATTTTAGCATCATGACTGTGTCACATCGTCTGTTGGAAGAGAGGTTTCAGTTAATTCAGGTTAACATTTACCACTGAAAGTTTCAGTTTAAATAATTTTAGCTAAGGTAAAACATTTAAATGATAGCTGATGTATATACAGTATGTATCCCTACGGTTTCAAAATATTCAAGGATGTCATGCCTCATTAACTTCATTTAAAGGTGATTAGATTTCATATGCCTTCTGGATAACACCTGATTTTCAGTCTCTGGCTAGAAATGAGCAAATTGGTTTACCGCAAAGTAAATGGATCAGGCGCTTTCTAGGTGAAATATGATGTTCAGATTTGTCTGTATTTGTGTGTTCAAAAATTGACCAGTCTTCAGAAAAATAGAGTTGATTCATGATTCCACAGGCAGGAATAGCCTGCTAGTTGCATTTGGAATTTGTAGGGCTGAAAAGAAGAGACCAGGATACAAATCCTATTAAATATCCACACCAAAGAATAAACAGGCATTCACTGTAATTCATGCAGGTTGTGGGCATGCAGTGGGACATATAAAGCAGATTCATATACACACAGAGTGTTGACACAAAGTAAACAGGACAACACCTAAATGCTGAAATGCATAGGGTCTGGGAGAACTAATCAGTACTGAGCAGACATGTCTAGTCAGAAAAAAATGTGATTATCTACTAGCTGTGGCTGTTGAGTCTCTAAGACCCCTTTCACACTGGGTCATTTTTCAGGTGCTACGGTGCTAAAAATAATGCCTGTACAGGGCCTGAATAACTCCCCTCATTCTCCCCAGTGTGAAAGCCCAAGTGCTTTCACACTGGGGTGGTGCGCTTGCAGGATGAGAAAAAAAGTCTTGCAAGCAGCATATTTGAGGCTGTGCACTGAGCGGTATATACACTGCTCCTCCACTGCAATCAATGGGCAGCGCTTCCGAAGCAGCTAAACACTGCCTCGGTCTTGCCATGCGGTGGCGCTTTTAAACACTTGTTAACCCCCTCTTGGGGGTTAAAAGCACCCCACTTCTATCTGCATAGTGACACCATAGCGCCGCTATAATAGCGGTAAAGCGCCGCTAAAGCTAGTGTGAAAGTAGCCTAAATAGTCATAGGCAAGGAGCAGATGATACATATGTAAACAGGGCCTGGAGACACAATCTAGAGCCAAATGCAAATAAAATAAATAAATAAAGACTGCCAGAATATTCAGAGGTAAGAAGAGAAACACAAACAAAATAAACAAGGGGAAATAGGACAAGACCTGCAAGAATTTACACAATTTCACAATTTCATGTGACAGGTCATACTGAATTCTTTGCAAATCAGCAAGAGCATGTTCACACTTTAACTCTAATGTGTCAGATGTTCCCAATTGTTCCCAATTTGTTCATTCTTTCCCTTTTTTGCTGAGCCATTAATCATGACAGCTTCAATGTTACAATTCTGACCTAACCCCTTCACTGCCATGATGTAAGGCATGCAGTGGAGCAGAACTGCTTGCAATTTAGAAGAGTGCCATATTAGGATACATAGATAAAGTGGGGTACCTATGTCATAGTGGTCAAATTTGAGAATATTTAGGTTTTAAGGAGGCTTAAATGGACTTTCATGGTACCATAAAACTTGGAGTAAGCAGTTTATATAAAAAAATCAGTTTTATTATACAAAAATACAAAAAATCGTTTTTAAAAAGAAGACACACAGTTGTGACACAAAAACACATTCAGATACAAATGTGACTCTCAGAATCACAGTTAAGATGATGCATATAGGAACATCCTATAACATCTGTGTGATAACTCTACATGTTTCATGGTCGTTTACACCGCTTCCTCAGGAGTGTATGTAGGAAGGTATAGCATAAACAAAGCATGTGTCACCAGATTACAAATAGAAAATAACCATAGATTAATCATCATAAAGAACAAAACAATGTTCAATAAGGTATGCAAATAAATACATCATAAAATCATACATGGCTATCACCCCAAATGTCCCCTCACCTAGGGTGCGAGTGCGATTCACAGTGTGAAAGTGCCCCAGCAGATATGGGAACCTCACAGGTGTGAAAGAAGGGAAGGTTGTGTTGGTATCAAATCTGTATGCAGAAGATCACAGGGTCAAGGCAGAGCAGGAAATAGAAAACAGGGTTTTTAAATATTTGTTGGTCAGAATAGAGACCACAAACATACGAGGATGTATATAAGCATGTTACAACATACCCATATTATGCATCCAGTGCTGCTTGCAGCTGGCCAGTTCTGTATGCTTTTCATCATCTGCATTCCTTTCTGCTGTAAGCTAATGGCTACTTCAAGAGTATAGTATTTTTTGCTGAGGCACCTGGAACCATGACAGCTCCATCTTTACAATTTTGACTGAACTCTTTTTACTGCCACAATGTAAGGCATGCAATGAAACAAAACTGCTTGCAGCTGGCCAGCTCAATATGACTTACATCATTTGCATTCTCTTCTCTATAAACTCATGATCACCTAAACTGTACTGCTTAATTGATAGATGGGATTGCAGCCACAAAAAATAAATATGGGAGTGCGCATGCGCGGGAGCTCCGAGATGGACGGCTGATCCAGGAGCTCCGCGCTTACCCCGGCCATCGGCTCTCCTAAACCCACCAGCACACACAGGAGGGATCCAGGACGGGAGGGGACAATCCCCCCTAACAGCTAGTGAGCCGCGGAGGTCCAGAAAGCGGCCCCCAAGCCGTGGAACACCCGCTCCGTTCCGTCAGGGTGTACCAAGATGGCCACGGTTGTGGCCTAACACACCACTCGGACCCCAGGAAGCAATCAAAGCCACCCGGACCTTCCATACAGCTCTGGAAAGAGGTATAAACCCCCATACAGCCGAGGAAGAGCTACTCCAGGTTTCCCTACTGCCGATAAGGGAGCTGCAGCTAAAACTGGGTGGACCAAGATGGCCGCCGACAAGGCCTAAAGGACAATGTAAGCCTCCAGTTCACCCATTCTCCACTCAAAGCAGTCGCTAGGGAGGTGAGCAATCATACAAAGCTCTATAAAAGAGGCCCTGATAGCACATCCACTAAAGAGACATCCTGTTAACTCACAAAGTCGGGACTTTTGGGGACGGAGGGAGGCCCCCAATACTGGTGAGTGTAACCTCTGTTTTGAAGAGGGCTCTGGAAGGCTCTTTATTCTTTAAAAACAGCAGGTGACCAGCGGGTTTAATGTCAGTAGTAGGTCCCTAATAAATCCCTGCATGCAGGGAACGACAGCTAGGGGAGTACTTATTCATCTCTTCACAGAGCCAAAACAGGTCCCCCTCTCTGACATGGACTCAACTGGGGCCCCCTCAATTTCTACATCACAAGAAACCTCATCGGAGGTCCGACCAGTTATCTCTCCGGCTACCCTCATGCTCACACCGGGGTCTAATTTACCCGCTCATCAGCTTCTGTCAATATCCCCAGCATCCACGGAGTCGCTCCTACATCGCACAATGGAGGATTCTCCCTTCACCCCGGCGGCCTGCCTCCCTTTATGCCAGCAATAAATGAACAACACTAGCTCCATGAATCAGGACCCTGGCCTAAACACAGCGGACTTATTCAATAAATTCTCTAACCTCTTGGAAAGGGGATTGGCGAATACAGCAGCAAAAATTACAGGGGATATAAAGGCAGATTTTACTATGCTAGAATCCAGAATGGATGCTATTGAGCAAAAACTGGACTTTACTGTGGCCAGAACCAACCAAAACTCTGACCACCTACAAGTTCTTCAGGACCAATTGGACATCGCCCTAGCAAGAATAGACGACCTGGAAAACAGGTCGCGAAGATACAACTTCAGAGTGAGGGGTCTTCCGGAAAACATCACTGAAGTCACCCCGCAATTCAGGACCTGATTAAAACAATCATCCCAAATGTACCTAAACACAGACTAGAGCTGGACAGAGCACATAGAGCCTTGGGATCCCCAAGAAAGGATGGATCCCCCAGGGACATCATAGTCAAACCGCACTTTTATGCCGTCAAAGAGGAAATAATGAGGACCTCTCGATCAAACTCATCCATCTCTTGTATGGGGCATCAAGTCCAGATCTTCGCAGACCTTTCCCCCAACACTATCCAGAAAAGAAGAGCTCTCAAACCGCTTCTCCTAACCCTGCAATGAGCGGAGATAAAGTACTGGTGGGCTTTTCCGTTTGTGGTTAAATTCAACCTAAAGGGGAAAACATTCACCTTCTCAAGTCTAGCAGAGGGGGAAAAACTCCTTCTGCACCTCAAGTTAATTTCCCAAGAAGCACCAATGGACCTCACAGACCCGACTGGATCACACGTTAAGAGACCACTCCCTTCTAGCCCTGTCTCTCCGCTCTGGTCCAAGTCAAAGAGCAAGAAGGTCAAAGACATTAGACCCCCATGATCCACCAGCTGGCCTATTTGGGTTTGTTTTTGCTGACTTTTTAGTTTGGGCCTTCTCTTTGGTTTTGGTAGCAACTTTCACTTACTTAAGAGAAAGCCATGCAATTTGAGCTATGTTGCTCCCCGTTCTTGAATATTGATTAGTAGTTCTTTAACTGTACATTTGTTGGTCACCTGATTCTACAAAGTTCTCATTTTAGCTCTGTATCTAGTGTGGAAGGAGCTTGCATGTTACTAACTAGAGGTTGAGCTTAAAGACTCTATGTAAAGTTATCAACACACTTAAATGCTCTGGGTCTCTCCTTTTCCCTCTGTAAAGTTGCAGTTCAATCAAAGGATGACCCGGCCGGGGTGAGCCCCCATGTGCCTCCACTTACCCCTGGGACTTTCTCAAAATTCCTTGGGATAAGTTGTCTGGCCGTATCGGTTCAGACAATTGTTTTGCCCATTTTTCCGGTTGTTGTTTGTTTCCCTCGTAGGAGGGCAGGGACGATGGATCAGGGGAGACTCTATCCCCTTTGACACCAGCCCGGATAGCTATTTGTAGACGTAAATGTTTCAGCAGTTTCTCTCTCTTCTTCAATTCCTTTCCTCTCTTCTTCTATTTGATAAAGCACCTAACTTCCCTTTATGTTACAGATGCCTTCTGGTCTGTCGGTTGCAGTCTGGGGTTCTCTAACCCTATTGGAAACTACACCACCCCTTTAGGGGTCTCCAGTCCCTGGGTGAGTGCTGCTGTAGCTATAAGCTCTATTCCCCGCATGCTCCATGGCTAAGGCACCCAATAAATACCTCCAAATAGCTTCCCACAATGCTCAAGGTCTAAATTCCCCTTTAAAAAGGAGGAAAGTGCTCTCCCAGTACAAAACACTTAACTTGGATGTTATCCAAGAAACCCACTTCCCCATACGGTACAGCCCCAAATTCCTCCACTCACATTTCCCAGTTTTCTTTACGGCTAATGCAGAATCCAAAACCAAGGGGTAGCTATTCTATTCTCCAAATCCTGGGGCTTCTCCCTCCTCGGGGAAACTAAAGACCCAGAAGGGAGATACATAATAGTAAAGGGTACCATCAACGGGATTATATACACATTTGTATCCTACTAAGCCCCTAACAAGGGCCAACTTAATTTTTTCAAAACGCTGTTCGACACTATCCAGCCATATTTAGAAGGCAGGGTCATCATGGGAGGCGATTCTAATATTGCCTTTTTTTTTTTAACATATATTTTATTAAGGATTTCAAATTACATTGGTAAAATTCAACAGAGCCAGTACAATACAAATGTGAAAAAAGGATTATAGTTAGATCTGTAATAGCATTGCAAAGGCAGGAAAAAGAAGATAAGGAATAATAACATAATAATGTATAGAGGATACAAGCACAGAGTCAAATAAGCAGGAAAAGGGTGCATAAAAGGGGGGGGAGGGGGAAGAAGGGGGTGGAAACCGAAGTAGAAGCATTATCATGTAAAAGAGCACATCACGAATTAAGGGCGAGACAAGCCAAAGAATCAATGGTGAGGAGTTCAAGAGTTTCAAAAGTGGTCAGGTTGTATTCCTGGAGGGGTAGCTTTGGAGTGAGCTTTATCTAGAGACAAGAAAAGAGGGAGAGAGGGGTGCCTGCTGGCTGAGTATGCCGAGGTCATATTGAGGGCTTAATGATATGAAAAGAGTATTATAGGAAGGTGTGGAAAAGGGTCCAAGATCTCAATCGTTGTCACTGTCACTGGAGTGGGGGAAGCTCAAAAGCTGCAGGTCTCTGGGTGAGGATGAAGAGGGTGATGAGTAGGCCTTGTAGGGGTCCCATTTTTTTCGCTGTTGTCTGAATAACATAACGTTGCCAGATGCTCCTTGGAGAAAAGTTCAGAGAGGTCTCTCTTGACCATGGGCATGGATGGTGGTGTAGTGGAGGTCCATTGTTTTAGAATGGTTCTTCTAGTGATCATAAAGCAGGAGGTTAGCCATGCCTTGGTGTGTTTGGGTAGCAGAGAGGAGGCTCCCGGGTGGGGTTGCCCATTCTTATTTCCAAGGTAGCCAAAGAGAAGAGGAAGTGTATCAACGGAGAGTTGGTGTTTTGTGACCTGGCTTGCCAAGTTTGTCACCTGGGCCCAGAGATCATTAATGGGTTGACACTCCCACAGCCTATGTTTCAAGGATGGTCTATAGAGTTTGCCCCATGGGCAGTGGAAGGGGGCTGCCATTGTCTTTAGCGATGAGAAGGGTACATAGGCTCGGTGTAGTATTTTAAACTGTTGCTCCCTCCAAAATTCATTGATTATGTAGGAACGTACAGTATTATAGCCCGCCAGGACTAGGTCTCCCGCTTTAAACGAAGGAAAATCTTTGGACCACATGTGGATGGGATCATGGCTGCATGCCTTTGGGAGGCTTGCAGAAATCGTTCTGTATATATCTGAGATTTTGAGTAAGTTGTTGGTCATGAGATTGTCCAGGACTGAGGTTTTGAACTGCTTTAGTCTGTTTTGGTGGAGAGACACTGCAAAGCTCACTGCCTGGTGTACAAAAATGAAATGGTTGCCAGGAAGGTTAAAACGAGCCTGGAGTACTGGGCAGGGGAGTGCCCTCCTGGAAGAGGGATCAAACAGTTGGGACAGTTTAGTTAAACCTAGGGAGGCCCAAGTGGAAAAGGCTGCAAATCGCTGTGGGGAGGTAAATTGTGGGTGTCCCACTATGGGAAGGAAACTAGAGACAGTGGAGGGGAGATTCAGTTTGGATCTTACTTCCCTCCAGGTTATGTTAGTGTCTCTGTGCAGTAGGTTGTGTTTGAGTTCCACTGGGAGGGAGTGGAGTTTCATATGGAGCAGTGCAGCCAATCCCACTGGGCCCGCCAATTGTGATTCCAGATCGAGATTAGAGCAATTAGAGGTGCCCAAAAGCCAGTCCATACCCACTCTAAGGAGGCAAGCCAGGTTGTAATTTCGTATATGCGGGAGGTTCATGCCTCCTTCATGTTTCGGGAGGGTGAGTTTTGTTAGGGCTATTCTGGGGCGACGGCCCCGCCAGAGAAAAATAGTCAAGGCTCTGTGAAGGGCTTGGATGTCCTTATGTTTCAAAAGGAGGGGTATCGTCTGTAGGGGGTATAGGAGTTTCGGGAAGGTAACCATTTTGAACAGATGGCATCTGCCTACCAAGGAAAGGGGGAGATTGGCCCAATTTTCCATTTCGCTTATCATTTTGGATATAACTTGTGGAAAATTTAAATGGTAGTTGGAGGCCGGTGTTTTGCCTATTTTAATGCCCAGGTAAGTTATGTGGTGCTTGGCCAATAAGAATGTTGATTTGGCGGCCCATTCAGGTGTTCTAGTGTGGAGAAGGGGGAGTACCTCGCTTTTAGCAAAATTGATCCTTAGGTCTGAGCAGGTTCTGAAATTGCTAAAGATATCCTGGATGTGGGGGAGGTCAGTACTTGGATCTGATAAGAATATAAGTACATCATCGGCAAAGAGAGCCGTCCGGATCTCTTGCTTGCCTATTTGGACACCATGGATCTGGGAGTGGAAGTTTAGAAATCGAGAAAGAGGTTCAACTGCCAAATTGAAGAGGAGAGGGGACAGGGGGCAGCCCTGGTGGGTACCTTTGTGTAATGGGGATGTTGTTTGAGATATGATCTGCCGCCACCACATTAGCAAAGGGGGCAGAATACATTGTGCTAACGAGATGAGAAAAAGAGCCTCCAATGCCAAATTTTTGTAAGACCAACCTCAGCCAGCGGAAGTTGATGTTGTCAAATGCCTTTCCGGCATCTAGTGTTACAATGGCTATGTCGCTGGCTGGGATGGCCCTGACGTGTTCAAGGACCGCCAATACTTTGCGTATATTGGAGGCGGCAGTGCGGCCAATGGTGAAGCCCGCCTGCGCGGGGTGGATTAGGGAGGGCATAATAGTTGCTAGTCTTTTGGCCATTATTTTTTATAGGATTTTAGAGTCAAGGTTTAGCAGTGATATGGGACGGTAGGAACCAGGTTCCATGGGGTCCTTGCCCTTTTTTGGGATCAATTTAATATGCGCCTGTAGACCAGACGGAAGGTAGGAGCCACCCTCCAAAATGTGCTGGTACAGATCAGTCAGAGTTGGGGTAAGGTCATTTTTGAGGGCTTTGAAGAATTCTGAGGTGTACCCGTCAGGAGCTTTGTTGGGGGCTAGCGAGGCTATTGCGGATTGAATTTCAGCCCCGGTGATCCGGGATTTGAGCATGTCTAATTGTGAGGGAGTAATTTGGGGTAATTGGATGCGATCTAGGAAGGCCTGGGCTGCTGAGGGGTCGATTTGGTCGTCCCCATACAATTTCATGTAAAAGTCTTCATGGACGTTGTTAATGTCTTTTGGGGTTTGGGCAAGAGATCCATCTGTGGATTTGAGGGCAGTGATATGTGTTGGGATTGGGCGGCCTTTACATAAACGGGCAAGGAGTTTCCCTGCTTTGTTGCCAAATTTGTGTAGCTGTAGGTCGTAGCATGATTGGTGGTATTTTTCCTTGACTCTGGCCCAGGAGTCAAAGGTTTCTTTGGCCTCCTTCCATATTTTCCTATTTACCGGGGAGTTTGAGTGGTTAAGGCGAGTCTGAGCCTCACGAAGAGAAGCACTCGCTTCTAAATATTTTGCTGCTGTTTTTTTCTTGTGCGTGCACGTGAACGATATTATTTTACCTCTTCGGACCGCCTTCCCTGCCTTCCACAGGAGGCAAGGGTCGTCAGAGTGTGCAGCATTATTTTGTAGATAGTCAGACCAGGTAGATTTTAGGGTACTGATTAGTTCAGTATTGCCGGCTAGATGGGAGGGGAATCTCCAGAGTCTGGTAGATTTTGGCATCTCGAGGCCTGATATTGTAAGTGACAAGGGAGCATGGTCTGAGATTACCAGTTCTAGGATTTGCGATTCAGAGGTAAATTGTAGCATGGGAGCATTGCAGAAGAAATAATCAATTCTGGACAAACTTGAGTGGGGGTGTGAGAAAAACGTGTATTCTCTGGCTATGGTGTTGGCAAGCCTCCATGGGTCAATCAAATGGAGTGCTTCAGTGAAGTGGGTTAGGGGAGTCTCCGAGGAGAGTGGTTGTACGTCCGGAGCTGGCACAGAGCGTGTCCTGTCCTCCTGGAGGTGCATCACAGTATTAAAATCACCCCCCAATAGTAATGGGAGATGAAGGTGGGGAGCGAGTTTGGCAGTGAGAAGTTGAAAGAAGGATTTCGAGGGGGAATTGGGAGCATAGACGTTGGCAAGGACTAATTCTCTATTGGCCAGTTTGATTTTCAGGATCAGTATTCTGCCCTCATCGTCCTTCTCCTCTGAGAGGACTTCGTGGGAGAAGTTGTTGCGGGTGAGGATGAGGAGACCCGACTTGCCTTTCACCGCTGAGGACCCATATATGTTTCCCACCCATAATTTGCGCATCCGAGAGAAGTCCTCCTTCCCGAGGTGCGTTTCTTGCAGGAACGTTACATCGGTTTTGAGGCGTTTTAAATGACGCAAGATGGCCATTCTTTTATGTGGAGATCTTAGACCTTTAACATTCCAGGATATGACCTTTATGGTGGGTCAAATGTCGGCAGGGTATTGAATGGGAAGGTGTATGTGATTCTAAGAAACGGGTGAGGAGGCGTCAGGGGGCCCTGACTGTGTGGGTAGCAGAAAAAGGTCTGGCTTGTGTGCTCAACTAGTATGGATGAGGATAGGCTGAGGGTTCCACCGATATGCAGACAAAGGAATAAAACAGTAAAACAAACACAGTGAGAAACTTGTGACTTCTCTTTTTTCCACATGGGAAACATAGCTCCTACCAGGACAGCGTTACCGGAGATGTACCTCTGTTTCCGGGCACGGGCAGTTGTAGGAAGGAGTAGCACCCGGGCAAGACGTACAACCCCAGGGTGTTAAGGCATGCTGGAAGACAGAGTTATGGGTTACAGCCTCAGGAAATCTCCGGAAATGCTGTGCAGGTGCTGAGGGTACAAAGAGAAGCAGTGGTAAAACAAATTAGGGTGAACAACGATTAACAAACAGTGTAGAACATATGAACAAATAAAACTCTCATGAAGGTCGAACCGCATGGAGACTAAAGCCAAATAGTATGGTGCAGTGAGAGCTTAGCTAGAAGGACTTAAAATATCATCAGAATTGCAGATGGAAGGAGTTAGGCCTGGCAGACTTGTGTTACTTAGCCTTATTAGGTAGGTTTGCAGATAATTGGCTGCCTCTTCTGGGTGCGAGAAGGATTTGGCCTCCCCAGTTGAGTCCGTGAAGCGAAGTATGGCCGGATATGACAGGGTAAATTTGATCCCTTTATGGTAAAGAGCAGAGCAGACCGGCTGGAAAGCTTTACGGCAGCGGGCTACTTCTTGTGAGTAATCTGCAAGGATCAATAGCTTGTGCCCTTCCAACTGCAATGACTTGGCATTCCTGAACAAACGGAGTAGTGCGACCCGATCAGCATAGTTGAGATAGCGCACAATTACCGGGTGGGGCATGCGACGATTGTTGGAAGGGGGACCCAGACGATGCGCTCGTTCGACCGTGCAGGTGCCTGTGAGGCCTAAGGCTTGAGGTAGGCGTACAGCACAAATGACCGGTAAGGTGGTGTTGTTGCAGGATTCAGGGAGCCCAATGATTCATAAATTGTTCCTCCTGGTTCTGTTCTCAAGGTCATCTAATTTGTCAAGTATGTAGTGCTGCGTGCGGGATATCTGTTGTTCACTCGCCTGGGAGGTTTGCATCTCATCCTCAACATCTGAGATCTGGCGTTCCAGTTCTCCCAGTTTCCTAGTGTGTTGGCCCAGCTCTTTCTTTATCTGCTGCATGCCCTCAGCGACCGCTCTCTCCACCGCTGCAGAGATGGTGGGAGAGAGGAGAGCAGCCACAGCCTGAGCGATCTTGGCATATTGGTCCTCGTTCGGTTCGGCTTGGTGAGCAGGCTGGTGGAGCTGAGGCGGAGCCGCCACCTCCCCTGATAAATGGCCGTCGGCCATATTGGCCGCGTGTGAGGCAGATGGAGTGGCGGCCGCCAGGGACAGGGAACTGCCGTGAAGGACGAACTGGTCCATCCTTATGGTGCCCGGTGCTGTGGCAGAAGTGGGGGAAGAGTTTGTGGGCCCGTGGGCGGTGTGTAGCTGGCTTTATATGCCGATCGTTCTGGAGCTGCTGTTCCTCACTCCCTTCTCATGTGGCACCGGAACCGGAAGTCAATATTGCCTTTGATCAAGGCCTTGATAAATCCAAACCACTGGGACACCAATTAACGCGCCCGACTAGAGCGAGCTTAAAATTGGCCAAATTGCTTCATGCATCTAATTAGTCTGATGTTTGGAGGGAACTAAACCCAACCAGGAGGGATTATACCCATTTTTCTAATCCTCACAACTCGTATGCACGTATAGATCATCTGCTAGTGCAATCTCACACTACTCCGCTAATATTAAACTCTAGGATAATTGACACTCCACTCTCTGATCACTCCATAGTTCTCATACAATTCCGTTCCGACCCCATCTTTGCAAAACAGTCACAGTGGAGATTAAATGAATCACTACTGGCCGACCCTGCTAAGGTCTCTGAAATTAATAAATCTCTAAAGGAATTCTTTCTACTAAATGACAGAACTGAGACTTCGGCAGAAGTCCTCTGGGCTGCCCATAAAGTCTTTATCAGGGGAAAGATAATACAAATAGCTTCGATACTTAAAAAAGAGAGAACGGCGGACCTGATTAAGTTGGAAAAATTGTTTGCATCACTGCAGGCACTACATAAGGCTAACCCCTCTAAAGCTCTCACTGAGCAACTAGATCAGTGGTTCTCAACTCCGGTCCTCGGGACCCACTACCAGGTCAGGTTTGCAGGATAACTGAAATGCATCACAGGTGATATAATTTGCTGCTCGGTGATTGTAGTATTCTAGTCTGCATCTCCCCAAGGTCATACTTAAAATCTGGCCTGTTGGTGGGTCCTGAGGACTGGAGTTGAGAACCACTGAACTAGATAAAGCAAGGTTAGAGCTTAATATGGCCTTAACAACCAAAGCAGAGAAATCAATCCGCTGGAGTGGTCAGAAATTTTATACACATAATGACAAATCAGGATCAATGCTAGCAGCTAGACTCTCCCCCAAATGTCGTCAACACCAACTCCCCAAAATTAGAGTCCCAGGTCATGGCCTCACCACGAACACGAAGAAAATTCTGGAGACTTTCCATAAGTTTTTCTCAGACCTTTACAGTGCCCTTAAAGGGAATAAACTAGATTCCCTCTCAGCCTTTCTAAAAGATATCCCCCTTCCCTCCTTGACACTCGAACACAAACAGCTCTTGGAAGCTCACTTTACTGAGGAAGAAGTCTTGGGTGCCATTAAGAACTTAAGAAAGGAATCGGCTCCAGGTCCAGATGGACTATCTATACCTTACTACAAGGCCTTTACTGAGACACTTATCCCCCATATGACAACATTTTTCAACTTTAAAACTCAGGGCACCCCCTTGGATCCACAACTCAACTTGGCCTATATAACGGTTATCCCAAAACCTAATAAGAATCCTGAAGAGGTTGGCAACTATAGACCCATATCGCTGATCAACAACGACATCAAAATTCGAAAATCATGGCAAATAGGCTAGCCTCTTTCATAAACTCCTACATTCACAAAGACCAGGTAGGTTTTATCCCGGGTAGACAGGGCTCAGATCAGAAAGGTAGAGCTATCGATCTGATTTACATCCTACAAGCCAACTGGGAGGGCAGCGTTAAGGACGAAGGGTATCACATATTCCTCTTCTGAGCCTTTCCAATAAGAATCCACCACTCCAAATGAACAGACAATGTCGCTACCTCCCCTCCAGAACCACTCCAAATAGGGATCCGCAACTCCAGCTCACCGAAGCATGAAAATAAACATACTAGATCTAGTGCTCACTGTATAATAAGAACTTTTTATTCCATAAAATTAAGGTACTCACATAAAAAGCACTTATACCAAGTGCTAGGTGTAGATAGCATAAAAAAAACGGGTGACACGGACGCTCACATAAATGTCCACGCTTGGAGACAGCGGCGGCTGCGGATGACGTCACTTCCCGTTCCGAACGCGTATCGTCCCGACCTCACTTCCAGCAAGTCTTCAGTGAGCACACTCCACCACCAGCTGGAGTTGCGGATCCCTATTTGGAGTGGTTCTGGAGGGGAGGTAGCGACATTGTCTGTTCATTTGGAGTGGTGGATTCTTATTGGAAAGGCTCAGAAGAGGAATATGTGACACCCTTCGTCCTTGGGGTCATCCGTACCTGAGATTATAACAACAAGCGCTATTGGGCTCCTGTAATGAGAGCCTGATAGGGAAGGTGAGCTGCTAGTGTGGTTGGTGGAGGGAAGTCTTTTCAGGTATTATTCTTTTTTCACGTCGCGAATATTTTCTTTTCTGTCAGGAGAACTATGTCCGGTGGGGCACACCATGTCACACGCTTACAAGTCTGTTTACCTGTATTCACGAGACCACTGTGTGAAGGAGGTGGTTGGTGTGATCGTCGAGTGGAAGGGATAGTCCGAGAGTAATGTCCTCGGGTTATCGCGAACAACAATATTAGAGTCCATGCCTACTGGGGTTCCTGCTTCCCA
>BLSH010174206.1:225281-239044 GCA_018402905.1 Glandirana rugosa | reverse complement strand
GCCTAGTCAACCTCTAGGCTCCTACTCCACATCCACCCCCCTTCCTGTTATTTTACTTGATTTTAATTTATTTTCCCTATCCCCATTTATTTGTAGGGCACTTGCCCTAGTTTGAAGATGATTTTAGAACAGTTATATGGCTTCTACCGTTAATTAATACTTTTCAGACACAGTTTGAAGATGATCCACATTCACCTCCATTTTTGCTTTTTTTATGTTTTTATTTTTTAAAAAATATTTACAGTTATTTCCCTGTCCCCATTTTTTTGTAGGGCACTTGCCCTACCCTTACCCCCATTTTACTTCCTTTTGCAGCCCTCTGGGGCTTTCCAGGACTTTGCTACAGCCATTTTTGTGCCTAAAAGTTCGGGTCCCCATTGATTTCAATGGGGTTCGTTGTCCGTGCGATCGTTCGGGTTCCGTCCGGACCCGGACCCGGACTTTGTCCCGAAGTTCGGACGGACCAGCAGAACCCGAACTTCCAGGTGTTCGCTCAACTCTATTCCTAAAGAAATCCCCTTAAAAGATGAAATAATTGTGGGTGAGTGTAAACTCCATGCATTGCACTATAATAGAGATTTAAGTATAATGTAACTTATTATCTTTAAGCAGAAAATGTTAGATAGCCTGTAACCTATACTCATGTCTGATCGAAGTTTATAAGGATGACACATCGAGTGATATCCATCAATAGCTATGACACAACTCCTAGTTGGAGAATATCCCCAATATGTGGCCTGAGTATCTTACATATGAGGGGAGCTGTGGGACTGGATCCCGTAGAAAGAAATCTATGTGGTTAAGCTGGTTAAGCTGTCTATACCAGCTATAATGGGCCTGCCTAGTGAATTAGATATATCCTTATGTACCTTGGGAATATGGTAAAGTGAGTAAAGTAAGTTTGAGGGGAATGGACCTAAATAAAAAATGGCATTTGTGTTTAGTTAGAATTTTGTTCTCTAGGGCCTGATACGATATTCCTTTATGAGTCAACTTGCAAGATTGGGTCCCCAGGAAGTTTTTGATATGTTTCCTTATTTCCTAACAGTCTATTTGCTTCTGCCAGATATGCCGCCCTTCCTTTTTGACCCCTCCCACTTCTCATAAGCCCCACCCCTTATTGACTCCACCCACTCCGCCCCCTGTATTCCACTTGCTTCCACCCATAGTGTATAGTATAGTGTAATACTATACATACTATAAATACACTATACACTATACCAGGGGTATGCAACTAGCGGACCTCCAGCTGTTGCAAACCTAAAAGTCCCATCATACCTCTGCCTCTGGGTGTCATGCTTGTGACTGTCAAAGTCTTGCTATGCCTCATGGGACTTGTAGTTCTGCAACAGCTGGAGGTCCGCTAATTATGTATCCCTGCACTATACTATATACACAATAGTATACATTAAATACACTATACTATACACTATATACACTATACCAGTGGTTTTTACTCAGTTCTCAAGTACCCCCAACAAGCCATGTTTGCAGGTTTTTCTTTCTCTTGCACAGGTGCTTTAAATCAGAGTCAATGGCTTGGAATTTTGGACAGCTATTTTATCTAAAATAAATTCCCAAAACATGACCTGTTGGGGTACTAAGGTTGAGAACCACTGCATTATACTATATACACTATACTATACACCATATACACTATACTATTCTATACACACTATACTATATACACTATATACTATACACTATACTGTATACACTATATACTATACACTATACTGTATGAGGCTCTAGCTCAATCACTTAAGGGCGTTCATCTTTTCTGTAATGTTTTAACATACATGATTGATGACAGTCATGAAGTTGAACTTGACAGGAATCCCCAGCGCTGTGCACTGCTCAGTCTGCTGCTCTCAGTCTCTGTTTCCTCTCCTCTCTCTTAGACCTCCTCCATCCGCTCTGTGCACAAGATGGATGGCCGGAGGTGGAGAGTGGAGACTGGAGAGGGAGAAACCAAGTGTTGAAGTGTGACTTGTGGCTGGGCAGCAAGCCAGGATGTGCAACTGTAGGCAGGAAAGATCTTGGCATCCTGCCAGGGAGGGACCAAATAGACTAGATGGGCCAGGGTTGGTATTTCGGCCCGCCATAACAAGCTTCTACTATCTAAATAGAATACAGGCAAGCAGCCAGTAATGGTGGAGAATTCATTTTACAGTATTCTAGATACAACTTTTTAATGATTTTAAGGATGAACGTCCTGTTGCTAGGCAGATTAGACTTTTTTTTCTAAGCTACCTAGCAAGTAGCAACAGCAGTACAGGCACAGCTAGAGAGGAACTGAAAATGAAAAATAATTATAGTTTATTTATTTTTTTTTTTTATTTGTTCACTTATTTATTTATTTTTTTGCAACTTCCCCAGGAGCCCCATGGACAAGCCTCAACTGATGCCTTTTTATCTTTGATAACCAACCCACCACCCTTGTCTGGCTGCCTGATCACAATATTAGAATTGTCCCTTAGTTGCCAGAGAAACTCCCTGTCCTTTGGGGATATTGCTGATTTATAAACCTCTCTGGGTTTCAGGAAGATTATCTTAAATTCTGAATAGACCACCTTGTGGAATGTAAAAATAAAGTTGCCTTTCACCCAATATAGGTGAAAGACAGACTTGGGTTTAAATGGGGTGTGCTGGATGGATCCTATGTTCACATACCCAAAACCCTCATTGATTCCCTGGCCAAACTCTTCTCAATTCATTGCTGTCTCCGGCCACATCTCTTCTAGCATGAGTAGAACCTCCTCATCCTGGTCAGAAAGTTGCTCCTCCTCATCCCTATTAGAAACCAAATGTTTTACTTGCAAAAGTACCCTTTGAGCTTTAGATTACGAGTTAAAATGTATTCAAATCTACACAAAAGCTCAAAAAGGTTAGGAGGGTTGGAAGAAGCAAAGTTCAAACCTTTCAAACCTTTATGCAACAGAGCCATTTTTGTCTCATTAAACTCAACAGTAGACAGATTATAGATCTTGACAGTGTCAAAGCCGTTGGTTAGATTTTGCCTCTTTTTGGACTTTGTGCTACCTCTCCTTCCTATACTGATTCTCTGGGTCTTTTCCGTCTGTTCAACCCCCCCATTTGCAGACCTCTCTCTAAAAAAGAAGAAGAGGGGGACTTTGGGGAGCTCACTTTAGGGGTCAATCAAGAAGTGTCTGTCTCAGATGCTAATTCTGTCACTTTCAATTCACTAACTGGCTACTTGATGTCTCTAGTCCCTGAACTATTGGCTTGATGCATTCCATGCAGATTAAGGTGAGTTATGGTTGTTAAGTTTTTTTCCACCGTGGAGGTGCCAGGTCTTGTCAGCTGCCCCACAGTTCCCATGCCACTAGAACACAAGTCCCCTACAGTGTCCGGGTACTTAAATTCTTCGTAGTACTTGCCCATTTTGAAGGGCTTTTTATTATTGTTTATTGGTTTCCCATGATGCCCTTTATTTTTTATACCTTCCTTAGGGGAATAGGGTGAGTTCTTATTTGTGTAATTGTGAATAAGGATCTTAGGGGAATAGGGTGAGTTCTTATTTGTGTAATTGTGAATAAGGATCTGTTTATTTAAAGGCTGCAGCATTGGAAATGCATTCACTTAAGATGTTATGTGATATAATTGGATTTTGTTCATAGTATTAATGTGATTTTGGTTAACACTTTGTGGCGCAGTGGGGGTTGTTAATTAATTAATTCATTTTACAGCATTAAGGAATTGAGTACCTTTCTGAACATGCTTATTTCCTGGTTTCAAAGCTTTTCCAAATTTACTGACCTGGAACAAATAAGTATACTGTATAAGCAAAGTCAGACAGTTATCTGTCCTGATCTACATTCTGTTTATTAATTTCCTTGTCTAAAGAATTATCTAGATATCGATAGTCATGCTTTGGATAGTGATTTACATTATTGAAACCAAATAGTTAGCATGACAATCGGGAAACCAGTGTTCCCATAAGAGGTTGACAATCACCAAGTTTATTTAATGAAACGTATGGAAGTTGAACTCTTACAAGACAGTAATCTGGGATTAGCAATGAAACAAAAACACACAAATTCAATGCAAGGTTCAGTGCTGGCTCACCCAAGTGCGATTTCTGATGTGACTTGAGTTGCAAATAATCATATGACAATAGAGTTGAGTAAATGGTTTGGCTCGAGCATGAGTTTGGGCAGAACATGGGCTGTTCGCCCCATTTAGGGAACACCCAGATTTGCAGGGTGTTCAGCGGGTGCATTCTGTGCCCTGATTAGGCAAAGCTTTGCCCAATAAGGGTACAGTAATAGCTAGTTGTTAAGGAGCGGGGCTGGGAAGGCAGCTACAGCGTCCTTAACAACCAATGAGTTATCAGCTTCAATGGGCTTCCGCGCTGACAGCTGAATAAAAAAAACATTTTCTGGTAAAAAAAAATGGTTTGAGCTGGAGCAGACCATTCTTCACTACTTCAAAGAAAACCACTCCTCAGTGGATGACATAAACATAACCTGGGCTGCCCATAAGGCGGTTATACGAGGGCTCCTTATACAACAAGGAGCAAGGGTAAAGAGGAAGAGGCAGCAGGAGATAGTTGAATTATCCTCTAAAATTGACTCACTAGAAACTCAGAACAAGCAACTACCCTCCCCAAAGTTAACAGACCAAATCTTCTTAGCCCATAATGAACTAAGAGCACTATTTATGAATGACTTTGAAAAAGCCCATAACAGATTAAAAATAACATACTATGCCCAAGGTAACAAGGCGGGTAAATTACTAGCCAACCGCCTCAAAGGATTCAGGCACAAAACCAATATATCCCAAATCCAACATCACAATACGAAAGCAAAATTCTCACATCCCCAAACAATTGCAAATACATTTACCAAATATTATGGATCCCTATATAATCTAAAAAATGATCCCACTTCACCTTGTCCTAACGCGTCCACCATAGCATCCTTCTTACAGAAGATCAGTCTTCCCACACTAAACGCCGACCAACTTGACAGCCTAAACGCCCCAATATCAGCTCAAGAAGTCCTTCAGGCCATCCAAAATCTCCCTAGCAACAAAGCACCGGGGCCAGATGGCTTTACAGGTGACTATTACAAGGCCTTTAAACATATCCTGACCCCCCACCTGGTTGAAGTATTTAGCTCGGCTGCTGCCTCTTCCTCCTTCCCCAAGGAAATGCTCAAAGCAATAATAGTAGCACTCCCGAAGCCAGGGAAGGAGCCTAATACCCCTCAGAACTTCAGCCCAATTTCTCTGTTAAATATTGACCTAAAAATCTATGCAAAAATCTTAGCTTCTAGGTTAATTGATATCCTTCCCTCCTTGGTCCACAAAGACCAGGCGGGGTTCACCAAGGGACGTCAAACAGCAGACGCTACCAGGCGCCTATTGAATATAATACATATTGTGAATCGGAAACGAACGCCTTCTCTGCTCCTAACTTTGGATGCAGAGAAGGCGTTCGACAGAATCCACTGGGAATACTTAGCCCAGACGCTCCACAAATTTGGCTTTGTGGGTCCAATATTCTCAGCTATCATGGCGTTATATTCATCCCCCTCAGCCCAAGTATATGTAGCAGGAACATTATCTATACCCTTCGAAATCTCAAATGGAACTAGACAGGGTTGCCCCCTGTCCCCATTAATCTTCAACCTCCTAATGGAACCCCTAGCCTCCTATATAAGATCACACCCCAATGTCGCAGGATTACTGGTGAATGGAAAACCCCATGTCATCAGCCTTTTCGCTGATGACATCATACTAATTCTCACAGAGGTGGAAACTTCACTGGCTTCGGTCTCTGCAATCTTACAAGAATTTTACAATATATCTTATTATAAAGTAAATGAGTCAAAGTCATCTATATTAAACCTGGGATTGCCGAGTGAGGTGCAACATACTTTAGCAGCCAAATACCCCTACAGGTGGGAAGAAAAAGGGATCAATTATTTAGGCTTAGTCCTAACCCCCAACCTAAAACATATTGTCAATATGAATTACATACCCTTTTCGACATCTCTTAAAACTAAATTGGAATCTATAGGTAAATGTGAACTCTCCTGGTCAGGCCGCTTAGCGGCATTTAAGATGCAAATTCTCCCACAATTACTGTACCTATTTAGAACTCTACCAGTCCCTTTCACCAACCAATATTTCACAGAATTGCAATAAACAGTAAACAAATTCCTATGGAAAGGGAAAAGAGCAAGGTGTGCCTTTAATAAATTAATAAAGCACAGACTAGCAGGAGGGGTGGGTCATGTACATCTTCAGGATTACTATTTTGCAACCATTCTGGCCCAGGCCAAGCAGTGGACACAACGTGACGTTCCCACTCTTTGGGTTGACCTAGAGCAATCACAAATCCCCAATGGAGACTTACTAGGGCTACTTCTTACCTCACCTTCCAGCCGCAATCTAAACTCTACAACAACCATGACGAGTCAGGTGAGCTATCACCCCTACCACTTCCCATAACGGCCCTCCCACTACTGATCCAGGACCTGAACCTTAAAAACTGGACAAGCCGAGGTATTGAATACCTTCATGACATCGCCCTAGACAATGCATTACTACCCTTTAACAAGCTGCAACATAAATATCAGCTCCCCCCATCTGAAAAGTTTAGACATTCCCAACTAACCCACCTAACCCAATGCCACTAATCCCTACAACCCAAACTACCAAAAAAAATAGCCCTCATTTATCAGAACTCGACGAATACTAAAGGGGATATATCCACTATTTATCTTTCCCTTCAAGGGAAATATACGTGTTCCAAGTCCTCCACAATGATAGCATGGGAAAGGGAGTTAGACTTTGAATACCCCATAGACCAATGGCAAAAATCTTTAAACATAGTATACTCATCCACTAAGTGTGTAAACCTTTGGGAACTACATCAAAAAATCCTTCTTCGCTGGTATCTAACCCCGTATAGATTGTCCACGATCTTCCCCTCATGCCCCCCTGCCTACTGGAGAGGTTGTGGAGTGACGGGTACATTGTTCCACTTATTATGGACTTGCCCTAAAATTCGCCCACTGTGGTCTCAGATTAACCACATTATCATAGACATAACAGATTCAAAAGAGGAGTTATCACCAGGAATGGCAATACTATCCCTGGATCTGCCTAAACTTCATCACTCCTATAGGATCCCAATCTCCCACATACTACTAGTCACCAGATTAGTCATAATGAGACATTGGAAACAAGAACAGCCTACGACACTAAGAGAAGTTATACAAACGATCCATACACACCAAACCTATGAATGTTCATTCACATCCTCACTTGGCAATCCCGAATCTACTCAGGAAAACTGGCAACCCTGGATTAAATGGTATCTTGACTATAAATTAAAATGAATATATATAGAAGTCAGGATATGGGGGCCCGACTGCCACCCAAGTCGTATTGTTGCTTTTTATGTTGTTTTCTATTCTATTAGTTTTTGTTTTGTTACACTGTCACCTCCAATGGGGGGAATCTCTAACCTACAGGATAACTCAGAGCAGCTACGTGGTCATTGTGTAAGGGGTGGCTGGACAAGGGCTCCCCCCGGGCCCAGACACAGTGTGGTCCCATAAGGGATGCCTGGCCGTGGCGGGGGTCCCTCCCCCCAGTCCCCTGCGAGCTGAGATGGTGGGATCTCGGTCCCTCCTATGTTTGTTTGTTCATTCACTGTTCTGACATATATTTACAAAACCGTCTGCTCCTGCTATACAACCTTGTGTAATGCTGTACTCCTGTAAGAAACTTAATAAAAACTATTGAAACAAAAAATGGTTTGAGGGGGCGTGGCATTGAAGCTGGAGGACGACGGACGTGTCTTGGGAGAGCTCTGGATCCCCAGACACAATCCACGGGCATCTGACTTCTCGCTGGATGGGTGAGCATCCAAATGCACCCAGGAGGCATCCTAACATCGTCCACTACAATTTCGAGCTGGTTATCTCGGCCGCCCGTGCTTGCCACCCGCGATACCTGAAAATCTAGGCCGCGGCTTCATCTGTGGCCTAGGCCGTGACAACCAAAACGATCATCCAGCCTCTTTGGCTCTGGGCCCCGAAACACGGCTCTGGGGACCCCTCTCACACCCCCAACAGACCCGGCTTAAAAAAAAAAACTCCACTGTCCCACACAGCTCCTCAGGGAACCCTCCGCAGGATGGCCGCCGCCATCTTAGAAGCGCTGATACGCTACACCCCTCATTATTCATCCCCATCTGGGACCCCACCAGCCGGACAAGACCATCCCCTAACCACCGCTCTCCCTCTGGCTCTGGGACAAGGTCCAATCCGCCTCAAATATACCGGCTCTGCAGCGGCGGTCTGAGGCCTAGTCACGGCCGTCAGACCGCGGACTAAATTTTGACGCGGCCCGCGACTAATACACCTCCTAGGGCCCTAGGAGCTTGCTGATCCGCGACCCCGAAGGCTACCCACACATACCGGGGAACTTAAAATCCAATAGAAGGCACAGTCTATGCGAGAAGGCCCTCAAGGCCTACACGGTGGCTATCTTGGTCCACCCAGATCCTCCAACTATACACCCAGGACATTACGGCGGCCTTCTTTATACACCCATACTCCCATATCCAGCACTCAAGCTCAATAAAGACGCCATTTTGCTACACCCAAAAACATTTAATCACATAACAAAGAGACATCTCCTGAGGATGGTGTTAGCCTAAGTCCCTGCTTTCTTCGATCCCCCTACTAAATACCAGAGAGACCTACGATCGAACATCATGGGCAAACCGGACAGCAAAAAGTCCCCCTCCCGCTCCCGCTCTCCCAGAAGAGAAAACCCCCAACAAAATGGCAACATTTCTCAAATGTTCTGGTCCCGCTCCAGGGACGAAGCTTCCGCTTCTCACCAGAGCACGAACACCGAACGAGCGACAAGTAGGAGTCCCACTAGAACCCAAGATCCGCAGTGGAAAGAATCCCTTCCGCCTCCCATGCAGACACTCAGCCTGGACGATTTAAAAGCAGTAGCGGCTGACATCAAAGACACTCTTTCCGCTGCCATTGCTAACCTTAGGAGTGACCTACAGGGAGCATCCGCACGTCTTGACGTACTAGAGGAAGTCACAGATAACTTTGACCATGCCATACATGAAACCAGATCTACACTAGACACACATACCATGCAACTAAGAGACCTTCACCGAAGTCTAGAAGACCTGGACAATCGCGGGCGTCGACATAACATCAGAATCAAGGGGCTTCCGGAAACCGTGGATAATGATCACCTCTCTGAAGCTGTTCTCTCCATCTTCAATGATCTCCTCGGGAGACCGCCGGACACCCCTATTGAACTGGAACACCTACACCGAGCTCTGCGACCCCGAGGCAGGGATAATGAGCCCCCCAGAGATGTGGTCGGCTGCCTTGTCAAATTCTGCCTCAAAGAAGAAATTCTCCGACATGCCAGACTCAGAAGACGCATCCTATACAGGGGAACAGAGGTAAAACTTTTTCAAGATCTGTCTCCTATAACCTTACAAAAACGAAGGGCCCTCCGGCCACTCTTAGACACGCTACAGGAAGGAAACATACCGTATCGATGGAAGTTTCCCCTTCTCTCTCCAAGCAGGAGCAGCTGGCAGGACTGCCTACCTCAGACACCCAGAAGACATCCGTTCCTTCTGTGAGACCCTACACATACCCCATGTGGATATCCCTGACTGGAACAACAGCTACTTCAACTCCTTCCAACCTCAAAGACAGGAAGAACCGATAGATGTACACCAATGAGGCTCATACACCCCATCCAGAAGACCCAGATCTTCCCCTTCCGCCTCACCACCTCCAGCAAACCATCGCTCCCCAGGGGGAGGCAGCATCCCAGCCTCCCCCGCACACAGGAAGGCAAGGAAGGACTAAGGCCTCTCACCACCCACAACAGCAGCACTCTTCCAAGTTGACCTCTGTGCCACAGGATGGGACCTCCTAACTCAGCACAATAGTGAATAATGACCCCATAGCTCACACGAGGCCCACTTCCTCCCCCTACCTGTCATTAACCCTTCACAAACTACTCCTAATTGAACTGGGTCACTCCCCGAATTGCTGACACCTCGAAGGAGCTCAAGAGAGAACCACCCTAGGGGTGGAGAATTCAAATGTCATGTACTCTGTAAACCAGCTCTTTCAGCTAAGGATCCTCAGGCCTATTGGTTTAACCCCTCAGCAGGCTCTCCAAACTTCACCCGGATCGAACTTTCTGGTACCAAAGTAGGGCTTGCATGAGGATTCTGGGCTGAACCCCTTATTGACAGCCCCTTTCACGCTGGTCTATGCGGACCATTATACACAAACAAACTAAAAGACCGCACAATAGACCCCCTCTCTTTTTGGCCCCCGATGATCCCCTGGATGCACCCAGGACGGGCCACACCTTGTACTTGAAAGACTAATGACAAGGCTCGACCTCACCACCCCCACCTTGGGTCGAAGATAGCGCCCTGACCCTTTAATTACCCAGAGCTCTGTTCTAACCCATTAAGTCAGACAAGCTTCGATCTCAACCTATTTGCTGCCTCAAGGAGCCCTAAGAAGGGATCATGACAGCCCCAGAAGATAAGATATCAGCAAATATCTGCCCAGACATACCTCATACATCAAGCTCTTCTTCATCTTACTACTTGTACATTTGGGGTGATGAGCAACATGTTAATGTTTAAGTTTATATTTCTTCAGTTTGTTTATCGTTTTCTTATAACGAGCATGAGTCGGACACGGCCTGACCACCGGGTATCGGTACGCACACCAATGTGGATAAATAAACTGACCCTATTCATGTAGGATTTCCCGGGTTAAAAGTTACTCAAACGACTAATAAAACGCCTTTCTCACAACATGCCTATGGGTCACGCAGGGTCAGTCTCAGCTCCAAGGTCCCATCCCGCACGATAATGCTCCTGTTTCCCTCTCCAGGCTGCTGTTACTGCTTTGTTTGAATTATATTATGGTGCTTCACACATCCATTTACTACAGTCTTGTTTAAGGTTATCGATTGCGAGTTATGTTCTAGCTTTTTGACGCACTGTCCACGAGAAAGAATTTAACATAACATTACCTATTCACAACCACCGAGACACCATCCGCGACATAAGACGCACCGCACACTTCCAGACACAGCGCTCCTTAACTATGATAACAAGAAGAAACCACATCTGCCCACTTACCACTCCTTCCTACCACCCATCAATCAATTGCCACACCACATCCTGCACTACTAACAACTCCTCCCCCACCCTGTCTTGTAATAATACTCTCCATGTATATGATACCGCCCATACCGAGGCACATTGAACCCTTGCCAGCCCATTCATTCATTCCTTTACTCTCTCTGGCTCATTTGCGGACTAGTTCCAAATCCTCAATGGGGGATCGAACGAATACCGCAGACAGCATCACTCACTCAAAACTCTCAATACCCTTTTAGACATTACTCTGAGTCATCTCGACGCCGCTCTAGCCTAACCACCTCCCCCAACAGCACAGAGCAATCTGTGCACTCAACTCCTGGCTTTCCCTGCCCCTCTAGGACAAGATAGCCGGTCTATCCTGTTAGCCGGATACCCTACCCTCCCTGTACCCCTCCCTTATCAACCCACCCCCACATTCTTCTCCCACCCTACCCTCTTTCCAGGACTTTTTTCATTCACCCTCTACAAGCATACACTCACCCTTATTCCATCTTATTCCATCTGTCTCCACACCACCCTGACATCTGATTCATTTAGCTGACCCTCTAACCTAAAGCGCTGTAACATGGCCTCCTTTCACACTCTAAAAGTATTCTCGCTTAATGCTAAGGGGCTAAACACTCCCGAGAAGAGGTCAATGGCACTTCGTGAACTTTCTAAACAGCATGCCCAAGTAGCCTTTTTTCAGGAGACCCACTTCAAGGACCCTAATGTGCCTAAGCTGACGAACCCCTTATACCCAGAAATTTACCACGCATCTTCCTCCTCCTCCAAAACGAAAGGAGTGGCAATCCTGATCTCTAAAAACCTTCCCTTCACATTTAAAGATCATTTAACCGACCCAGAGGGCAGGTATATTTTTGTGAAGGGCACGGTTTACGACAAGCCGATGACATTCGCAAACATATACTGCCCCAACACATCCCAGGTCTCGTTCATCAGGTCTGTGATCGATCTACTAATCCCCTTCCATGAAGGCCTGGTAATATTTGGAGGAGACCTGAATGTACCCTTAAACCCAAACACAGATTCTTCCACTAACTCCACCTTGATACCCTATCGTGCTCTAAAGCAAATAAAGTCTAATCTCAACTCCCTACTCCTACATGATTCCTGGAGAACGCTAAACCCAGAAACCAAAGATTACACCTTCTTTTCACCCCCCCATAATAAATACTCCCGCATAGATTATCTTTTTCTCTCCCAGTCCGATCTGCCATTTCTACACCAAGCGAGTATTGAGCCCATGTATCTCTCTGATCACCATCCCATCACTCTGACATTAAAATTCCCGGCTCACCATTCAGAATTCAAAGCTAAAACCTGGAGATTTAACCCATCCCTCATCAATGACCCGACACACTTTACCAGACTGAAGCACACCCTACAAGAGTACTTCCAAAACAACACTGCAACCGAGACCTCCCCCACAATTCAGTGGTTAGCCCATAAATGTGTGATAAGAGGGGAATGTCTCGCCATCGCCTCTCAAATCAAAAAACAAAAACAAAATGACATAAAGACCCTCACCTCCACTATACACAAACTGGAACTAGTACATAAGCAAACTAAAGAAGCCCAAGTCTACTCTAAGCTGCTCTCGGCCAGACGCGACCTCCTTAACACACTAGGCAAGCAGATTACACGCAGATACCTATTGACGACAAAGCTATACTACGAACATGCTAATAAAAGCGGGAAGCTAATGGCCAGACTGCTTCAGAATAGGAAGGCCCAAGCAACGATTCTCCAAATCCGAGACAATAAGGGCCAAAACTATCACAAAACGGAGGAGATAGCCCAACAATTCGTGAACTACTATACAGAGCTGTACAACTTATCCCCACCCTTCCCTGAAAATCCCATGTCACAGTCAAGGACTAAGGCGATTGAAAATTACCTAACAGCCCACGGGATGCCAACCATACCCTCCAATGAAGCTCTTACTTTAGAGAGACCTATCACCCAAGAGGAATTCAGAGTTGCCCTGAAAAGCATGAAGCCAGGTAAAAGTCCCGGGCCAGACGGCCTTATGACCCAATACTACAAAAGCTTCGGAGATATACTCATTCCCCACTTTCTCAAGACATACAATTCACTCCCGCAAGACCAAACCCCCCCAACCCAACTATTGGAAGCGCATATCACAATAATTCACAAAAAAGGAAAAGACGGTACGAAAGTCCAAAATTACCGACCAATATCGCTCCTAAACAGAACGCCCTCACTTAACATACAGAACTCTTTCACCCCTTACTCATATAGAGGCTTCGAAAACATCATAACCCAGTATTCCGGCAGACCGGGCCCTGAAAATGGACCGAAGTACGAAAAGTCCCGTTGAGACTTAAGGAGAACCCACTATCCAGAGAGATTTCATTCTCGAAGTAACCTCCCATACCAACCGTAGGGCACCCGACAATCCATTAAAAGTTAGCGGAATCAGGAACTGACACTGTACCCTAAAAGTCCCTTCCCACCCCTATTCAACATGTCGAGACATATCATCAAGTGCTTAACAACCCGATAGAGGAGG
>BLSH010174206.1:202630-214022 GCA_018402905.1 Glandirana rugosa | reverse complement strand
AGCGGTATGTGAAATCTCTAATTTCTGCTATCTGTCCTCAGAGCAACAGCACAGACAGCAGTAGTAAAGTAATCTATCTCAGGATGCAGGATCAGGTCTTAAAATGGCTAAAATCTGTCCCTCACGCCGTCAGCTACCTTTCCCTATACTAACCCAAGGAGCATGTGACTGCAGCACTGTGACTCCAGCTTATAAAGAGGCTGGGTCACATGATGCACCGGCCAATCACAGCCATGCCATTAGTAGGCATGGCTGTGATGGCTTCTAAGGGCAAACCAGTGAAACGCTTGTTGATTGGCTGCCCTGCAGCTTCTCAACACGTGGAGTAAAATAGCAGAACCCCGGACCGAACCCGAACGATTTTTGAAATGTCCGGGTCCGGGTCCGTGCCACGGACACCCGAAAGTTCGGTACGGACCCGAACGTTACAGTCCGGGTTCGCTCAACACTATTCATAAGCTGTAAAGCTGGGGAGAGGCTTTTCTCTCCAGATTTTATGTAGGAATTTAGAAATTTGGCTGAACCTAAATTTTTCAGAGTCAGGGAGTTCAATTTTACTTACACAGTAGTTTATGAATAATGGGCCTGTGGCCGTGTAGAAGTGTCCTATATGAAATAACTCTTTGTTCAGCCACCATTGGAATGCTTTAATGTTTAACCCTGGGGAGAAATCAGGATTATTAAAGAGGTGCGCTAATGGTTTAGCGGGAGACACTAATGACGGAAGGTATCTAAGTTTATCCCACAATGCCAACTCATTGGAAAGAGTTGGGGCAATGACCAAGGGCCTATTTTTGGGGGCACACCATAGGTAAAAGTCTAATGTGTGCCGAGGAGTAGCCTGCCTCTCTATCTGCACCCAGTCCGGCTTCTCTAATCTAGAGTAAATTATTGACAATTGTGCCAGCCTGGCGGCCAGGAAATACTTAAAGAGAGGAGGTAGACCTAGACCTCCCCTCCATCTGTGATGGTATACAGTGTGTTGGGGAATCCTATATCCTGAGCCTCCCCACGTGAATTTGAGGATTTTGCTTTGGAAAGAGGAAAGATGATCCTTCCGTATTGGGATGGGTAGAGAGCGAAAGAGATAGAGGAGTCTAGGCATTAAAGTAATTTTCACTGAGTTTATTATCCCTAGCCATGAGATTTCCTGTTTAGACCATCGCTTAAGGTCTGCCTCTAGCTTGCGAAACATAGGGGGATAGTTATTGATTTAGAGGGTTTCAAATTTAGACGAGAGGTTTATGCCCAAGTATTTAATAGAGGATTCACTCCACTCAAACTTAAAATCTGTCTTTAATCAGGATTAAACACTATCTGGGGGGGCAATGAGATGTTTAGCCCTTGGGATTTTGTATAATTAACCCGGAGACCAGAAATTTCAGAAAAATTGTCTAATAGCCAGCATAGATTGGGGAGGGAAGTCATTGGAGAAGTTATAAATACTAGAATATCATTGACGAACAGGCCACATTTGTGTTCCTGATGGCCACATGAAACCCCTTTAATGTTAGGGTTGGTTCTAATGGATATGGCGAGTGTCTCTATCACAATTGCAAAAATTAGGGGGGATAGTGGGCAGCCCTGCCTCATGCCTGTCTTAATAGGAAAAGGTTTGGAGTCCTTGTAGTTTTATTGATGCCTGGAGATGAGAGTAGAGAGCTCTAATGAGGCCTAGAAACAACTGAACGAATCCCCATCGTTTCAGTAGGGAAAACAGATAGGGCCATGAGACCGAGTCAAAAGCCTTATGAAGATTCATAGAAAGTAGCATCCCTTTCTGTTTAGGCCCTCCAGACCACCTTTTTTTATTGATGTATAGATACTAAGTTAATTACCTGTCTAATTTGGCCAGGACCCTGTCAACCTGGTATGAATCCCACTTGGTCTTTGTGGATGTATATATCTATAAATGAGGCTAGACGGTTTGCTAACAGCTTAGTAAGAATTTTTAGGTCATTGTTAATGAGGGAGATAGGGCAATAGTTGTCCACTTCCTCAGGATTTTTCTTGGGCTTGGGAATCACTGTAATGAATGCCGTGTTTAGATGCGTCTCCAGGGGTTCCCCCCTTCATTTTGGTGTTAAAGAATCTCGCCATGTGTGGTGCCAAGGTGTTAGCGAAAGCCTTGTAGTAAGGGACTGATAGGCCATCGGGTCCAGGGGCCAAGCCCCTCTTGAGATCCTTGATGACCTCCAAGACCTCCTCCTTGGAAACTGCTGCATCCATTAGGTCTCTATGTTTGTCCGAGAGGTGAGGTAAGGGAGTGTCATCAAGAAACCCTGTGATTTCCTCTGCATTCTCTACAGGCAAGGGGCTGTATAGTTTCTCATAGTAGTTTTGGAAGGCACCTAATATTTTGTCAGGATTGGCCGAGGGGGATTGCCAGAAACCCTAATCTTGGGCATGGAGAAGTGTCTGACGTAAGGAGTCAGCTTCCTTGCCAAAAGGGAACTCATTTTATTACCCTGTGTGTAATATTTGTTTCTACCCCATCGGATCCTTTTCTCCGCTTTCGTGGTGAGGACCAGGTTCAGCTCTATCTTAACCTTGTCTAGTCTTTCTAATAGTTGAGGGAAAGGGTGGGCTTTGTGCTCAGCTTTAATTGCCAGGAAGGATTCCTCTAATTTCTTAAGAGAGGCCCTTCTCTCCTTTTTGATCCTAGATGCTATTTGCATGAATTTTCCTCTTATAAAGGCCTTATGTGCTGCCCACACTGATTCTACTGATGTATCCCCCACCTTATTGAATGAGAAATATTCCTGAAGGCTTTTATCAATTTCTACAATGTTTACTGTATCCTCCAACAACGATTCTTTAAGTCTCCAGTGTGGTGTGTGAAACTCCTTGGACTGGGTGTGGACAGAGAGGGAAACTATAGAATGATCTGAGAGGACTGTATCGTGGATGCGAGAATCTAGTGTGATGGGCAAGATGATGACCGGGGTCAGTAAGTGATCGATCCTGGAATGAGTTGTGGGGGATGGAAAAGTGGGTATAATCCCTCCTCGAGAATGCATTTCCCTCCATACGTCAACTAAGTTATATGAGTGAAATAATTTAGCAATTCGGAGGCTGACTCTAGATGGGCGAAGGAGTTGATGACCTAAGGGCCTAGTCTTGTCTAGGGATTGATCAAAGGCGACATTCAAGTCGCCTCCAAAAATAATTGTGCCTTCTAGGAGGGGAGAGAGGGAGTCTAACAGTTTTTGAAAAAACTGATGCTGTCCTTTGTTGGGGGTGTAGTACGAAATTAGAGAGAAAATTTGACCATCTATGCCCCCCTTAACAAGAATATACTTGCGCTCTGGGTCTCTAACGTCTGAGAGCCATGTAAAGTTGCAGGTTTTGGACAAAAGAATGGCCACACCTTTGGTTTTGTTTGCCACGTTGGCTAGAAAAAATTGTGGAAAATGAGAGTGTAGAAATTTTGGATTGTATTGAACAGGAAAATGTGTTTCTTGGAGCATGAGGACATCTAATTTTAGGGATTTATAATGGTCACAGATTTTTCTAAGCTTTATGGGTGAGTTAAGGCCCTGCACATTGTGTGTAGCGACCTTCAGAGGAACTTGTATGTGGTCAGCAATCAGTCCTGATGCAAAAGGTGTTGATGTATCTGTGGTCATTCACCTTCCCTCGGGTCGACCGTACGCCTTCACTGGCATTCTGAGCGAACTGATCGTCCTGAGTTCCTGGGCTTGTCCTGGGTGAGACAACCTGGTTGGAGACTACTCTGAAAATAGAGAGAGAGAGATTAGGGAGTACAAGGATAGAATAACGGAAAATGGCAATATGAAGAAGGACAATAATGAAATGTTTGGCCGTAACCGCCAGACAACCTATCCCTCAGCTTACTCAAAGAGGTCCAAGGGATAGGCGGAGGTGCAGGTGAACCACCCCCTGACAAGGAACCCTTTGAATAAAGTCAAAAAATATAACATCTTTTGTTAAGAAACAACAAAACTGACCACAAGCCCAAGCTAACCTGGGTCCAAGGGGAAACAGCTTACATCCCAGGTCCAGTCCCAGACTGAGAAGACCCCTCCCCCCCACAGAATGAGGGGGAGTAGTTCCTCCCAGATAGGGGACCACCCACTAAATGGTTGAACAAGTTAAATAACCTATCCTTAAGAAGGGTGACTCGGGTATGTGTCGTACACTCCTTGATTCTTTTGTGTCCACTGGAAAATCAACAACCCATAAAACAGTTCTTTCCTTTGTGTGCACCAGAAGTCAACTTACCAACTTAGGAAGACTAAAACTTGGAGTCAAAAAAGCTCAACTTGACAACCCTGCTGTAGGAGGCTGAGCACCTGAGACAAAGGCTGACTAAGAACAGGTCAGCAAATAATACTCGCGCCCCCCCCCTTGCACTGTCTTTAGAGCATGGGGGGGCTGGCTTGCTCAAAACAGTTAACATAATGGCTATAACGTAAATACACCTGACAGTTTCAGAGGAGCCAAGATTCAATAGTTCTCGTGGGACGCTCATGAAGGGGAGAGCTTGAAAAGGGCCCTAGAGTAAAACCGAGCAAAATACTGTCTCTAGCTGGAACAGCAGCTTCATGGTGGGCCATTGTCTTTAGCCTTTATCCACAATGGAGTCCTGGAACTGGTGGGAGACTGTGTCTTGTAAGAACTCGGGATGTTGTTGGATGTGTCCATGTCGGAATCCTGAGAAATTAGTTTCAGATGAAGAAGTAGCTTCTCCCCCTCTTGGAGAGAAGAAAAGGCATAGTCCCTGCCTTTGAAGGTAAACTCGACAGCAAACAGAAAGGACCATCTATACTTAATTTCCTTCTGTGTCAGCACCGTCAAAAGTGGCTTTGAAGCTCTCTGTCTTTGAATCGTGGAGGGGGCCAGGTCGGCAAAGATTTGCACTGGATGGCCTTTGCAAAGAATCCGAGCTGTTGTTCTAGATTGTCTCATGACCCCCTCCTTGATAGCATAAAAGTGGGGTTTAACTATAATGTCTCTTGGGGAGCCATCCTTCCTGGGGGGGCCCAGAGCTCTATGGGCCCTGTCCATTTCAAGACGGTGTTCTGGGGTGTCCGGCAGGAGGTTGGTGATCAAGTCCTGTATCGCATCAGAGACATCTGTGATTGCTTCGGGCAGGCCTCTCACTCTGAAACTGTATTTTCTCAACCTATTTTCAAGGTTGTCAATTCTTGAAAGAGCCGTGTCCAATTGGTCCTGTAGATTACTGTTGAGATCGGAATTTTGGTTAGAAATTGCCGCAGTGGTGTCAAGTTTATGTTCGATCGCCTCCATTCTGACCCCCAGCATTTGGAAGGCCATTTTGATTTTCCCTGTTATTTTGGCCACTGTATTGGCTAAACCCCTTTCCAATAAATATGAGAATTTCTGGTAGAGGTCCTCTACATGGAGGGAGATCCCTTTATTAGGGGTGCCAGGCGATTGCAGGGCCGGGTTGTTAGGCCCCAGGGGAGGAGAGTAATATTCCCCCTGGATGCGGCATAGTAATGACTCTGTGGAGGTTGGAGATGGTGTGGTGACCTGCAGATTGCCCCCATGGGCTACTGGAGTGAAAGCCAGGGTTGCAGGGGAGAGCACTTGCCTTTGATCCAGACGGCTGATCTTGCTGGGGTCCTCTGTGCCTTGTACCTCATGGATTCCTGTAGCAACGGCCAGAGCGGTGGCCATCTTGGTACACCCGTGATGCGAGGCCACGGCGAACAGCGGGCCTAAGTCCTTCTTAGCGACTGGACTGGCCATGTAGGAGGGTAGCAGCCTTTTCTGGGGATCGGGATGCCCCCACCTGGGCTTCTTCCAAGGGGCTGTGGAGTCAGGAGGGCTCCGTTGGCGGGCGGTGGCGTGGAGCTCCCGGCTCAAGCAGCCATGCTGGGACTCTCGTGCATTCGCACTTCCATTTAAAGTTATTTTGATGATGTCTTATATACAGTATAGGACAGATTTAAACCTTTCACTGATGAGGCATACGGCTTACATCAGAACAAGACCTTCCAGAAGGCCACATTAGTAAGCCTTATATAAATGGAATTTCCTCTTCTGCTATAAACGCCTGGTCTCTTCAATTAACATTAACCCCTTAATAAAAGTGGTCCTCATACTTTGCTGAGTAAAAAAGCCATTGATAGTAGTTATTCGTTCAAAAATTGATTGCCCCCACAACTCCACTGCCACTGCTTCCCTCACTGTTCCTCTGCAGTTTGTGCAGTCTCAAAGAGACTGAAAGAGAACAGTCTCTAACCACTGTATTTATTCGAATCACTCTCCCTCATCTTTGTTTGTTCTGTGATCCCTCATCACCAGTCTGTCTGCGTCCTTGAACCCCTATGGCTTTTTTTTACCTTTCTTGGACTCTCCCTTTGTCAGTATCTGTCAGCACACAGGGGGAATCTGATTTTCAGGCTAGTAAGTGGGGCGCGGGTGATATGCATGCTTCGCTTGTTTTCTGACCCCCTGCATGAACACAAGAATATTCAGTGCAGAGTGTGCTGTTTTCCTTCATAGTGAAAGACATAGTAAACATTAGTCACGTGTTTACTAGGTCTTCCATTTGAAAATGAACACAGAGTGCTCTGTACTGAGCATTCCAGTGTTCAACTGGGCTGTAAATAAGATGGAGATTATGGACTCTATGTCCTCAATCTCTTTCTATAAGTCAAAAGTAAAGCATTATGGGTATGTTTAGAACCCTGATATTTCATAAAACTCCACTGACAGTACAGTAAAAAGAATGTTGTTTATTATCTCAGTACAGTTTATTATGTTAGATTTATTAAGACTTTTGTAACTTATGTTGTGTTTTTGTGCACTAATTGTTATTGTGTATTTTAGTGAAAATATTTATTATCATTTTGGTTAACATTTGTGCAACTATCACTGAACTCACAGAATCAGTAGCATCTTTTTATTCTGTTGGTTCTGTGATTTCAGAAAATATATGAATTGGGTGGTCTTTTACAAAACTCAAAAAATGTAAATGAAAAATAAAATAAGGTAAAAAAACTGTCTAAACGGTCTGGGTAACTGAGAGTAAGGCTGGGTTCAAACTGGAACCCGCGGCAGCTCCCAGAAGACATCGGGTGCATGCAGGTCCACAGCTTCAGGTCCAATTTCAGTCCACATTTTGAGCTGAATCCAGACCTGAAACAGACCAAAAGACACACAGCGTCTTTGTAAAAACCGCACCGGACCTGCTGCGGAGATGTGTGAACTGGCTCCATAGAGAGTTGGTCACAATGCGCAGGAGGCAGGTAGGGGCTTTTTATGTTTTTTCTTCAATAATAGCCTGCCTGCTCAAATGATAATGTTATAGTTTTATATTATTATTTTTTTTGTATACAGTATACAGTATATATTTGCTTTCTCATACAGTTTGTTTACAGCTACAAATGCAGTATACAAATGTAATGTCCCTCCTTTCCATTATTTTAAGAGTTAAAAAGAAGAATATATTTACCATAATAGATAATAAAGACCCCTTTGGCAGTCCTTGACTGGCTCAGGCCTAAACTCTGGACCAAGGGACAGGATGGCTTTTGTTTAAACGTTCATCTTACTTTAGAATAAATATTTGTCTTAGAACGGTTTCAGAAATGTAAGCATTGAATGTTATGGTAATAGTCTCTGAGTAACCTAAAAGTTGCTAATTTTTCCTAATGTCTTCCATTTTAGAAATGTTTAAATGTTTTATATTGGTGAAAATGCTGATGTTTTCCAGAAAAATGCTATCCTCCAGCATACAGCCAATAACATATGTAAAAACTGTTTCCATTTGCATTAGATAGCTTGTAGTAATTGTAAGCCCAAATGCTTAAAGTGGTTGTAACCCCACTTTGTCATTTTCATGCAGTCCGCTGTCTTCCATAATGCTGTGTGCCCCAGTGTAAATGCCTTATTAAAAAAAGCCTCTGTATACCTTATTTCCTAGCGGCGTTCAGCACTCACGTGACTGTCCGTCTCTCCCCTCTCTCGATCTGACAGCTATAGCAGGAGGGGCCGAGAATCCCCCATTGATGTGAGCCAGAAGGAGGAGAGGAGGAAAGAGGCAGCCGGTCACGTGCGTGCCGAGCGGCACAAGAAAATAAGGTATAGAACAGCATTTTTTAAATAAAGCAGATAGACCGGGGCGCACAGCATTATGGAAGGCAGGGGATTGCATGAAAATTGCAGTTATTTCAGCAGCAGGAGGGGAGGGGCGAGGCAGACACTGGTACGAGCTGAAAGGGGGGGGAGACAGAGGAGGACAGAAGAGAGACAGCGAGATGATGGTGGCATGTAGACCACAGTGTCACAGCAGCCATGATAAACTGTGGTCAGTTTACAGGGGGAGGGCAGAATCAGGTGGGATGAGCCAGGTATTTTAGGTGATAGAAGGGGCCAAATTACACAGCCCAATCACTGTGCTGTTATTCATGCTTTAAAGAAACAGAATCCTTTTTTTTAAGGTTACAAACTCTTTAAGAAGGGAACAGAACCCACAATAATTTGATTTACTAAATACTGAAATATAAATTTAAGAGATACCCTTTTATAAATTCAGTCATGCTGGTCATGTGACTGCTTTTCCCTCAACTCTGATCTTCTCAGCTGGGTTGGTTGGTGGGATTTAGCTTCAGCTTATTATCTGTCCCCCAAGGAGATGTTGCCAACACTGCTATGGAAGCTGCATGCGGAACCAGAGGAGCCCACTGCCAGCCACCGCAGAGGTTACTGCCAGGCTCCACCTACCAGAGCTGCAGTGCAGCATCAGAGTCCACTAAAGCTGAGAAAATGGAATCTGACAGCATACACTTGCACGCACTTCACGCTCTTTCTACCAACCACCTCCTACATCCCTGCAGACTTTGCACTCACAGTACTAGCAAAGAATAGGTGTCAGTCATTTACTCATTTGGCTGTCTGTGATGTATAGTAGGAGCTGGAAGGAACACAGAAGATGTATAGTGAAATTTTTAAGATTGTGTGCTATGGTGGCAAGGCTGCAGAGACTAGATCGATCTGCAGATCATTTCAACCATAAAGAAGAAAGTCAAAGTGACTGGTAGGATGAACAGGTATTTTGTCCATAACTAAACGTTTTTATTTTTTTAATGACAGGCACACATTGATAAAGACATTTAACAGGGCTATTCATTTAACAGGGCAATTAATTTTATTTGATTATGCTGCTTAGTAAATGTTCTACTTTCATCAAGTCATTTAATGCTTCGGGGACACCTCCACATAAAGAATATAGATCTTCTTCATCACAGCTGTAGAAGTATTTTGGTAATAGCAAAAGACAATTTTTTAAATTATTTTTGGAGTAAAATACCAACAGGAGACAACATAAACTTTCTTTAATTTTAGTCGTTTAATAAATCTTTCTGGTGGTTGTGAATATTTTGTGTCATTTTCTTATTGCCAAAAGTCTTTGTGCATTAGGCAGTGTCAAAAAGCCCTACCCTCTTGGATAAATGTTACTTTTAGTTTTTTAGAGACATAGAAGTTAGAGTTAATGTTATATTAAAACTCAAATAAAGTTGTAAGGGGTAGTTTTTTTTTTTTTTTTTGGAATGCCTACTTCAGTTTGGATTAAGTAGTATATCTATGTCATATCTCAAAGTCTACTGCGTATAACTGTTTTAATAATTGGATTTGTATTTTCATTTTAAAAAGAGTTTGCTGTATTAGATGCATGAAAGTTAAAGGCTTGCCTGATAAAGTGCCTGTCAAGATTAAAAAATTCATTGTAAAGATCTTTGATTGTTTTGAAAAGGTTAAATGGTAGGAATTTTCTAAGACAGACAGCTGCTTCTTTTCCTTTTAATTAAAGTCAACTGAATTGAGAGAAGTGAGTCTCATAATTGAAGACGCATATTAACAGACATATTCCTTCAGTATATTGTAAAATATTATAAATAAAATTAGAAAAACAATCAACTAACAGGCTTGGTGGAGTCTAGATAGTCAAGATGCTGCCATCTCAGACCATGAGAGCTTTGCACACCCACACAATCGACAGGTGCTGGGTACCATCAAATTGTGGACCCATGATTAGAGGCTTCATGTCTCCCTTGACTCTAAGGCCTCATACACACGGAAGTTTCTAAAAAAAAAACAAAACGTCGGGCCCGATGTCAAGGAAAAAAAGTCGGCGTTTTTCGGCATTATGCATCGGCGTTTTTGAGCGTTAGTGAGCATCGGCGTCAATAGGCGTTTTTAAAAAAAAATCATTCCTCTGCTATTTTTCAACCTAAAAACGTTGGCGTCAAAAAACGCTGGAAAACGCCGGTATAATATTAGGTGGCATTTGTTGGCGTATGTTGGCATATTGTGGCGTCGGCGTCAAAAAATGCCAAAACGTTACAGCCTCAGAACGCACTGGCCGTGGGTTCTAGTTTCAGCTCACTAACGCCGATGCCATCTACAGCTCAAAAAACATCGGCGTTTTTATGGGGCCATTGACTAACATGGAGAGCTGGAAAAAACACCAGAAAACGCCAGCGTCAAAAACGTCCGTGTGTATGAGGCCTAAAAAGCCTCTTGGCTCCAGGGTCCAATCCAGCTCCTAACCCTATCATTGTATGTCTTATACACAAAGCTTTTTTTTAAATTTAATTACAGGACAATTGTTTTTGTCTGTATTGGCAAGTATAAGACATTTTCACCAGAAGGCAGTGAAAGTACTGTTTGCAGGATTAATGTTAGCATCCACACATCACTAACATAAGTGCTGTTTGTTTGATGAATAATTTCATCTTATTGTTACTATTTGTAGGAAGGGTGTTTTCATTAGTCCACTTGCCGCAATATTATACCTTGCAGAGTGAATGTTTTTGTCTGTAGATCACTTGCAGAGCAAATCTTTAGTCCATCTATTGACTTGTCTTACCACTAGAGGGTAGCATTGCGTATAAAATTGTATCAAAAAATTCTGTGGGGGCGTGGCCTGGCCAGCAAGGAAGAAGGACGCAGGTAGGAGAGGCTCCGTCAGAGGAAAACCTTATCCAGAGGCATCCCCCTCACAGAAGCCAAAAGAACCAACATAAATCTCCCCAACATATTGCCAACACCATTAGGCACCAGAAAAGTCAAGTTTGGGGCAAAAAAAACGACTTTCAGAAACGCGGCGAAAACCGAAGACACTCCCCCTACGGAGACCTATTCCAAAAGGAGACTGCCTCGGAGAGGATGGACGCAGGAAGAAGGAACGACCGGTCCGGTGCGGGGGTGTCTTAAAAAACTATGTTAAAATATGCGTTACGATGGGAGATCACCATTCTGTTCAGTTATCTACCTGATTTCTAAACGAGACGTTCACTAGATGTCTGTTTTTGTAAGTGAGACGTTCCATATTATAACGCCGTTCACCTGATTACTTTTGTGGGAAGGATGTTTATCATTGTTATTCTACTTT
>BLSH010174206.1:175974-195363 GCA_018402905.1 Glandirana rugosa | reverse complement strand
ACCCAAAATTTATAGCTTATTAGCCCATCAACCATACTCCCCCATCCTTTGCCCCGCGCTGGACGCGGCGGCACTAGTGCTTGCCTTCCCAGCTGATAGATCTAAAAGCAAACCCCACCAACAAACGCACACAACCCACCCCAAACACCTCTGAAGGGTTCTATTGTATTGGATAAGATCATTATATGCTACAATGTCTGCTACCTGTTATGTTACAACATAGTGACGCATAGTATTCTATGGATATTTGTATTGTTCTCTTCTTATTCAATAAAGCTTTGTTGGAAAAAAAAAAAAAAAAAAAAAAATTCTGTATCACAACTAGGGCAAATTTATTTGTCCACCCACTAGCATTTATAAAGGATCAAACTGGGATCAATGTCTAGAGCTTCTTAGGATGCCCTTTTTGGACAAAGTGCATGGGGAGGAGCTTTTTTGATGTTGACGTTATTATACATACCCCCAATCATATAGGTAGCAGCTTACTTTGCACAATTTTTGCATATATGAAAGCTTTGACTACTTGGTTTTATACATGGTTTCTACAAGAACAGCTTGGGTAATCTACACTACTGGAGCTTTTTCCTTTTTGTGGACCTTGTATATTAAACTTGACATCACAAGCAAATGAGGTGGTATGATTCGTTCATTAACCCTCTATAGGGATTGTACCATAATCACACTCAGATTGACCTCTAGGCTTCAAGGTTCTACCTTCCGATAAGCCTTGAATAAGCCTTGGATTTAACTGTGTTGGTGCTGATTCACTTTGATGGTC
Organism: Glandirana rugosa; assembly: GCA_018402905.1. Lineage (NCBI taxonomy): Eukaryota > Metazoa > Chordata > Amphibia > Anura > Ranidae > Glandirana > Glandirana rugosa. The sequence continues at coordinate 194,585 of BLSH010174206.1, read as the reverse complement.
ACAGAAATCTCTCCCATGTTGTGAAAATTACACTGAAATAAAGTGGCACGGTTTCCTTGAAATGTCATAGTGGAGAACTTTACTTTATGTTGTGCAAGTGTTTCTTTACTATTGTTGTTTATTTGGACTTTTTGAAGAGTGTCACCTTTGTCGCTGCACTACTGTATATAGGTTGTTTTTAAAAAAGTAACTAACTTTTGTTGAGAAAAAACATCCCCCTCTAGGTGATCTACAGTATGTACATTGCAAAGATTTTAACAAACTTTGTTACAGATTCCTACCTTTTATTTTATTTTACCTGTTATTCTGAAAAAATAGATGTTTGTTTGTCTGGTTTTGTTGCAGGGGGTGTGCAAAATCAGACAATGACATTTCTGGGGTAGGGGGCATTCTTTACCATCTGTGTACAAAACATTTCCAGGTTGCCATATTGCATTTTACCAAAATTTACAGACTGCAGATTGTTGAGGAAAAGTCATTTTTTTATAACATCAAATTACAAAATGACTTGCTGCACAATTGTATGTGCTAGATTATTATTTATTTATTTATCTTTTGTTACCTGCAAAGTGTAGTTACCCTTTAATTGCATCTATGCAGAGAATCTGGCACAGCTGTGCATAGTAACCAATCAGCTTTTAACTTCAGTTTGCTCAATTAAAGTGATTGTAAAGGTATTTTTTTAACAAACATGTTTATCCACTTCAGCCCCAGAAGGATTTCCCATGTTAGGACGAGAGCACTTTTGCAATTCGGCACTGTGTCACTTTAACTGACAATTGAGGGGTTGTGCGGCGTTATACCCAAATGAAATTTGTGTCCTTTTTTCCAACAAATAGAGCTTTCTTTTGGTGGTATTTGATCACCTCTGCGTCATTTATGATCACCGCTATAAACAAAACAAAGAGCGACAATTTTGCTAAAATACAAATATAAAAAAAAAAGTTATTCATCGGTTTTGGCCAATTTATATTCTTCCTCATATTTTTGGTAAAAAAAAAATCGCAATCGGCGTTTATTGATTGGTTTGCGCAAAAGTTGCCTCGTTTACAAACCATGAGAATTAATTTCTGGTGTTTTTACAATTTTTTTTTTTTTTACTGGTAATGGCGGCAATCTGCAATTTTTATCGGGACTTTGATATTGGGGTGGACATGTCGGACATTTTTAACACTTTTTTGTGACCAATAACATTTATACAGCAATCAGAAATTTAAATATCCACTGATTACTGTATAAATGTCATTGGCAGTGAAGGGGTTAACCTGCAGGGGGCAGTGAAGCTGTTAACTGTGTTCCCTGGGTTTGTTCTAACTGTGAGGGGGCTGGACTACCATCAACATAAGAGATCTAACTTATCCCAGTGACAGGGATCAGTAGATCTTTTAAATGCCCACTGACAGAGCAGGGAACCACTGTGTTTACATTGGCAGTTCCCCATTATTTCTCTCTGCCAGGTCATCGCGGCTCACCGGTGGATATCAGGTCCGCCGTGGGAACAATCTCGCAGAGTGTGGTGGGCCCGAGAGCACGCCTCCGGCGGTGCACTCCCACCCGCTAGCTGCGCACGTGCGAGCCACCGTTTATAGCCGGTGATTTGTGGAATAGAGTCACACTGCAGCAGTAAATGTACATGATCCAGTCGGGAACTGGCTATACTTAACTGCTCTGTGCAATGGTATTGCACAGAGCGGCTATGAACCTCCTCTTTTCGGGTCCCCTGACATCGCTCCTGGTCCTTCCCCTCTGTCCAGTGCCCCCATGGGATGCGGCTTCCCATGGGGCACAGGACAGAGGGGAGTGGCCAGGAGCACTCATGTTTGCTCGCACATGAGCCCACTACTGCGTCCATTGACATAGACAGTGGGACTCGGCCCCGCCCCCACTCCCTCATCACTGGCTCAGATTATAGTACTGGGAGCCAATGGCTCCTGGTGCCCCAGCAAAGCCAGCGAGATCTGGAATTGAGGGGAGGGAAGAGCTGCAGACGTGCATGGTGCTGGATCAATTGAGGGCTCAGGTAAGTAGAAGGGAGGGGGAGGGGATGCTGACACCTAAAAATGTTTTACCTTTATGCAAGGAATGCATTAAGGTAGAAATGTTTAGGCTTTACAACCACTTTAAGCTTTGACAGTTAAAACGTAGACGCTGATTGGTTAATATGCATAGCTGCACCAGATTCTGTGTGCTAAAATTTTAGTAACTCCCCCTTGTGTTGAGGAGTCTCACTACTATTGCTGCATTTTCACATATATTGTGTGAAAGTTATATACTGGCGCTGCAGTCTTGCACATTATTACAACAGTGTACAATGTATAACAAAGATCCTTTTATTCTAGCATTTTTCCTACATTTTTCCAGAGAAAAGATTTTTAAGAGATCAGTTCAATTCTTTCTCTTAAAAGAAGTCACATAAATAAAGATGTGTCTTTCAGGTAGCTACTTCCTGACAGCTACTTCATATAGGATGACATATGATTGTTTCTGAAGCACAAATAAACACTTAGTGGACTGTCATTTAGTTGATATCAGCTAGGGAAAGACTATGTCTATGGCAGAAATAAAGGTTGCACTGGGTGCTTCACTATCACAATTTAAATGGCTTCCCAGATAGAGCAGGTAATGAGCCAACAAGCCTCATTTGCATTTCTTCAGTTCTGTCTTTTTTGACAAGCATTTATCTGCACGGGCTTTCTGTGGATCAGAGAGGCCTGAGGAACATCATCTGCAATGTGTTACACTAAAAATAGACACCAATTATCTTCTTTTAACTTTTTGTTTTACAGAACTGTTGCTGGCATACAAAAAAAAAAACGGAATTTCTACCTTAACAGCGGAAACTATGCAGCAATATTTATCTTAAAAAGGACCTGGATTTCTCTTTCCTCTTTTTGAGAAAGTAGTTGGCTACAATTAGATACATTATAATTATTTTCGGAGACCTTTCTGAAACAGTTGGGAATTTGGCATATGTAGTAGCAGGCTAGGCTTCTTCTTTGGTTATTTCAATAGGGCAAACTATGCTTTTTATTGTCATTGCATTTGTTATATAAATAGAAGACCATTAATATCAGAGAGTGGATATCGCTCACCTCTTGTTATACACTGTTATATAATTCTACTTTGAGGCTTGCATTTTACAGCCCATTCATTAAATGAAGGCCATAGCATGGGGTTACAAAGGTGTATGTGGTGTGGCATAGTGTTTTCTTAGTGTAATACAACAGAAAAAGCTCAGCGAGAATAGGTCAGTTACATTACTTTGATAGATCAGATGGCCAAAATATGCTTGCAACCATGCAACTGCTTTATTAATTGATTCTTAGGGAATTAGCCTTGATTGAATAGCACCATGTGTATGTATATGACAATTGGGGGTTCTTATTGAAACAGCGGTGTTATCAGATGCCTTACACAAAAGTGTTTTTTTTTCTGATTTAAAGAATCATGTTTTTTTTTTTTTTGCTTTTTGTGTCTCCCCTTCTGTTTCAGTTACAACCTTTCCCTTGATTCCTTGTATGGAAATTACAAGACAGTATGTGAGTAAAAATGGCCCCAGTGGGATCACAAATGGAAATAACAACCTAGCAGAAATGTTAACTCTTTCTTGCTCTGCTCCCCCCCCCCCACACACACACAAAATAATGATGATCATAGGTGTGTGCAGCTTATTACATTAAGGTGTGAACCCCAAAGCTCCAACACACATGCCTTTCTCTGCAGCCTCAGCTGCACTTGACATTTAATGAATGGGAAGAGCTCTATGTTGAGTGGCTTCCTGTTCATTCACAAACTGAAGCTCAGTAAACATAGTTTACTATGCTTCAGATATGCATTAACACAGTGAGTGTGTTCATTCAGAAAAGGAAGGTGTTGGTAAATTACATATTTACTAGCCCCTTCACTCATTTACTAACCTGAAACTTCCCTCGCAACAGCTGGGGGGAGAGGAGGGAAGCCAGCAGCACTGTGGGGTGGGGGGGGGCAATATGGGGGAAGCCTGGGCAGTAGGGGAAATTGGCACTGTATGTAGTGATTAGGGTGTACGCACACCTATGATGATAATACTTGCCTGGAATTAAAACAGAACTCAACCGTTCCCAAATAACTTGTCCCTGCCAATGTTCTGTGCTGCCTTTTAAATAAAAAAAAAAAAAAAAACAGCACATGCGCAGATATGCTGCTGGTCTCCTCCAGGCATTTGGGAGCTGGCAGAGACTGGCGGTGCATCTGCATATGCACATGTTAATGCACACAAATACTGACAGCTTCTGGTGGATGAGCACTGTAGTGCTCCACAGCATTTGTGCACAATGGCAGACATCTATGCACCCGCACCCAAATTTGGGCTTACTAACACACTGCTTTCTTGGATACTGTAGCTGTGATGTAGTAATCTCAGGAGGCAGCAGGGAACAGCTTTGGCCAGAATCCCAGAAGGAAGGTAAATTTAGCAGAAAAAAAAGAAAGATGGTAAAGTATACAATACAATTTTTTAGCATTTAGGCCCGACTCACATTGGTGTGGTGTGGGAACCGCAAGTGATTTAAACAAGAATCTCGTAGCGTTCCTGTTCAAATCACATGTGATTCTGCAGCAGGGAGATTTGAACCATTCACTTTGTATGGCTCAAATCACTCCACGACTGCACCTTTTTTTTTGCTATACCAGAATCGAATTGCATGGGTGTTCACACTCATGTGATCTGATTTCTCCAAAATGGCCTAAGGCCTCATTTACACTGCTGCTGGTAAACAGACGTTTTGGGGCATTTTTTTCAGTTGCCCCTGAACTTTCCTCCGTGTTATCTTAACAGTACATTTACACAGGTTCATTTAAGGTCGTTTCTAGGCAGTTGAGTTTAAAGGCTTTTTTTGGAACGCAAAAAAATGGGTTCAGACGCCAGTTCAGAGGCATTTTAAATGCCAAACAGCTTGTAAATGCCGCTAAATGCCGCTAAACGCGGTAACTTGCGTCTAGAACCATTTCGTTTACAGCCGTTTACATTCTAAGCGCGGCTAAACGCGGCATGCAAAATGCGGCAAAACAGCCGTTTTAGACGCTGGCTTCTAGCTGTCAAAAAAATTGTTCAGGGGAGGTTGATAAAGCATCCCGTGTAAATGGAGCCTTATAGAGGGAGTGTATAGGGTTAAGGATGATGTAAGACATTGCTGTATAGGTAAGTGTAGTTCAGCTTTAAGCTTTAATGTCAAATATTCCAATTTTGGCATAAGCCGTTATTATGTAGACGCGTATTCAATCACAGTGCTTAATTAACAAGCTTATTAACAACTTACTGTGATATCTTTTGATGGAAATATCTTCCTTATGATATCTAGCATATTGAAGTAAGTATGTAATATGCAGATTAAAATGTGAAGTAAACATAACTATGCAAATGTTTCTCGATAGTTGTGAAATGCATAATTTTACAGAGCTCAGAGTTAACACATAATACATTCAGAAAATGTCAGTTGTCACATGCTAGTCTAGGATGGAAAGTAACACCATTTGCAAGAGGAAATGACACTGTCATGTTATTTACATTTAAAACTTTGGTTTGCTTAAAATAGAGAAACTTTTTTCATGATAGTGCACTACATAGATTGTCACCGGAGAGCAAGTGCTCAGTATTTACTCAAAGCTGGCATAAGCAGAAAAACTAAGAAGGACCCATGTCTATTGTAGTTTCTTTGTAAACAACTGTAATTCCCTTGATAGCATTTTTGACAAAATAAAATGCCTGTTCATGCAAATCAATGCTAGGACAATGCTAAAGTCTGAAATCGTGTTCCCTAGTTTCATGATAACCAAGGAACTTTGAGCAATAAAAATTCCTCCATAGTATAGCATGGCCTCTATTGTTTTGGAAAAATGTGTCATTTTTGTGAAAAACACTCTCCAAGAACTGCATTTCATGCTATTGCTGACACATTTACTCAGAAAGTAGCATTTCATGTGACTTTCATTACTTGCTTTCCATCCACATTCAAAGCCCATTTCTGGGTAAAGCCTTAGGCTGGGTTCACACCCAGCGGCCCCTCCCCCCGCAGCTGCTGCGCATGTGAGAATGGACAGGAGACGCCAAACAGTGGCTCCGCCCCTTCTCGGCAGCAGACAGGCTGAAATTTGCATCGTGATGGTGTGAATCCAGCCTTAAAGTAGCGGTTCAGCTAAAACCTATCTAGCCCTGTAAAGAAGAAATCGCTGTACTTACATATTCTGTAGCCACTCCGGTCCCATGCTGAGCTGTCAGCAGTGGCTTCAGTGTGTGGGAGTGTGCAGGAGAGGCAAACAACAATGGAAAATCCATGGTAACTCTATGGGTGATGTTACTTCCCAGGCATTTCCCAGCCATTATTGGTTTTCTCCTGCACACAGAATTTTCCGCTAGAGACCAGACCAGATCGGCTTCAGAAAAGGTATGTAGAGTGATTCTTTTACTTTAAAGAGATAGGTTAATTTGTGAATGTGGCTGAGACTATATTCAGTGGTAGAAAGTTTTTGGGTGAACTTCCACAATAACAGGTATAAGTAGAAAAATGCTGCCTACTTTAGTATAGAACATCAATATTTTCTTGAATTAACTACTACACTGTAAGGGGTGAATCCTTTTTTGCCTACCTCTGTTTTATCTACCCTCTATCTATGTTTTTTTGAGGGTTATCTCCATTAGTTAAGAAAGGTACCTCACATGACATGATGGCTTGGAGTAATTAATCACATTCACCTGAACTTTTTTTCGTAATATTGAAGATGTTTTACACGTAGCCAAATGGTTTAGCCAGTTCCAATTACCTTAATTCCCATGGTGATTGAATTATGAAAATTACAACAGGATTAGAACTGGATTCAAATGCTGATACTATTCTTGGACAACATCTCCTGTGACTCATTTCATGACATTGTAGCAATTAAAAGAAGGTTGTTTGTGTGGCTATAAATGCTGGAGAATGTTCCTGACACTCATTAGAACCAAGGAAGCAGCTTAGGTGAGTGTTGAAATGTCTTTAAACACTTGCCTTCTGGAAGTTTTTACCGCCTTTTTGACCAGGGCATTTTTTTGCTATTCAGCACTGTGCTGCTTTAACTGGAAATTGCGGGGTCATGCAACAAATTAAATTTGTACATTTTTCCACACAAGTAGAGCTTTATTTTGGTGGTATTTTTTCATCACTGGGTTTTTTTATTTTTTATTATATATATATATATATATATATATATATATATATATATATATATATATTCTACTTTCTGTTATAAAACATATCCAATAAAAAAGGAAATCAAATATATTCATACATTTAGGCCAAAATGTCTTCTGCTACATGTCTTTGGTAAAAACAAATCCCAATAACTGTATACTATTTGGTTTATGTGAAAGTTTTAGTGTCTAAAAACGGTGGTATATATACTGGAATTTACGTAGCTATAGACGCTACACTGTAATGGTGGTGATCTATGACTTATACTGTTACTGTGATAGGGTGTCAGGAAATCTGGCACTAACAGACACTATCTGGGAGGGACACTAACTGACAGACTGATAATACTTTACATTTTCACTGTACCAATGATACTGGCTGGGAAGGGGTTAAGTGTCAATCAAGGGGTTAACTCTGTGCCTAAAAATGTGTAATGTGTGCTGCTTTTAATTTTCTATCTAGCTGTTTTTTTCTCCCTGCTGTATAGGTAGAAGAAACAGCCTGAATGCTGTAACCTGTAAACAGAGCTCTGCGTTTTGTAAACACAGAGCTCTGTCTGTGATTCGACACAGCCGATCAGCTGATTGGCTTAAATCTGCTGCCAAATTCCCATGCTCGCCCCAAACCCAGAAAAAAGGAGGCAACGTACCTGCCTGTGCCGATTGCCTGCAGCAAAAACTACTGTGGACGGGTGGCAAATAGTTAATATTACATGTGAATTTCACCAACTGCTAGCTATACCATGACCTGGGACCTGGATAAATGAAAACCTTCACAGACACATGATGAGATAAATGTTTCATTTTTTTAACCCACTGGTGGTTATTCTAGTAACAGTTTGGCTAGGTTCACACGTACTGTATGTGGTTCAGTGTGGCCTTGTTTGCATTGTCACAATAGTCCATTCATTTTAGTGAGCTGCTGTACGTGGGAAATGCAGGGAAAAAGTCCATAACACTCTCCTAAAGCTGCAGCCATATAGAAACCTCATGGTTCTATGCATTTCTGCACACAGAAAAATGTGCCCCTCATGTCTGCTAAACAGCAGCACATTTTTACTGAGATTTATACTCCTTCCCACACCCACAATAGTGTGAACCTAGTTCACATACATTAGTGTGAAATAAAATACTCCTAAGAAAAATATGGAGGCTTCCAGTGCTGACCTCCTTCTTAACTACTTCAGCCCCGGAAGGATTTCACACTTTAGGACCAGAGCACTTTTTGCAATTCAGCACTGCGTCGCTTTAACTGACAATTGCGCGGATGTGCGACGTTGTACCCAAACAAAATTTGCGTCCCTTTTTTCCCACAAATAGAGCTTTCTTTTGGTGGTATTTGATCATCGCTGCGTCATTTCTGATCGCCGCTATAAACAAAAGAAGAGTGACAATTTTGCAAAAAAAAACACATTTCTTACTTTTTGTTAAAATACAAATACAAAAAAAAAATACAAAAAAACATTTTTTTTCATCAGTTTTGGCCGATTTATATTCTTCCTCATATTTGTGATAAAAAAAATCACAATTGGCGTTTATTGATTGGTTTGCACAAAAGTGGCCGCGTTTACGGATGATGAGAATTCATTTCTGGGGTTTCTATTTTTTTAAATTTTTTACTAGTAATGGGGGCGATCTGCAATTTTTAGCGGTACTGCAATATTGGGGCAGACATGTCGGACCATTTTGACACTTTTTGGGGACCATTGGCATTTATACAGCGATCAGTGCTATAAAAATGCACTGATTACTGTGTAAATACCATTGGCAGTGAAGGGGTTAACCTGGAGGGGGCGCTCTAAGGGTTAACTGTGTTCCCTGGGTGTGTTCTGACTGTGTGTGGGCTGCCCTAGCAGGGGAAGGGAAGTGATCACAGCTTCCATGTAGAAGAAGGCTGTGATCACAGCCCTTCCCCCTCTCACAGAACGGAGGTCCATGGTTACTTACACGGACCTCCGTTCTTTCAGTGCGGGGGGGGGGCATCGCGGGTAGCCGGCGGCGATCTAGTCCACTGCACCCGCTCCCTGGCCCTCCCAACACAGTGAGCGTAGTTGATAACGAAGAATTAAGCAATGCTCATATAACACCCCTATTGCATTTATGGTGTATTTTCATTTTGTTTATGAAGTGTGGAAAATGCTTCAAGAATGCTAAATGCCTCTTTGTACTGTACAATATTGCAGTGGTGTTTCAACGGTTACCTTGAGACTTATTTGCAGTGCAGCCTGTGACACTGGACTCCCTGAACCTAGGGCTCCTCTGTGGTTTTGGTGCCACTGTGCATTGCAGGGCTTGGTATCCCTCCAGGATGGGTGTCTAGAGCATGAAGAATGCAAATGGAGAAAGGGTATAGTTTTGTGTCTCATCTGTTTGATGCAGTTCAGGGGGGCTGCAGCAGCACTTTCAGTGCTCTATGGAGAGTGTAGTGAGCAGGATCAATATTGCAGAGTTGAGGGAGTCTCATGTGATGAAGGCACCCTAATGGACTGATGGCCGGTGTGAACTCAAGGAGAGGTGGTTAATTTTGGTGCGACAGTGTTGGGGCCAGAACTTCCAGGTAGGCCTTGGGTAATGGTGCATGTGTGGTGCTACACACATCCCACTTTTAGGGCTCCCATTGGACCGATACCATGTGGAACCACACGTTGCCTTCTGCCTCACAGAGTGTGGCATCCCTATAACCAGGAAATAATTCCTGTCCTTGTTTACATTTACAAAGAGTTTGGCAGCTGCCGCACTGCCTTTTTTTTCTGCAATTATTATGTTCTGGCGCATAGTCCTTGGGATAAGAGTTCCCCAGATTGGGAACCATTATTCTATATGTATATCCTTGGAAATGTTACCTTATAGTATTCTTTTAAATAATAAAATGTACTACAGTACTTTTATTTCTGTAAGGTTTCCTTCCACAGCTCTAATAATAATGATTCAATGCATGTTCTTTCTTCTATTCATTTATTGTTCCTCATCTTATTATTATACTGTGTGTGGTTCTAATACACACCTGTGTTCAGCTTACTATTGTGTTTATTTATTTGCACTTGGAAAGCTGTTGAGGCAAACAGTACACTGCAAATAAAGACTCTGTCAGTGTCACTTTTGGGAACATGAAAACCCTGGAGACTGGCAGAATGAGACACCCTTGGGAGAACTGCAATGTTTTCTTAATGCCTCTTGAGGAAATCATAGCATACAATTTCAGATTTTAACATTACATAAAAAATATTTATTATAACAAGTCTTCTAGCATTTACATAAGGAATCAGTTGTTTCCTCTTGACAGAAGGAAGAATGCCTGGATCCATTTTTGATGTGTAAAGTATCTACAAATTAGGTATTTTGCATAAGCAGTGCCATTAATGCCTGGGCTATTGATTTAAAGATCTGAAGAACATAAAATAATTTTATTATTTTTATGATTTGTTTTGTTGATAAAAATGTTCTTGCTTACTTGTGTTCTGCTTTTTTAATATGTATAGATATAGATACAGTATCTCACAAAAGTGACTACACTCCTCACATTTTTGTAAATATTTTATTATATCTTTTAATGTGACAACACTGAAGAAATGACACTTTGCTACAGTGTAAAGTAGTGATTGTACAGCTTATATAACAGTGTAAATTTGATGTCCCCTCAAAATAACTCAACCCACAGCCATTAATGTCTAAACCGCTGGCCACAAAAGTGAGTACACCCCTAAGTGAAAATGTGCAACTTGAGCCCAATTAGCCATTTTCCCTCCCTGTGTGGTGGCTTGGCTGGCAGGGGCATGACAGATCTAATTGTTCCAGAAAACAGGGAACAGTAGATCTCTGTCACGTCCCCTGATAGAACGGGGAACTGCCATGTTTACCCGCTCCCCGATCTGCCTCTGGATTGCCGGTCACTGGCAGACATCATCCCACACTCACGCAGCATGCGGCGGGCATGAAAGCATGCTGCCAGCGGCATGTGCCCACCCGCAACTGCGGCTGTGTGAACCACTGTAAATATACGGCGATTCATGTATTGATGCCAACCTGCCACAGTAAATGTACGTGAGCCGGTCAGGAAGTGTTTAATCATCAACCACGTGAGTTGCTAAATGTTGTACCTTCATTAAATGTAGCCATATTGCTACACTTAGGCCTCATGTACACTGACATTTGGGAGCTATCGGGCATTTTTTTCAGCTGCCGTGAACTCTCCTTTATGTTATCATATCGGTACATGTACACAGGGTTGTTTATAGTAATTTCTAGGCAGTTGAGTTTAGAAGCTTTTTTTGGAAGTTCAGAGGCATTTGAAACGCCAAATACCTGTAACAGCTTGTAAACGCTGCCAAATGTGGTAACTCACGCTTAGCAGCGTTTTGTTTACAGGCGTTTTCATTTAAAAATAGAAAATGCTCCTAGACGCAAATGCGGCAAAATGTGGCTAAACACGGCATTTAAAACGTGCCTAAAAGGCCATTTTTAAGAGTTGGCTTCTAGCTGTAAAAAAATCATTCAGGGGAGGTTAAAAAGCGTCCCGGGTACATTAAGCCTGAGGGTCCTTTCACACACACGGACCGTTCATCAGTTCATCAGTTTATCAGTTCATCAGTTCATCAGTTTTTCATCCGTTTTTCATCAGTTGTCATCAGTTTTTCATCAGTTTTTTCATCCGTTTTTCATCAGTTGTCATCAGTTTTTCATCAGTTTTTTCATCAGTTTTTCATCAGTTTTTTTTTACATTCACTACCAATGCAAAAACGGATGAAAAACTGACCGTTCGTCAGTTTACATCCGTTTTTCGTCCAATCCGTTTTTTTGACGGATGAAAAATAGGACTTTCATCCGTTCAAAAAAACGGATGCTGACGGAAGCGGATGAAAACTGATGAAAATAGCTGATCATCAGTTGTCATCAGTTTTTCCATAGAGTTGCATTAATGTCCGTTTTTCATCCGTCAACGGATGGATGAAAAACGGACAAACGGTCCGTATGTGTGAAAGGGGCCTTAGAGGCGCCTCTCTTCTCTTTTATACTCTGTAGCTCCCGCTGGATTTTGCTTCTAATCCCCTTGTGGAGGCTGCCATTTGTGGATGGACATTTTATGGTTACACAACCTATCACATTCTTTTAATCTTTTTATATGGGCTATAAACTAAAAGGCTTTTGAATAAATGGTTGTGGAACGAATCATCTGAGTTTCCATTATTTCTTATGGGGAAATGTGCTTTGATACACAAGTGCTTTGGTATATACATTAATTGATTTGTGCATCACACTCATAGGTTGTGGCCTAGGGCAGCAGTGCTGCAAGGGACAGCATTTAGTCACATGTAGGGGTTGATTTACTAAAGGAAAATAGACTGTGCACTTTGCAAGGGAAGATACACTTTGCATTCCCCAGAGCTTAGTGAAAGAGTGCAGTTGCTCCAGAGCTTAGTAAATGAAAGGAAGCTCTGCTGACTTCCATCATCCAATCACATGCATACAGAAATGCTGTTTTTTTTTCCTTGAATGTGATTGAGTATTTTTTGCAAAGTGAAGCCTCATTTACTAAGCTCTGGAGTAACTGCACTTGCAGAATACAACTGCACTTTGCAAAGCACACAGTCTATTTGACTTTAGTAAATTAACCTCATAATGTCTGGACACAGTTCATGACATATCTGGAACCAATATAATTGTTCCATGTTGTTTAGATTTGCAAGTATTCACAGGTCTCTGCTATGCAGGACTGTTTTGATATTTATCTCAACACATAGGATGGGTGAGATTGTCCAATCCTCCCCTTTTCAGTTTTAATCTTCCCTAACTGTCTCTAAAGCCTCATACACGTGGTTCGACGGTCATACAACCAAATGGACCAAATCATATGTTGGATCATGTAACTTGCTTAGTGACATGCACTACACGATCGTACAACCAAGCCCAGCGTAGTGAAGGGTTATGAATGTATAAAGAGAATATTCAGGTGCATGTAATTAGCATACGGCCGTTCCTGACTTCTGAGCATGCGTGTTTTGCATAGTACAAATTGTTGGACCTACTTCTCTGTACACACAATACAATGGTCGTATGACTGCTTGTTGGTACTACCAAAGTTTTATAGTGTTCTCATACAACTTCTGTTGTATGAGCGTCATATGTAGGCTGTTCTAATCGCGCATACTAACGGTTTGATGATCATACAACGAATGATCGTATGACCATTTGCATATGTCTGTTGAACCGTGTGTACGAGGCTTTAGTCTATGTTCACACTTGTATGGGTCCTGTGTTCCGCATGTGCATAGGCACAGCACTCCATTCATTTAAATAGGCTGATTTACCTGCAGGTAAAGTGGGGAAAAAGTATGTCACTTTTCTGATGCGTGGGGGTGCCACTAAGAATTAATAGCAACCCCACAGGTCTGCTAAAAAGCAGGGCGTTTTGCCTGCAGATCAGCAAGGTTCACACATAGGAGGCTCAGGGAATGTATGCTAATTGCATGCATTCTCTGATCCACTGGCAAAATGCCCTGTTCTTCTGTAGATGCATGGAGTGCCATTAATTCTAAATGCCACCCCCGCTCATCAGAAAACGCTGCATGCTTTGAGGTATGTGAAAATGCATGGTACCACTGCACCATGCGGTACTGTGTGGTCACAGTTTGAAAAAAGGATTGGGTTTTTTCCCCTCAAGTTTCCCACAGGTACATTAGCCCATTCAAATTATTATGCAAATGCAGAGTGCAGGACTTTCACAATTGTGAACCTAGTCTAAGGTATGTTTTTTTTCAGAACAAAAGGAAAAGTGTTAGAGGCTGATGATTTATTTTACTGACTGGACTTTGATAAGGAATAAGAAATGTTATATAATGCAGATTACAAAGCAACAAGATCTGTCGAGGTAATAATTTGCTGATTTCACAAGTGAACTTATCAACCCACAAGATTTATCCACAGGGAGACAGCTGAGAATTTTATTTTGGAAGCCAGATTTTTTTTTCCATGTATCTCAGACTATTTATTTCCTAGTTTACAATTCCTAGCAACATGCAATTGAAAAAGAAAATCCTCCATCCAACTTCTTTTTCCTTCAGCCCACTACCTGAACAAAATACAAGACTAATTGTCTATGAGCAGCTTTAGGTAACAGATATTTGTGAATTGTGCATTGCGATGACATATACTTTCCCATCAACAGCAACCAAAGCAATTGAGGTGCACATCTCTTTATGTAGGATGCAGATAGCTGACAGGGTTGCACAGGTGCACAAACATATCAATCGAGGAAAGCCACTGAATTCCAAAACGTATTGGTCAATTTGTGGAATTTATTTTAGGTATTGCAATTGCACAACAATTTTATTACTAGTAGTAAATGTTTTTAACCACTTCCTTACTGGGCACTTAAACCCCCCTCCTGCCCAGACCAATTTTCAGGTTTCAGCGCTGTCGCATTTTGAATGACAATTGCGCGGTCGTGCGACGTTGTACCCAAATAAAATTGATGTCCTTTTTTCCCCACAAATAGAGCTTTCTTTTGGTGGTATTTGATCACCTCTGCGGTTTTTATTTTTTGCGCTATAAACAAAACAAAGAGCGACAATTTTGAAAAAAGAACAATATTTCTTACTTTTTGCTCTAATAAATATCCCAAAATAAAAAAATAAAAAAAAATTATTCATTGGGTTTGGCCGATTTATATTCTTCTACATATTTTTGGTAAAAAAAATCGCAATCGGCGTTTATTGATTGGTTTGCGCAAAAGTTATTGCGTCTACAAACTATGGGAATTGATTTATGGCGTTTTTATTATTATTATTTTTTTTACTAGTAATGGCGGCGATCTGCGATTTTTATCGGGACTTTGATATCCGGGCGGACATGTCGGTCATTTTTGACACTTTTTTGGGACCAATGACATTTATTCAGCGATCAGAAATTTAAATGTCCACTGATTACTGTATAAATGTCATTGGCAGTGAAGGGGTTAACCAGCAGGGGGCAGTGAAGGTGTTAACAATGTTCCCTGGGTGTGTTCTAACTGTGGGGGGGATGGGCTGGTCGGGACATAACAGATCTAACTGATCCCAGTGACAGGGATCAGTAGATCTGTTTGTCCCCTGTCACAGAACGGGGAACCGCCGTGTTTACATCGGCGGTTCCCCGTTCTACTGCTCTGTACGGCGATCGTGGGTCAGGAGCGGACATCGTCCATGGACGTCCACCCGGATTTTCAGGTCCGCGCTGTTGACCTCTTTTGTCAATAGCGCGGACCTGTAGAGGTTAATGAATTGTGAACATGCGTGCACATTTACAGCTTGCCATGATTTTAAATAATCTACAGTTTCTGATCAAGTATTGAATCAGTGTTTCTCATTACTTATCATTTTTTGGGGGATTTATGTCACTCACTTAAAGGGAAACTGCACTTTAGTGGGAAAAAAAATAGCAAACAAAAACAAATTAATATAGTGGGTACAATTGTGATGCAAGTCATATTGTAATTGAATGTTATTAAGAATTACCTTTCCCTTTCAATCTGCAATGCTGTCATTTTCTGTAAAGTCTAGCACAATATGGGTACCTGGGGGGATTCTGTACACAGAGGGTGTACAGAATGCCCTCAGATATATCATGTCCTGCTTGTGTGATTGGTTTAATGATTTTCCCAGAAGTCTGCACTAAGATACAAATTAGATTTTGAGCATCCCTTGCAACAAAAATACCATTTTTGGTGAGATACTCCCAAAGGAAAATCATGTCTAAAGGGAAGCAGACCTTGCCAATGTCCTCAATAGAGCCCGGCAGGTGCAGCAGCCGACTGATATTTATAAAAGGGAAAAAGAGGTTGACAGCACTCCAGGTGTGTGATAAAACATCCGGTCTTTATTTGAATAGATGTACAAGCGAATTTAATTTCACGAAACGCATCAATATTTTGCCTGCCTGCACTCTGTCTGCTCATCTTTGGACATGTAAGAATATTTATGGATTGTTTGTACATCTATTCAAATAAAGACCAGATGTTTTATAGCTACCTGGAGTGCTGTCAACCTCTTTTCCCCTTCACCATTGATGCAGTTCATGGACTGGACGTGCACCCAAGGAAAGTAATACCAACCAGCCTCACCTGGAGCAGTCAAACTCTTTGTTCGTATTACATTGATATTTATAAAACCCATACAGAGTCACTCATTCACTTCATGAACACAGACAAACAAACAGCTATATCTCCAGAACAACAAAAGGTAGGAAACAAAGTTTGTTAAAATCCTAATGGTATACCAAAATAATCAATATGGAAAAATATCATGGCATGTAATAATATGGCCATCACAGATCATTTATCATAGTACTGAGTAGCATTTTTAAGGAACAGATAGCAGGGCTAAGGATGAGGAAAGGGGTCTGAAATTAAAAGAAGGATAGAATAAAAGCAAAAGTAAAGGGAAACAAGAAAAGGAAAGTAAAGAAAAGAGGGAAGGGGAGCAAATGGAACTGGACCGGGTGAAAAGGAGCTCCAGATTCTCACCCTACCCAGGAAGTAGAAATGTCCTAACTGCCAGGAAATCAGTTAGTCAAAATAGTTTATTGACTTCAACACTGAGTTTAAGATAAGAGAATTTTCCTATTTTATTGTACTACACTGTTGAGCACATGCAATAATAGTGTTGACATGGGAGGGGTTAGAGGGAAAGGCAGCCAGCATTGCTGCATGGGAGGGCCTACCTAGTTGCTGCCATAACCCTGGTATTTAACATCAAAGTAAGAGCAACTTTATACTAGCTATTGAAAATCAAAAACAGTTCCAAGTTCAGCTCTTTACAATACGAACACCAATAGAGTGACATTGGATACTGTGTCTAATAAAATTGCCACAGCCCCTCAAAGACAATGTCTCCCCTACTTGAGACCAGCATCTTCTTATATCCATCTCCACACTCTTAAATCCCATCCCTCCATGTTAAAAGACCATGTGGCATGACACATGTTACAGACATGCCAGTGATAGCATGCCGCATATCAAAATGTGGCCACTTCAGGTAGGATGGAGTTCTTCTTCCTGTCTCTCCCCACAGACCCAGAGGCTCCACTCTGTTTTATTATACTGCATTCTATTTTTATAGAAAAATAAATAAGTATTTAAAACACATAGTAAAATTATATTTTTAAATATCAGTTTATAGACGGTATATGGTTTAAAAAACTAAAATAAAACTGAACAAAAATCAACAGTTTCTATTTAAGTATATTTTTGAAACATCAGCCTGGGCACGTTTACATGCTTCACTGAAAAGCAGCTCAAATACATGTATTAGGTGATTTGAACTGAGCTTCTCTTTATGTTAATCTTAGTTGTCGTTCATAATCCTTCATAGCCCATTACTTCTTTACTATCTAATACTACACAAGGAATGCTTATTTTAGCTCAACAATGCATAGTTTTGCCAACTTTATTCTTGAACTAATGCCAATTAATACATATATTCTGTATAAGAAGACTATCCATATAAAATAGCTAAGTAGTTGTATTACTGAAAAAAGTAACTTATTTGGTGTACTAAAGGAAAGCACACATTGTTATACAGTTAGGATACTTAGTGGTGTTAGTATAGTATTAGTATATGGCTAGTATTACTAATTTATGGAAAAAATGGTTCTGGTGCTAACATAGGTAAAGTATCACAGTTACAGCTTCAGAATAATTTAACTTCCTCGCGCCTGCGCTATAGCCGAATGACGGCTACAGCGCGGCTCTAAAATGCCGGGAGGAAGTCAATAGACGTCCTCCCATTCGGCTCGTGCTGGGCGCGCTCCCGCGGGCGCGAGCGGCACGCGCCGCTCGCGCCCGCGGGAGCGTGCCCGCGGGTCGGGCGGACCCGATGTCCGCCGGAGACCCGCTATCTCCCTTCAGAGAGGAGGAACGGGGAACCGCCGAAGTAAACACGGCGGTTCCCCGTTCTGTGAATGGGACACAACAGATCTGCTGATCCCTGTCACTGGGATCAGTTAGATCTGTCATGTCCCGACCAGCCCCTCCCCCCCACAGTTAGAACACACCCAGGGAACATTTGTTAACCCCTTCACTGCCCCCTGCAGGTTAACCCCTTCACTGCCAATGACATTTATACAGTAATCAGTGGATCTGATCGCTGTATAAATGTCATTGGTCCCAAAAATGTGTCAAAAACGTCCGACATGTCCGCCCCGATATCGCAGTCCCGATAAAAATCGCAGATCGCCGCCATTACTAGTACAAAAAAATAAATAAATAAAAACGCCATAAATCAATGTCCATAGTTTGTAGGCGCTATAACTTTTGCGCAACCCAATCAATAAACGCCGATTGCGATTTTTTTTACCAAAAAAACTAACCCAACGCGTTTTCAATATCGCGGATGTTTGATACCTGTAACTAAATACCGCAAAAATAAATAAATAA
>BLSH010174206.1:119997-154393 GCA_018402905.1 Glandirana rugosa | reverse complement strand
GAAAGTGAAAGCTTATGCTTCCTTGTCTGTGGTTTGTAACATGTTTGACATGAGTCAAGAGAATTTATTTTGTACTGGGCAAAATTGTAGGAATCTGACCCTCTAATCTGCCGACACCTGGATGTTACAGGAACTATTACATGTAGAGTCAGGCAACGCAACATTTAAGAAGCTCAAGTTGTGGGACCCATAGACCGTAATTGAGGCCTATGAGTGCCGGGAAGCTGTAGCTGGGTGTTTCAGGATTGTAGTCCCCAGTGATTTCCCTAATACCAGTGGAGTATCTAGCAAAGAGCTTCATACTTAGGTAGAACTGACTTTCCTGTAGTGTCAGGACTTAAACATACAGATGTTCCTGTGATAGGATTTTCTTATGCTTATCAATTCCTCTACATAGTGATATGTCTTAGTTCTGAGAGGGTAACCAGATCAGGAGACATTTTTAGCAAAAGGTTAATCGTGCCTTAGAGTCCAGAGGCTTTGTTGGGTGACATAAGTAGCAAGAAGCTAGTGTAGATTGTCTTTGTTAACAGGTAAGTACCATGAGGAGTTATGTCTCTCATATTGGGCCCACAAAGGACCTGAGTGTCAAGTAAGGAGTGTAATTTGAATTTTAAGTACTTACATACGTCTGTGTATTTTGTACCAGAGTCTTCAATGGAAGGTAGAGGAAGGATTGTTCCTGATACGCTCGAGGCGGGAGATCCATTGCTTTAATCTATCACCGGATGGGGATAACCTTAGACTGAGGAACTGATAACGAAAGGAAAGGTTAATAACATATAATGAAAACTCGCTGACTTTAGGTAGATGTAGTAGAGGGAGATTAAGAATGCAGGCCGGGATGTTCCAACTGGATTATATGTTGTATTAGGTGCTATTCTTTTCTGGGTCTACGGTGAGCTGGGGAGGAAGGGCTACTTCCTTCTCCCAGTATGTGTCTGTTTGCTGGAGGTGGGGAGTGTCTTGCTGATATGCGTCGCCTTCTTTGTGAGGATGGGTCACCATGTTGCTGCATTTCCATGGGTTCTTCTAGAGATTGATGCTGTGGGCGGAGATCACTGTACCAGTTTGGCAGGTCAACCAGGGGGATGTTCAGCCTTTCACCAAAAGAGGGCAGATCTTCTGGAAGCTTTAGGAGTGTTGGTCGATTTGGGGGGCCTGCTGATAGGCAGAATGGGAACTTCCAGCTATATGGTATGTTCCTTTCTCTGAGAAGGTCTAAGAGAGGGCGTAGGTCTTTACGTTGCTGTAAGGTCATTTGGGAAAGATCCTGAAATAGATTTATTTTGTGGCCTTGAAAGAGGACACGTCCTCTGGTTCTGGCACTGCATAGTATATCTTCTTTGAGTTGGAAATTCACAATGTTGCAGATAACGTCTCTTGGGGGATCGTTGTCTCGACCACTAGGTTTTAGGGCTCTGTGAAATCTTTCCATTTCTATTGGGGTGTCTAGCGGTCTTCCCAATAGGTCATTGAATATCGCTAAGAGGGTTGCATTTAATTGGTTTGGTTCGAAGGCTTCTGGGAGGTTTCTGATCCTTATATTGTGTCTGCGACTTCTGTTTTCTAAGTCTTCAAGGTGGCGACGAATGTCCCTGAGGTGCAGTGTATGAGAGTCAATGGTGTGGTTAGTGGTTCGGATTTCAAAGTCGTGACGGATTGTGGTATCTCTTATTTCCTCTACTCTCTGCACTATTTTATGGAAGTCTTGTCTGAGTTCCGTGATAGCAGCAGTGAGAGTACTTTTAATGTCTGCTGCAACAGCATGTAGGTCTTTCAGGCTTAAAGTCCCCTGGACCTGCTCGCAAGGTGGAGATGGGCCTTTTTGTGTGTGCCATGTGTCCCTTCTCACAGGGCTTGTACTGGCTTGTCTAGCGCTTCTTCCTGAAGCTTGTGAGTCCGGCATGTTGTCATGTGAACAAGAATGGAAGATGTCCGCTATAGGTTTGGATGAGTCCACTAACAGAGCCATAGGAGAGCGGGAACGTGTAGGGGATTGAGCGCCCTTGTTTTTACCCATCCTAAAATGTAGAGAAAGCTTCTAGTTTTAGGGGATGGACCGCGGGGTGCAGAGCGTGGCGATTTAGGCGAGCATTGTTTCCAGGGATAATTTAAAACCCCTCAGGGAAGTCAGATATGGCTGAGTGAAATATATGGTCAGAATCTTTGCTGGTGGATATATATGAACAGCCTTTGGTATGCACAGGGGGCTAAGATGTCAGTTATATAGGCCTCTATAGGCCGTCAGGCAGTCCTGGGTAATAATCTGGGCCAAGCTCAAATCTCATGTGCTGGAGAGGGTCTGGAGTCTTGAGTAGTGGTCCCCAGGTGTGGATTGTGTGCAGGATGGGGGCGGATGGTATGTGGGAGCTCCGTTTATCCTGCTGTTCGGTCCGGACCGTGTAGGCCTCAAAGCCGTGCCCTCGATTTTGGGCCAGTGCGGCAAGGCGCTACCGATCCTCTCAATTCCTGGTTTGTTTTAAAGCTGACAGTCTGGGGAATGTGTCTAGGGTAGTGGGTGCTCTCACCGATGTCTGTGTGAGGAGGATTCCTCTGGATTGATGTCGGTTCGGCGGAGCTTCAGTGGCGAGCGTCTGCTCCTCAGCTCGTCAGGACACGCCCCCCCTGGTCTGCATGTGTACATGTGGTGTACTGGATTGATGGTATAACATTGGGGGAATAATCCTCCTTCACTGATGGGTTAATCCTTACTCATCACAGCATACTACAACAGAAAACACCATAGATAAAATTGCAAATTCCAATACTAGTACTGAAATGTATGTGTTTATATACATATAAATAGAGGCTCATGCATATAAAGTCAGGTCCATAAATACTGGGACATCGACACAATTCTAATCTTTTTGGCTCTATACACCACCACCATTGGACGGTGCTTCACAGTGCAGATGGACAATGACCCGACGCAAACTGTGAAAGCAACTAAAGAGTTTTTTAAGGGAAAGAAGTGGAATGTTATGCAATGGCCAAGTCAATCACCTGACCTGAATCCAATTGAGCATACATTTCACTTGCTGAAGACAAAACTGAAGGAAAAATGCCCCAAGGACAAGCAGGAACTGAAGAAAGGCCTGGCAGAGCATCACCAGGGATGAAACCCAGCATCTGGTGATGTCTATGCATTCCATATCTCAGGCTGTAATTGACTGCAAAGAATTTGCAACCAATTATTAAAAAATGAAAGTTTGATTTATGATTGTTAATCTGTCCCATTACTTTTGGTCCCTTAAAAAGTGGGAGGCACATATACACACTGTTGTAATTCCTACATCGTTCACCTGATTTAGATGTAAATACCCTCAAATTAAAGCTGAACGTCTGCAGTTAACCACTTCAGCCCCGGAAGGATTTCCAGCTTTAGGACCGGAGCCCTTTTTGCGATTCGGCGCTGCGTCGCTTTAACTGACAATTGCGCGGTCGTGCGACGTTGTACCCAAACAAAATTTGCGTCCTTTTTTCCCACAAACAGAGCTTTCTTTTGGTGGTATTTGATCACCGCTGCACATTTCTGATCGCCGCTATAAACAAAAGAAGAGCGACAATTTTGCAAAAAAATCCAAATTTCTTACTTTTTCCTAAAATACAAATCCAAAAAAAAAATATAAAAAAACATTTTTTTTCACCGTTTTTGGCCGATTTATATTCTTCCTCATATTTGCGATAAAAAAAATCGCAATCGGCGTTTATTGATTGGTTTGCGCAAAAGTGGTCGCGTTTACGGGTGATGAGAATTCATTTTTGGGGTTTTTATTTTTTTTTTATTTTTTACTAAAAATGGCGGCGATCTGCGATTTTTTGCGGTACTGCGATATTGCAGCGGACATGTCGGAACGTTTTGACACTTTTTTGGGACCATTGGCATTTATACAGCGATCAGTGCTATAAAAATACACTGATTACTGTGTAAATGCCATTGGCAGTGAAGGGGTTAACCTGCAGGGGGCGCTCTAAGGGTTAAGTATGTTCCCTGGGCGTGTTCTAACTGTAGGGGGATTGCCTAGCTGGGGAAGGGAAGTGGTCACAGCCTTCACGTAAAGGAAGGCTGTGATCACAGCCCTTCCCCCTCACACAGAGCGGAGGTCCGTGTTTACATACACGGACCTCCGCTCATTTGCTCCGGGGGGGCATCGCGGGTGGCCGGCGGCAATCGAAGCCGCCGCACCCGCTCCCTGGCCCCCCCTGGACACAGTGAGTGTGCGGGCGCGCCTCCGGCGATGCGCGCGCGCTCACTATACACGTTCCCGCAGCCGCCGTTGTATGACGGCGATTTGCGGGAACGAGCCACTTTGCCGCCGTCAGATGCCGATCGGCGGTCGGCAAGTGGTTAAAGCACATCTTGTTTGTTTCATTTCAAATCCATTGTGGTGGTGTAAAGAGCCAAAATTATTAGAATTGTCCCAATATTTATGGACCTGACTGTACATGTACAAATATGTAATACACAGTATGTAATAAACAGTATTGTACTGCATGGCTATAGAGTAATTAAAATCGTTATAATCAGGAATTACATTAAATAAAAACATAAACAGCATAAGATAAAAGGATGAGATGAAGTGAATTCAATAGACCCGACCTCGCACAGCAGGTACAGAATGTCCATGTATTAAGTTTTCATTTGATTATATATATATATATATGGGACCATAGAGGTAACCCACTAGACTGAATTATTTTAGCGCAAAAGCTCTATATGTACCTGAGGGATGGTACAGTATAATAGTATATAATGCAATAATGGCTATGCAGGAGTGGAACATGGTGCTGACCTACCCAAAGTGTGGTGATAATATATCCCTTCTCCTACATCCTATCTGGTGAATGGACATCCAGGTTCGAGCTGAGCTGGACGGATAGTACAGTCCTTAATGTCCGCTGGGCAGATTTTATGCAGAATGCAATCCCTATGATAGCAGGGTCTGTATCTCACAAGCTCACGGTGGTGAAGCTCCCGGTGGTCCAAGGGCCATCATACTCCATGTATGGAGGGATTGTGATGCATGCAAACCCTCAGCAGCTGGGGGCCACGTGTATCGGGTAGTATGTGCTCTCTTCCGGCAGCTGGAATGCACGCCCTCATCTTATCAAAAAGTGGGCAGAGCTTTGCATTCCAATTGGGCCGCCGCATGCTCCTGTGACCTGTAGGATTCCATAGCGCATGCCCCTAGGTAGCTCTGCCTGCGATGTCACATGATGATGGCTGAACTGTGAATATCCACACACAGGAGAGCAACCACACAGGGCAAGCCCGTCTCCCACAGGCACAACGGCAAACTGCATTCTCAGCGAGAGCACAGTCCAAGCTCAGATAGTCATTGTACCATGTAGATAATACTCATGTCTATTTGAGTGTCAGTAGGATACACCATGTAATGAAACTAATTTAAAGACATACATGCTGGGTGTGTAAACAGGAGAATGAAAGTGTATGTACAGTATATGGGATTCAAATGATGGTATGGGATAAGATACAGAATATTTGTGAATTAATTCATTTAAATATTACATTAAAATATGACTAGAAACATATATATATATATAGTATCTCACAAAAATGCGCTCCTCTACCTTCTGTTTGAGGATGCCCCACAGATGCTCAATAGGGTTTTGGTCTGGAGACATGTTTGGCCAGTCCATCACCTTTACCCTCAGCTTCTTTATCAAGGCAGTGGTCAGCTTGGTGGTCTGTTTGGTGTCATTATCATGTTGAAATACTGCCCTGTGGCTCAGTCTCCGAAGGGAGAGGATCATACTCTGCTTCAGTATGTCACAGTACATGTTGACATTCATGGTTCCCTCAACGAACTGTAGCTCCCCAGGGTCGGCAGCACTCATGCAGCCCCAGACCAAGATACTCCCACTAGCATGCTTGACTGTAGACAAAACACACTTGTCTTTGTACTCCCCACCCGGTTGACACCATCTGAACCAAATAAGTTTATCTTGCTTTCATCAGACCACAGGACATGGTTCCAGTAATCCATGTCCTTGTCTTCAGCAAACTGTTTGCAGGCTTTCTTGTGCATTATCTTTAGAAGAGGCTTCTGGGACGACAGCCATGCAGACCAATTCGATGCAGTGTGCGGCGTATGGTCTGAGCAGTGACAGGTTGACCCCCCACCCCTTCAACCTCTGCAGCAATGCTGGCAGCACTCATATGTCTATTTCCCAAAGACAACCTCTGGATATGATGCTGAGCATGTGCATTCAACTTCTTTGGTCGACCATGGCAAGGCCTTTTCTGAGTGGAACCTGTCCTGTTAAACCACTGTATGGTCTTAGCCACCTTGCTGCAGCTCAGTTTCAGGGTATTGGCAATCTTCTTATAGCCTAGGCCATCTTTATGTGG
The DNA here is from genome assembly GCA_018402905.1 of Glandirana rugosa. Taxonomy (NCBI): domain Eukaryota; kingdom Metazoa; phylum Chordata; class Amphibia; order Anura; family Ranidae; genus Glandirana; species Glandirana rugosa. The sequence goes on along the minus strand of BLSH010174206.1, from coordinate 148,017 downwards.
AGCAACAATTCTTTTTTTCAGATCCTCAGAGAGTTCTTTGCCATGAGGTGCCATGTTGAACCGCCAGTAACCAGTATGAGAAAATGAGAGCGATAACACCAAATTTAACACACCTGCTCCACATTCACACCTGAGACCTTGTAACACTAACGGGTCACATGACACCGGGGAGGGAAAATGGCTAATTGGGCCCAATTTTGACATTTTCACTTTGGGGTGTACTCACTTTTGTTGCCAACGGTTTAAACATTGATGGCTGTGTGTTGAGTTATTTTGAGGGGGCAGAAAATTTACACTACTATACAAGCTGTACAATCACTACTTTACATTGTAGCAAAGTTTAATTTCCTCAGTGTTGTCACATGAAAAGATATAATAACATATTTACAAAAATGTGAGTGGTGTACTCACTTCATTCTATCTGGTGGATGGACATTCAAGTACAAGCTGAGCTGGATGGATAGTATAGTCCTTAAGGTCCACTTGGCAGATGTTATGAGGAATGTAATCCCTATTTTTGGCAGGGTCTGTATCTCACAAGCTCACAGTGGTGAAGCTCCCGGTGGTCCAAGGACTGGCAAACTCTGTGTATGGAGGGATTGTGATGTATGCAAACCCTCAGAGGCTACGATACTTACTTCTGTTGTTCAATAAAACTTTTTACCAAGGATAATGCACTAGGCCACACGCCTTCTATCTTTTCTTTCTATGTTCTAGTACTTTTAGCTCCCCCAAGTTGGCAAAGGCAGTTGGGCGTGCATTATCCACACAGTAGCATCTCAACGTAAGCGTAGTTTCTACCTAGGCCCACTGCACAGCGCAGGAGATTTATCTGTTGGTGTTGGAACATTTCAGTATGCAGGAATCTGGAGTAAAGCTGTCCACATAGACCATCCTCCGCACCGCCACTGCCATCGACATCACCCTTTCCATGCTGTGCTCCATAAACGTTTCATGCCTCACTTTCAGATCACTCTACTGCAGCATAGTCTTCCCGGCCACAATTGCAGAATAACAGCACTGAGAGCTGGCGGTTCAGAGGACAATCTATGTGGACAGCATTACTCCGGATGCCTGTATACTTAGATGTGCCTCTTTTAAATATAAATGTGCATTGCTAAATGTTGCACTTTCATTAAATGTAACCATATTGCTACACTTAGAGGCACTTCTCTTCTCTTTTATACTCTCTAGCTCCTGCTGGATTTTACTTCTAATCCCCTCTGGATGGGCATTTTATGGTTCCACAACCTATCACATTGCTATAATCATTTACATGGACTATAGGCTGAAGGACTTATAAATAAATGGTTGTACAATGAATCATTTGAGTTTCCATTATTTATTATGGGACAATTTGCTTTAATATACAAGCATTTTGGATTACAAGTATGTTTCCATAACGAATAATGCTCGCAATCCAAGGTTTTACTGTATACTGTACATGCAGCAAACAGTTTATACACCAGTTATTATATCACCTATAAGCTACAATGATCATATGCCTAAAATCACATCAGATTATTTAGATGAACCTATTTTATTTTATTAACATACTTTTTTCTTACCGTACACATATGAAATATCAGTGTATGTAAAGTTATTTTTTAGTTTTAGATAGATAATGAATAGGCTAGAATAGTTTTTCTTTCATCTGTATTCCTGCTAGGGTGATGACCTCTCTCTATTTGCCTTGGTGACCACTTTAGTCAGGAATGAATGATGAGATATCCAACGTTTTTGGTTGTCACCAAAACAGGAATAGAAGTGAAATCTTCCAATAAAGATCGGTGTCTAAAAGGGAATTTATGTCAATTTGGAGAGATCTCCACACACTTTTCATTCTGCATACGCAACAGGAAGCAAGGGGAAATCCTCCCAATGGGACACAAATGGCAAAAAGGTAGGGGTTTTAACCATTTCATACTAATTTTTTTGTTATTGCATTTAGATATGCTTTCATGGAATGAGGAACCACATGCCATGTAAAATATCTCAAACCTTTTTGGTTACATGCAATTGCAAACCTTTCCTTGTCTTGGGTGCATTGATGGAGCTTGTAGTGTATAGGAGGAATTCTTGTTGGTTTCACATTTTGTAAAAAAAAAAGCCAACTTAGCTCAATGAACCCACAGTGTTCTTCTTACATTACCCATTACTGCAGTCTATTCGGGATCCAAGTGGAGCACTGCAGGAGCTGCTTTCAACAGTCAGTTGAGATGCAGCCTCTGCCTTAGTGTGCACCTGATTATTGTGGACATATGCAGTTTGAGGTGTGCTGCTTCCTCTACTTTAATATTTGTGCATGATTCTTGAAGCGTATTACCTATAAGAGAAAGGATGTTCTTAAAACGTATTTACACATTTATATGTATGGCTTTTTTATGTTTCAGTAATTATGGAGCTGTTGAGTTACTAAATATGTTGGATATGTAGAGTTGAGTGAAAGACATATTTAACAGTATCTGCTCTATGCCAAATCAATATATAATTTGGGCTATTTAAACTGCTGCATATCTGTTGAATTCTGTGGTTAAAGGGATGAGTCATTTTCCATGAATAAACAAAAAGTATGAAGAACAATAATTATTTTGAGACCTTTATTTGCTTGATATTTAATAATTTTGTATTTTATTTTGTTTCTTTTCTTGTAATTCCTATAATTATGGACTAAAAAATATTTTATTATGTTTGGTTAGTAAGAGAAGATTTAGATCTCAACCAATCTTGTCCCTTTGCTCACACTGAATGACATCTCCAGTTCTCCCCCCGCTGAAGTTTACAAAGGGATGGGGTCCTCCGTTGGCATCATTGACCAAATATGGACATGTCAAATTATGTCACTGAGTGGCCCTTGTCCTTTGTTTACATCAGAGGTGCTCAACCTGTGGTCCTTGTAGCCCTCTGATGTAACCCTTAACCTCAAACCTGGGAAGCGCACTTATATCCTGCAGTTTTGGTGCGCTTTCTGAAAGCACACCAAAATTCTTGAATGAAGGCATTTTGATGCACTTTCAGAATATGCACCATACCTGCAAGATATAATAGAAGTCTAAGGCAAAGCACAGCTAACCCACAGGTTCACTGTGCTGCACCCACATTGCAGGTAACCACAGCACATCACTGTGATAGCAGTCTTATAGGGGACTGTCATTCATTGTGATTGATGTGGACCTGCATGGCTGGACAACATGATTTACAATGTATGTACATTGGGGACATTGTCAAAACTGTGTATGTGTTTTTATTTTTACTTGACTTATTTTGTGAATGACCTTCGGGTCTGGTATGGATTGTGAGGAAAACTCCACAACATTTTTTTATTATTTTAATTGTCTGAGCTCCTTTTGTTTATATTCAACTGTCAACCAGGACTCCCCAGCTGATAGCTGAATGAGCAGGGGAGGGATGAGTCACTGGTTGTTAGGACACTGGTGGGTGCTAGCTCCTTAACAACCTACACAAAACTTCTACAATGAAGCCAAAACTGGTAAGCGATAATGTGACCGGACTGGTTTCAGAATAGGTAAATACAGGCATCTTTTCCTTTACAGGGTAGATAGATAAGTCTTAGAATGGGGATGGGAGTAGGTTTAGGCTTAGTTATAATTTGACTGGAATTCCACTTTAATGTTGTGCATTTTTTACTTTATGCTCGGAGTCATAGTCTTACTGGAAGAGAAATATTCTCCCTATTTGCTTCTTCCAGATCACATCAGGTTTCTATTGAGAATTTCCTTGTATTTTGCCTTTTTCACTCTCCCCTCCACCATCACAGGCCTTCCAAGATCTTTATTAGGGAAATATACCTACAGCATTATGCTGTATCACCATGTTTCACAGTGAGGGTGGCATGTTTGTGCTGATGTGCAGTGTTTTGCTTCTGCTAAGCAAGGTATTTGGTCTAATGAGCAATTGCATCATTTTTTTTCTCATAGAATCCTATCCCATATGATTTCAGAGTCTTCCTCATGCGTTCTGTCAAACTGTGAGTGAGATGTCATGTGAGTTTTAGTAAACAGTGGCTTTGGTTTCACCACTGTCCCATAAACCTGTGATTGCTTAAGTATCTAGGCAAAATTGCTGTATGCAAACTTTGTCCAGTCTTAGGCCTGTAAATCCTTCAGAGTTGGTATAAATCTTTTGGTGGTCTCTCTCACTAGTCTCCTTCTTACACAGGCACTTAGGCTTAATACACACAGGCAGTTATTTTTTCGTTCAACAAAGTGGGTTGTATGAAAAAAACAAAGGAGCTAACTATGCAATTTCAGTACAGCAATCCTTCCGCTGTTCTATTGTGTTTTGACAGGGGGACTTCCTCCCTCACCTGAACACATCCAATGGCTGAGAGCGCTGATAGGGTGCCGATCAGCTGCTGGTTTTCCAATATGCCCATTCGACAGAAGGTAGTCATAAGACCAGCTTCTGTCAGAGGAGGAGCTGTGCACACTGGCTGAAAGTTTGCTGGTAACTGCAGAACCGACCGTTTTCAGACAATTTTTGGCCTGTGTGTACCTAGCAGATTAACAGCTGTACCATACAGTTTCCAATTATTAATGACTGATTTAATTGTACTCCAGTGGATGTTAATTGACTTGGTAATTTATTTATTATATTCATTCTATGACATGTACTTTTGAATTACCGTTTCATGGAGTTGCTTGGGATGTTAGTTTGTCTTCCCAGTGTAGATTATGCTGCAATACTGACTCCCCATTCGGCTATTATGTGGCCTTGGATTAGAAAATTTTTGCCAGGTGTGTCATATTGAATGGGATATTATGATTACTAAAACTGTAGAGTGCAAAATCTGGTGCAGCTCTACATAGAAACCAATTATCTTCCAGTTTCTTTTTTTGTCAAGGCTTAATTGCACAAGCTGAAGTTAGAAGCTGATTGGCTACAATGCATAGCTGCACCAGATTTGGCACTCTCCAGTTGTAATAAATCAACTCTATAGTCTGTCTCTGGTGGAGCAGCTCAAAACCACCAACAAACATTCATGTGTTTTGGTATATAAACAGACTAACAGTCCTTTTTTTACAATATACAGTATGTTATGACGTATATTTTATAAAACAAGCATACATGAATAACTAATAAAGAGTCTGTTTTCTAATCTAGTTTCCAAAGCTTTCAGAAAGTATGAGTTTGCTTTTATAGAGACACAATTTGCTCTGTTGACAGCCTGCCCTTTTATTTATATATTGTTTGGGCAGCCCTGTCACAAAAAGACGAATGTGTAAAGAAGCATTGAGAGTAATATACTCTAAATAGAATAAATCTTCAAGAAAAGGCACATCACAAAAGTAAAAAAGCACTGCACACACTCAGAAATTGCAATAATTGAAATATTTTAGTATTAAATATTCAATTTTAGGTTATTTTATAATGCAGAGTGTACACATAAATTCTGGAGAACCCCCACCCATTGAACAGGTATTCCTAGGTACATATATCTTGGTTTGTATATCTGAATTAATACATAATGAATACCCTTTAGATATAACAAGGGACTACCTGGATCATACACAATAACAGTAGTATTAAAAGAAAATGCTTTACAGTATATCTGAATATATACAATGAAACAGTTTTAAATGCATTCCATTTAGATTTGGATTTGTCCATGTTACTAAAGACCCAGAACTTTGAATAAAAATGCAATGGTTGGAAATCCTTGATTCTTATATTTTCTTCATCCACAGTAACACTGTGCAAGTACATTTAGAGTCAAAATGTAGCAGTATTCACTGTAATTTGTTTTGGGTTGCTCCACTGATTTCCTCCTGCCTGCTACAGACTTGGTCTTAAAATTGAGCAAGCACTGGTATTTGGAGGCGTTTAATCATCTGAGCACCACGGGAAGTGGAGCTTAAAGACTAAGTTCACCTTTGTTCACTTTTTTTCTAAATTCCAGCTTTCCTATGTACCAGTATAGCAATAATGTACTACGGTTGCAAAAATAAAACAGTTTTCCATTAATTTTGCACAGGCTTGCCTTACTCTCTTCATGGGTGTTTAAAAATCCATTACTTCTGCCCTACTTCCTGAACAGACTTTAGGTCATGACACAGGAACAAGTTGACTAGCTGAGGGTAGATGATGCAGGGTGTGTGCTAATGAGATCAGCTGGTCAACTCCTTCCTGTGTCATGACCTAAAGTCTGTTCAGGAAATAAGGCAGAAGTAATGGAGCACGGTTTTTAAACATCCATGAAGAGAGTGATGCAAGTCTGTGTTGTATTAATAGAAAGCTGTTTTATGTTTGCAAAAGATGTACATTACTGCTATATTGGTACATAGGGAAGCTGGAATAAAAAAAAAAGGTGACTTAGCCTTTAAAGACTTCCAGTGCTAACAGCTGGTGAGAGCCTGTTTAGGGGATTTACTAAAACTAGTGCACACAACTCGAACCCAGCTGTGCATAGTAACCAATCAGCTTCTAACTTTGGCTTCTTCAGTTAGGCTTTAACAATAAAACTTAGAAGCTGATTGCTCATTATGCACAACTGCAGTAGATTCTGTGTGCGCCCATTTTAGTAAATCTCCCCCTGTGTCTGAGATGTGCTGATATACCAACCATAATTTTTGTCCTGCAGCATTACATTTATTGTGGCAGGTCAGCTCGTACAGGCACAAACAGGTACCTCCATGTTGTGGCTTTTTTCAGGATCCGCACAGGAACCAGGAAGCTTAAGCTACCATTTGTTGCATCACAAGCTGATCAGCAGGTCCCGGCCAATGATTTATGGCTTGCACCCTCTGGTCAGCTGAGCGAATGGCAGAAGAGAGCCCTGTGTTGGTAAACAACAAAGGGGTCTCTACAGACAGCAGCAATATGCCATATTTTTTCTCCTTGCGAAGCAGGGAGTATAAAAACAACACAATGCTTAGTAAAAACAGCATAGTACACACATTAACACTTGTTAGGCGCAGTATTAACTCTTTGATTTCCCTAGATGTTAACCTCTTCCCAGCTAGTGTCATTGGTACATTCACAGTGTATATTATTGCCACTGATCACTGTTTTAATGTCACTAGAGACATCAGTGGCAGTCAGTCAGTTCCCACAAAGTAAAGGAGGATAACACCGCGCTAGACTATGTAAAAGCACTAAGCAACCACAGCTGCAACCAAACAGTACTAACCATGCACTACAAACACACTATTTTATAAACAACAGGTTGCGCTAAAATGACGGTAGGTAGATACATACAGCATGCATCCCATAAATACATGTAAATCATACAGTCCACATAAACATAAATGGTGTAGATGAAAGTAGAGATGTAGATGTATCTTCACAGATATAGACCACTGTGTGATAGTTCAAATTCAGTAGTGATACCTCCACCTCACATCTAATAACTGCTTAGCAGATGTAAGCGCATAAGCGCTTTGGCTGTACCCCAGCCCGGGTCCCCCCTGGGGATAAATACGACAATCTTGGGGTCCTGATGTAGCAGAGTTGGCTTGGGTGAACCACAGAGGTAGTGGAAAGGGCTAACCGGATCCGCCTCCCGGCGTTGGTAGGATAGCAGTCCAATAAGGTTCTTTACACCCCCAGGTAAACTCACCACGGCACCCAAAGAAAGAGAAGGTACTGATAGTGTGATACCGTTTCAGTGGATTTAATAAAATAAAAGTATTGCACTTACATCAGATAAAAACAACAAGGGCGTCCAAGAACATTAAGCCGGCCGGCTGTAGACTTCAAACACTCAATGGCAGTGACGTCAGCGCGTCTTCCCCGACGTACGTTTCATCTACCGAGACATAGTCATGGGGCTATTTTTTTTCAAATGCTTGGTCGTTTACATTGCAAAAAATATAAACTCAGTGGTGATCAGATACCATCAAAAGAAAGCTCCATTTGTGTGAAAAAATTATATACATTTTGTCTGGGCACAGTTTTGCATTATTGCGCAATTACCAGTTAAAATAGTGCAGTGCCGAATAGTAAAAAATGGCCTGGTCATTAAGGGGGTAAAATCTTCCAGAGCATAAGTAGTTAATGAACTAATTTTTTTGAATGATTAAACCTGAGCAGTTTAGTCATACAAAAAATATATAGTTTTCTGTGATCCAATCATCTTTGTTAACAAAGAGTGACTAGTTACAGATCATTTATTACAGATGGAAACTGGTTTAAATTAACATTACAAGACTGAAGTAAACAGAGAAAATAGAAATAAGCCATTTTGAACATGTTATTCTGCTATCACAGGTATTTTGAAGTTTCAAAAAGGGGTCACACCTCTGTTCTGTTGCATATGGATATGAATGAAGGATCCTTAACATCTGTTCATCATAAGTTTGCAGCAACTTGAAATTTAATGTATCCAGTGCCAGTTCAGTTTCGTTTGCATACACAATAGTTCTGATATTCTAAAAGTTGACATTAAGTTAAAGCAGTTCTGAAAGGTAATGAGAGCAAGCCACTGAGCAACTGAGTTATTGGAGTCTTAGTCTAAAGGCAATTGATCACTTCTGACATAAGGGTCAATTTACATATTGTTTTTTTCTTCATGTTGCTATTTATTTCATTGTTATGACGCATAATGTAGATGCTGTAAAGGTAATCAATTTTCAAAGCTCAGTATTATTTCCTGTTTGTAACATTATATCTTTTTTGAAGTAGTATTATAATATTATGTTAAGAGTAGAGTTGAGCGGACACCTGGATGTTCGGGTTCTGCCGAAATTCGTGAAAAAGTTTGAGTTCGGCCCCATACTTGACCTGAACTTGACCCCGAACCTTGAACCCCATTGAAGTCTATGGTGACCCAAACTTTTGGGCACTAAAAAGTCTCTAAAAAAGTCCTGGAAAGGGCTAGAGGGCTGCAAAAGGAAGCAAAATGGGGGTAAGAGTAGGACAAGTGCCCTGCAAACAAATTTGGATAGGGAAATAACTTAAAATCACATAAAAAAATAAAAAATGGAGGAGGAGGTAGATGAGGAGTAGGAGGTTGAGGAGGCGGTGACCGTGGCGGTGTAGGTGGAAGTGGCGGTGGAGGAGGAGGAGGTAGCCAACACTGTTTTTTGCTTGTTTGGTTTTTTTTTTTCTAATTGGGGTAGCCCCCAAAATATTGAGACATATTAAAAAAAAAATCACTATCTGCAGACAAACCCAGAGATGTTCTAGCACGGGTTCACTTTTTCTATATAAAATGTACCATGGTTTATTTATCATGTTTCTCCTATTACAAATTCCAATAAAGACTTGTGTTCTTTAAAAAAAAAAAAAGAAAAAGTTCACTTAAGTATACCAACGGCTGTGTGAGGCCGGTATAAATGGCTATTCTGCACAAGGTACAGACAAGTCTTGTGGGATCCATGCCTGGTTCATTTTAATAAACATTAGCTTGTCCACATTGGCTGTGGACAGCCAGCTGCGCTTGTCTGTGATAACGCCCCCTGCCATGCTAAACACACGTTCAGACAATACACTGGCTGTAGGGCAGGCCAGCACCTCCAAAGCATAAAGGGCAAGCTCAAGCCATGTGCCCTATTTGGAGACCCAGAAGTTGAAAGGGGCAGACCCATCAGTCAGTATGTGTAGGCGTGTGCACACATGTTGCTGAAATGCTGCCTCCTGCTAAGACGTTGCCTATCAGCTGGTGGTGCTGTTTGTTGTGGCGTGCTGCTGACAAAGCTTTTCCACATTTTGGCCATGCTAACCCTGCCTTCTGAGGTGCTGCCGGTGCCACAGCTGCGTTGGTGACCTCTTCCTCCTCCTCTGCCTTCGCCTTGTGCTTCCACTGAGCCCCCGGTGTCATTTGGGAATGCCCTCAGCAGCGCGTCTACCAGCGTGTGCTCGTAGTCGCGCATCTTCCAATCATGCTCCAGTGAGGGAATTAAGGACGGCACGTTGTCCTTGTAAGGGGGATCCAGCAGGGTGGCCACCCAGTAATCAGCACAAGTTACAATGTGGGCAACTCGGCTGTCGTTGCGCAGGCACTGCAGCATGTAGTCGCTCATGTGTGCCAGGCTGCCCAGAGGCAAAGACAAGCTGTCCTCTGTGGGAGGTGTATCATCTGTGCCCTCCAAATCCCCCCAGCTGTTTCTTTTTTAAACCAGCAATGTCTACGCATATTTTTAATTTTGTGCAATAAATGCACAGCAAGGTGCAAATGTACTATGTAGCACTATTTATTATTCTTTTTTTAAACCAGCAATGTAGACACACTTTTTAATTTTGTGCAAGAAATGCACAGCAAGGTGCAAATGTACTATGTAGCACTATTTATTATTCTTTTTTTTAAAACCAGCAATGTCAACGCACTTTTTAATTTTGTGCAAGAAATGCACAGCAAGGTGCAAATGTACTATGTAGCACTATTTTTTTTTTTTTTAAAAACCAGCAATGTCGACTCACTTTTTAATTTTGTGCAAGAAATGCACAGCAAGGTGTGAATGTACTATGTAGCACTATTTATTATTCTTTTTTTTTAAAACCAGCAATGTAGATGCACTTTTTAATTTTGCGCAAGAAATGCACAGCAAGGTGCAAATATACTATGTAGCACTATTTATTATTCTTTTTTTTTAAACCAGCAATGTAGACTCACTTTTTAATTTTGTGCAAGAAATCCACAGCATGGTACAAATGTACTATGTAGCACTCTTTTTTTTTTTTTAAACCAGCAATGTCAACGCACTTTTTATTTTTGTGCAAGAAATGCACCACTGGCTGCAAATGTAGTATTTAGAATATATTTTTTTTAAACCAGCAATGTAGATGCACTTTTTATTTTTGTCCAAGAAATGCACCGCTGGCTGCAAATGTAGCATTTAGAATATACAGTATATATATATATATATTTTAAACCAGCAATGTAGACGCACTTTTTATTTTTGTGCAAGAAATGCACCGCTGGCTGCAAATGTAGTATTTAGAATATTTTTTTTTTAATGCCCCGCTGGCAGCATTTTTGCAAGTGCAGTGCACTTGCAAAAATGGTTGCAAACGCCCACCTAACAAACAGAAAAATTGCTTAGGTTTTATATGAGGCACTTTGCTTAGCAAACAAAATGTACTCTAGCAAACAAAAATCTCCTCTAGCACCCACCCACCAATAAATCGCTGTTTTTAACAGATTTCCTAAAGCTAATCTGTCCCTCGCAGCAGCAGCATCCTCTCCCTACACTAGTATGAGATGATGTGACATGCAGTACTACGTGACTCCAGCTTATATAAAGGCTGGGTCACATGATGCACTGGCCAATCACAGCCATGCCATTAGTAGGCATGGCTGTGATGGCTTCTAAGGGCAAACGAGTGAAAGGCTTGTTGATTGGCTGCCCTACAGCTATTCAACAGGTGCAAAAAGGTGCGAAAAAATACCCGAACCCTGAACCCAAACTTTTTCTCAAAAGACCGGGTTCGGGTTACGGACACCCTAAAGTCCGGTACAAACCCGAACTTTACAGTTTGGGTTCGCTCAACTCTAGTTAAGAGTTATTTTACCTATGCATTTGTTATATTGCCTACTCCAATGTCATTTGAACAAATGAAATGAATAAATATGCCCAAAATAAGTGACTTGGATGTGCTATATAGCATCCCCTAAATTTATTTAGGCTCCCCATAGCACCTTCAGGTATAGGCCCTGCTTCTTTCACTAAAAGAAAATAAGTGCTATGGATGCTGTGCATTCCAGTAAACTGCCTGCAAGTGCTGCAACTATAACTTATCTGCCCTACAGATAAGTTATAGTTCTGACAGCAGTGTGGGAGAGCAGAGGATTTCAGTTCAGGAGCTCAGTTAAGCAACGCTATTGACCATCAATTATAGAGGTCTGCTATTGGTCCTGGGTGTCTATTAATGATGTTGTGGGTAATTGTTGCTGGTGACAATGGGGATTATTATTGCTGCTAGTGAATATTATTGCTGCTTGGTGTCTATTATTACTGCTAGGGGTTATTATTGCTGCTGGAATTTATTACTGCTTGAGACAGGGAAGGGTTTTATTGCTGTGTGTTATTATTGTGCTGGGAGTTATTAAGCTGGTGCTTGTTATTGTGCTTGGGGTTATTGTTGTGTTGGGGGATATTGTTGTGCAGAGGTTTATTTTATGTTGGGGTAGTTAGTGTGCTTAAGGTTATTGCTTGCCCTTATACTTGCTGGAGATCATTGTGTGGGAGTATTGCTTTTCCTGTTGCAAGTTTGGGGTTATTGCTCAAATTTATAGTGCTGGCCCTGATACTTGCTGGTGCCTATTTCTGGAGGTAACCGTTGCTGGTCCTCACATATGCTGGAGGTTATCATTGCTGGCCTGTACACTTGCTGGGGGTTATCACTGCTGGTACTGACACCAACGCTGAGGCTTATTTTACTCTCACAGTCTCTTCAGTGTACCCCAGACCCTATTTTGCCTAAACCATAACAAAGCCAATTGGAGACAGGTGGCACACTACAAGCCATGCACTATGAAGCTACACCTACTCTATAGACTGCACCTACTTTTTGGCCATGCCTACAAATGTGCAGCCAGTGGCAGACAGCCCACATAGCACACTGAATTTTTCTTCTTAATCCCTTCAAAATGTTGCACTTAATTCTTTCCAAAAGTTGGCAACTGGTTTATTTTTATACCCACTGACACCACTTATAGAACTGACATCTGTACTTGCTGACCAATAATGTAGGGGACACTATTACTTTTGACCACTCCAATCCGTATGCCTTAATAGGTGTGTGTTCTTAATACACTGTGAATAATTTATATTTAACTTTCAATCTTTCATTTTCTGACTAAGAATGTACAGTATCTCACAAAAGTGAGTACACCCCTCACATTTTTGTAAATATTTTATTCTATCTTTTTATGTAACAACACTGAAGAAATTTCACTTTGCTACAGTGTAAAGTAGTGAGTGTACAGCTTGTATAACAGTGTAAATTTGCTGTCCCCTCAAAATAACTTAACACACAGCCATTAATGTCTAAACCACTGGCAACAAAAGTGAGTACACCCCTAAGTGAAAATGTCCAAGTTGGGCCAAGTTAGCCATTTTCACTCCCCGGTGTCATGTGACTCATTAGTGTTACAAGGTCTCAGGTGTGAATGGGGCGCAGGTGTGTTAAATTTGGTGTTATCGCGCTCACTCTCTCATACTGGTCACTGGAGGTTCAACATGGCACCACATGGCAAATAACTCTCTGGGATCTGAAAAAAAGAATTATTGCTCTGCATAAAGATGGCCTAGGCTATAAGAAGATTGCCAAGACCGTGAAACTGAGCTGCAGCACAGTGGCCAAGACCATATAGTGGTTTAACAGGACAGGTTCCACTCAGAACAAGCCTTGCCATGGTCAACCAAAGAATTTGAGTGCACATGCTCATATCTAGAGGTTATCTTTGGGAAATAGACGTATGAGTGCTGTCAGCATTGCTGCAGAGGTTGAAGGGGTGGAGGTCAGCCTGTCAGTGCTCAGGCCATATGCCGCACACAGCATCAAATTGGTCTGCATGGCTGTCATCCCAGAAGGAAGCCTCTTCTAAAGAGGATGCACAAGGAAGCCTGCAAACAGTTTGCTGAAGACAAGCAGACTAAGGACATGGATTAGTGGAACCATGTCCTGTGGTCTGATAAATCCAAGATAAATGTATTTCTTTCAGATGGTGTCAAGCATGTGTAATGGCAACAGGTGAGAAGTACAAAGACAAGTGTGTCTTGCCTACAGTCAAGCATGGTTTTGGGAGTGTCATGGTCTGGGGCTGCATGTGTGCTACCATCACTTGGGAGGTACAGTTCATTGAGGGAACCAAGAATGTCAACATGTACTGTTGAAAAGGGTTGTGATCTGGCACCACCACCATGACCAAGCCTCCATCCCTAATGTATACAACAACAAGGAAAAGTGGGCATGGGACTTTAAATGAGGCTTGTCATGAAAAAAGAAAAAATAGTCCATTGTGAATCTGTAAATGTTTATTGAAATGCATGAAAGACTAAATGAGATATTGGACATGATCATACAATTCCTCACCCATGGAGGATATATACAGTATATTGCATAAAAAAACCAACACATATGTACAACACACAATAAATATTTACAGATTCATCTTATGGGCACATGATCGAAGTAAAAGCATGATGGTATAAAAATATAAAAATATAATAATTGGCTAATAACTCTTGACGTCAAATAAGGCTCGACACGTTTCGTGGAGCTGGTCCACTTATCAGGAGCAGCGTACAAGAGGTGTCTATAGACAAAAAATTAAAAAATGTAATTCGTATGGTATAATAGCCAGTTCCCAAATCAAAAAAATGGGGACATCTAATTAAAACAAGTGGTCCCTGTACCTACTCATTGGCTCCAATGGATCAAACCCACGAAAAAATAAAGTAATTTGGGATGCCCCAGAAACTATTTAATCTAAGGATAATATCCCCATATTTAGATACATTTTCAATTAACTGCTGAATAAGGATAAGAAGGCCTAAATGGAAATAGACAGAGCACACCGTACACTGATACCTCTCTTCCCTGACCTTGATAAATTAAGAGATATAATTTGTCATATGCATTTTTACTAGATAAAAGATTACATCATAAGGGTTGCTCACTCCTCTGAAGAAATTCAGTTCAATGGAAAACTGATCCTTTTGTAAGTTAATCTCTCCAGATGGACTCTGCAACCTCACTGCACTTATGGAGGCAGTGAAAATCACAGGGGTACAAACTGCTGGGCACCATTCAACTGCCTCAAATCCTATTATCAGATAGGCCTTTTAAGTCCCAATTGCAATTTCTGCATGTGAGAGAGCAATGGTTGTCAATTTCACCTAAGAAGCCATTGCCCTTCTGTAGACAATGTTTGATTTCCCCTACACTGGTAGAGGTTCTATCGTGTGGAACTTTTTCCACTGTTGCTCAGAAAAATTCTAATGCATTTTCAGGTGATGACCAATTCTTCTATTATGTTCTTATGGCTTGCTTAAACCAGATACTCCTATGTTTTGTTTGAAGACTTTATTTACTTCTTATCATACCACTTACATGATGATTGGGGTATAGGACTCTGGTGCTTATCTTTCACTTCAAATAAGTTAGTAAAACCTTGCATTATTTATCTTTATTAATATCTCCCTTTATTCAATTTTACTTTATACTCCTTAGATTCCTTTGGAGAGCCCCAATAGTTAACTAATATTGAGGAGTTATATTTCTGGCCTCTTTAACTAGAGTTGAGGAATCTGGTGCTTTTTATTGAAACCAGCTGGGCCTTTACTGGTACACTGATGCTAGTCACTGGAACATGACACAATTTTGACACTAATACTTGCCTTGACTGATGATCATAGATACTTTATCACTATCCTTTATTTGGCTTATGTGCAAACAACAGTGCTCACTTGCTCTGCAGTCTACAATTTGAACTATTAGCCAGGGGACAGTGGTTGGGCTTATTGAATCGCTTAATACTTACCTTTAACCCCTGCTTAACATATATTAAGCCCCACCATCTGTTCTTCAACACTGGGATATGTTTCCTATATCAGTTGTGTGTACTTTATGTATACCTTTCTTTTCCATAGGAGTTTTTTTTATAGGTAAAGTAATGCAGCGGCAGTGAGGTAGTGCTGTTGACCCCACTAGATTCCATTCCTTCATGCTAAATTGCACCTGAACAGGATTTTTGTCACTATAGCCATGCAATATTGTTAATACAGATTTGGACATATTATTTCTTCATCTCCTTTAATTTAGTCTTTTACTCTTACTAGGTCTACAGCATCACTCGCTGGTCAATATGTGATGTGGGCTCCTGTGTCCTTAAAGTGGATGTAAACCCTCTCCTATACCCTGTGAAATGAATAGCCTCAGATGATACACAGAGATGAAACAAATCTCCCTACATAAGTATTGCATATATATACGCTGTCTTCAGCTTTCTAGACTCAGAAAATGAGCATCCTGTTAAAAATTTTTCTTCCTGTTTCAGCAGTGATAGGGGAGTCTGGGCATACACTGTGTGTGAGCTGATTGGAGGAAAGGCACACATCCCCACTCCACATAGCCAGAGGAACAAAGAAACTTGCAGAGCTGTGCTGTGAATAGACACGCTCTCTGCTTATCGGTCTCTAAGTTACCTCCCTGACAAAAATTTTCAGCTGCTTTTATATCCTGTGTTGGAAAGCTTGTTAGAAGTTATCATACTGATAACAGAGGAACGGAGCAGCAGAAAGACATGGGACTTATGGCTTTGGAGAAAGATAAATAAACACTACAGATTTATGTGCCCGGGTCAGATTTCATGAATGGGGTTTACATCCGCTTTAAAGCTCTGTTCCATTGTTGTCTCTGCTGTTGAGGGTGGGCGGAGAAGTAGATGTCCATGGCTGCTGAGGATTTTTATTTGTTTTTCTTTGATAATATTCCTTTAATGTTTTTGTTTGGTTGCTTGTTAATATTTTGTCAACATATGCTTATGTGCAGAAGTTCTTATACAATTCTTATTTAGGATATTTGTATTTAAATGTTCATTCTATGGACTCATTTTAATTTCCACCTCTATGTAGAAGGTATCTTTTTTATGCAGTCATTTTTGTATATATTTGTTGGAATGGTGTCGCATTCTTGCTCTTACATTTTATATGGCATATGAAGGGGCCATCCTAATGCTAGTCATTCTGGGACCCCTAGATCTCTTTCTATATGAGTTGGGGTAGTTATAGTTCCTTACTTGCTTCCCCAATGTAACTTTTAATGCACTTAAATGCTATCTTTCTGTGACCTTAATATCAGTTTAGCCAATCTCCCTACCATGAGTGTATATTGTTCCATTCAAAAAATTGTAAATAAAATCTGCGCTACATAAATGAGCAAACAGCAGCTGACATAATCTTGATTGATCGTTCAAGCTAGTCAAATATAAGTCCAAATATGCAGTGCTTTAAAATGTCCAAGAATGATAGTTATAGCTTGGAGGAAACTGAAGGAGATCCCAGCAGGAAAATTCAGTGTAGAAAGGATAGCACACCACACCACCGTGAGCAGCCAAACTCCTTACCAGAACCCTGTTTGGATAGCGCAATAAGGATTACCCTCCTAAGACAATTCCACCCAATCCTCCAGCATACAGATAGAAGCGTCTCCCCCGTAGCGGTATCACCACAGCATTAAGGGATAAAGGATAAAGCCAGATAGTGAAGCCCATCTTTTCCACCAACTCTCTGGATGAACGTCTCCCAACAAGCTACTCTCTTAACATGAGTTCTGTCGACAGCTCAGTGCTCAGTGCAGCTCCGTCCCCGGGTACCGCTCCGTTCGCTGCAAACAGAGCGGTACCAGAATGCTGGGTTCTGGTAAGGAGTTTGGCTGTTCACGGTGGTGTGGTGTGCTATCCTTTCCACACTGAATTTTGGTGCTGGGATCTTCTTCAGTTTCCTCCAAGCTATAACTATCATTCTTGGACATTTTAAAGCGCTGCATATTTGGACTTAAATTGTTCCATTGCCCATTACAATTCTGCAGGTTTCCATGAACCTATTTTATAATAACATTTTATTGCACACTACTGTATGCTGAAAATACATCTCACTATTAATTCCTCTAATATACCTTTACTGCAGCCAGAGGTGCTTAATTGGAGGCATAGCTGTAGTTGAATCCACCTGTATATCACTGTACAATAGAATTGTTGATAGATTTCTATCTAGGGAAGTTGTTTACAGTGGCAGCAGCACGTTACACCTTTGGTATATATAGGGTTTGCCTGAAGATCCTATTTAGCTATCCCCAAGGTAGTTCCTATCTCTGCCTTGGCTTACAATTAATTTTGTTACTTTTGACCTTGCTTATCTTTGTCATCCTCTCCCCATACACCTCACTTGGCTCTCTCCCTTCCTTCTTCCTATCTTCTTATTCTTCTGCCCTTCTCTCACCCATTCCTCGTCCTTCCTACTCCAATGGCTTAGGCTTGCATACATGATGGTTGTTACAATATAACCTGCAATAATGTCTTTAACAATCTGCTAATTTAGTGTCAGGGGCCTTAGTCATTCTAGTAAGAAATCACAAATATCATTCCACTTACATAAAGATAAAATAAATACAGTAAAAGGAGTCTTTATTGCAATGCATTAACTTTTTAAACTGAATTGAATTTGATTCTAAAATAGATCCTGATAGCATATGCCTGTTTCTCAAAATGTATTTTCTTAACAAAACCGTTACGATCACTAATATATATAATACCTCTGAATACATTGTGGATCTCTGTGGGAATTTGCTGCCTACACCTTCATAGTGGGTGAAATTATTGTAGGTGATGATTTGGACATTATATTAGATCTTAAAACATTATTTTACTGGCAAGTCCCCACTTTCTTATTCTGCAATCTATAAACTAAAGTTAAGATTCACCCTATTGAAGCTTGTGGACCTATAGTAGAAAAGGACTGAGCTTTCTATTCAATAATACATAATTCCCTAAACTAAATTGATTTAATTTTCATTTCCTAAACTGTTCTAGAGGCTAAACCTCAAAATCTGGTCTGATAATTCTCTTGTTTATGTTAGCTTTTCCCTACCTGCTATTCCAAGACCCCCTTCACTTTTGATGCCACAACAGGATGTGGGGGTTTGTGGGGGCACATATAGGTATCTGGAAGCCCCCTTTATACAAAAGGACCCCTTACATATTGCCAAAAGAGTTGGGCTAGGTTCACACTATTGCAAATTGGATGCAGTTTTCCCCACAACCAATTTGCATGTCAGTGGAGCCAGTTCACATAGCTCTGGAATGGCTGCAGAGTGAATTGCACAGGAGTCCTGGTTATCTTCTGGTCCATTTCAGGTCTGAAATCAGCCAAAAATTCGGACCAAAATTGGACCTGAAACAGTGAACAGGGACGCACCGGGTCCCTGCTGTGAGCCGTTTCACACGGCAGTGTGAACCCAGCCTTAAAGGCAAATTAGAACATGCACACTGCTTTTTTTAAAAACTGTAAACAATGCTGCCTGATGTAAATCCATTGTCAGTCACATTGTTCAGTGATGTTTATCCATTGTCTATAATAATGACAGATCCCTGCTGCTGATGGAATTTAAATGACAGCCCCGGGAATTCTGGGAGATGGCATTGACCAAATATGGTCATGATCATATTTGGTAAATTATATTGCTATGGATCCCTGGCTGCTTTGTTTAAATCCAGCAGCCAATGATTTGGGTCAATTACCTTTCCACATATGGCCGGTTTGTTCAGCAGTTCACTGAACCTCATACATAGGTACAACCTTAACCCAAATCTGATCCCTACTGCCAAGCAACCAAACCTGCTGGTCTCAAAATATATATAACTTCCAGCACTACTTTAGCATAAATATAAAAGTGAACCGTATGATGCAGGAGTACATTATTATATATATATATAGATATCGGGCCCTCAGCTTTCTTCAGCTGTGTTTACATTCCAGATGTCACTTACCTGAGAGGAAACTGAAATGACATGGCTGGTATCTCCAGCCCAGACCCCACTGGAAGTGAAACAGAGGGCACCTAGGGACAAGAGGAACATGAATGAAGATCGAAGGAGTTGCAGAAGGAGATGCGGTTCCAAGGGAACAGGAGAACCATCAGATCAGGAACAGTAACCATGCACAGTAGTCCGGCCGAGGTTAAATAAGCACTCTCCTTGCACTGCAGGGCCAGGACGTGTGGCTAGTAAGAGATCTCAGCAGAATTGCAGCAGAAACACTCAGCGGGGCACAGAACTACAACAGCAGATAGCCAGGCAGACACTCAAATGGGTTGAGAAGCCAGGATCAGAGACAGAAGAGTGGCCACAGTATTAGCCAGGGTCTTCAACAGGCAGGCAGCGAGGTACTTAATCATGAGCAGAGCCAAAGTCAGAAACAAGCAACAAGACAAAATCGGGTTCCGAGATCAGGTCAGGAGTAGGCCGGGTCAGCAAACAAGGGAACACACTGGAAGTACGCAAGACACAGGGAACTGGTTAAGACCAGTCAGCACTTGAGCACAAGCAGGAGCATCCTTAAATAGTCCCTTTGGCACCAACAATTTCCAAGTTTTGCCTCCCATATACTTCAGTAGGGTTCTACAATCACTTAGCACAAAAAATCAGAATAAAACTAAAGACAAAGTATTGGAACTATTGTTAATGAAGCAATTGTATCTCAGTAGCTGTGCTGTGTTTTATAACATAGATGGTTCATTTTTTTATCCCCCCAGCCGCTATTTAAATGGAATGTCTGACATCCCTGGTAAGCCTCCAACTCTGATGATGCCTATTGAAGATAGTGAAGAAAAATGAATTTGGTGGAGCTTCTTGCTTTTTACCTAATAAACCCAGAGTGATTTTAAATACTACACCATGAGCTCTGCACTGTGTTCTTTTGCTCTATTCCTAATATCTGCTGAACCGGATCACTGGATGGGATATCATAGCTGTGTGACAGCCAAGTGCATGTTGATCTCACTATATTAAGATCTTTTGATCAAGTAAGAAGCTGTGGAGAACTGGGGATATGCACTAAACACACGTGTTGGAGTTTGCAGTGGTGCACTTTTGGTGCTTCATATTTTCACATTGGATAACCTGAGGGGACTATTGATTTATCAAGTGAATTTGAATATTTATGGACTTAAAGTAGAATTATAGGCAAAATGTTTTTTTCTTTTTGGATACAGTAAGGGAGGGTTATAGCCCCTGTCAGATTTTCTTTCAACATCTGGGTTCCATTGCAGAGATTTCCCTTCATGTTCTGTCCCACAGCCAATCAGCGAGTGACAGGAAATCCATGAAAATTAAGTAAATTCTTTGGGGACCCCTAGATCACCTGGACTAGTGTCCCCATTGGAAGATTTCTCCTCTATTACTTTTCTAGGAGCAACTCAAAATTTGGGATTTTCTTTTACTTTCACTTTTAATAATGGTAAAACAGGACAAATAGAGAGGATGAATCTCCCTAAAGAGGGTGCAGGAAGCAATAAACATGACCGGTGTTCTAATCCCTCTCCACTCTATCCAAAACTAAAAAAAAAAGTTTTGCCTTTAGTTATATTGTAATGCTCATGTACTGTATATGTATATGATTTTGCACTCTGTTTTTCATCATTAGTGTGGTACATTTGTACATGCCCCCTCTGTGTATGACCGGCACCTTTAACGTATCTAATTTCTAAATGTAAAATAATGCATCTAGGGAAAAAGAATCCGCTTAGAGAGTACAGCATTGGGGGTACAGTGTTAGCCAGCACTACAGAAGAAAAAGATTTGTGGGTGCTTATTTCAGATGATTGCAAAATGAGCAAACAGTGTGACCAGGCAGTGGGAAAAGCAAATAGAATTCTGGGATGTATCAGTAGAGGGATCACCAGCAGGAGGAAGGAGGTTCTGATTCCTCTATATAGATCTTTAGTGAGACCTCACTTAGAGTACTGTGTCCAGTTCTGGAGACCACACTTACAAAAAGATATTGATAAGATAGAACGAGTTCAGAGACGGGTAACAAAAACGGTGAAAGGTCTGGGGGATAAAACATATCAAGAGCGACTTCAGGAACTTAATATGTACAGTCTGGAGGAAAGAAGGGAGAGGGGAGACATGATTGAAACCTTTAAATACATTAAGGGGGTGAATAAGGTTCAGGAGGGCAGTCTTTTCAATATAAAACCAAAATCAAGAACACGGGGACATGACCTCAAACTAACTGGGGGGAAGTTCAAAACTAATTTTAGAAAGTATTCTTTTACTGAAAGGGTGGTTCATGATTGGAATAAACTACCAACAGAGTTTGTGAGACAGTCAACAGTAAATGGCTTCAAACATGCTTGGGATAAACATAAATCTATAGTCAGACAACATGGTTAATGTAAAAAAAAAAAAAAAAAAATGAAATAAATAAATAAATAAAAAGGGGCAGACTCGATGGACTACTCAGTCTTTTTCTGCCGTCACTTTTCTATGTTTCTATGTATCTAGTTCACCATTACCAAGATCCATATTTTAACACCATTAATATTAGCATATTTCATAATTTCCAAAAATGAGATTATCTTTTCAAAAAGTGATCACTTTGGTGGTTTGATTACTGTGCTGGCATTTTTATTTTATAAGCTTTGCAACGGTAAGTAAGAACAACATTTTCTTTATATAGTAAAACATAAAAATACAGTGGTTATCACCAGCAAAAAAGCATTACCAGTCTAAAAAAAGATACAAAATTAATTTGGATACTAGGCCCGCAAATTGTACCCAGGGCAACTAATTCATTTCTAGTGTTGAAATATTTATCTTGTATCTTGTGAACAGTCTAAAAAGGTCAGTTGTACCATGTTTCCTAGCAGCCTGTAATATTGTTTCAGCCTCTAATAAAATGCTATTAGTCTCTTGTAGCAGTCTCTTGATTATCATCCTTACTTTTATTAGTGAGTGCGGTGTGAGTGGATATTGTGGCTGGTTTCTTGGTCTAGGTCCATCAATGTCATCAAAAGCTCCTGTAAGGGACCCTCTCAGACTGATTCCTATCCCTATGACATTAGGCCATACAGGTTATGCAAATACTAAGAGATATGTATCAAATGTCCATACTTTATTGCTGCTAACATTATGAGAATGTTTATGGAACACATTACAATTTTTAAAAAAAGGAAAATACATACCATGTAGGCATTACTGTACTGAGAAGTGCTGGTTTTGAAACATATTCTCTAAAATGAAACACACAGATTCAAGTGTCAGTTTACAAATGATAGGATGCAGTACAATAATAAAGCAAGTACACATACATATGCATATACACTCATGCACATGTACATTTATCGGAGTAAGCGTATAGGGAGAGAATAGTCTAAGGCAGATAAAATAACACTTTATATTTAGTCATGTGATGACTAATATATTGTGCTAGCTTGCCCCAGAGTTTGGAAAAAAGGTAACAGCTCCACTTCTGTACTTGTCCTTGGAGTCACCGTTGGAAGTTAGTTTGTAATAAATAATATTCGAGGAAGATGTACTATAGATAGCAAGGGAAGCAATAAGAAGATTCCAAGTTGTTCATATCATTCCAAATACAAAATTGAGCTGTTCTGAAGCTGCCTTTGGGTATTGGTTTCTATAATGTTGTGCTAACTTAATTTATTACATTTCTTACGTACGGAGCCGAAATTCCAGGCTTATCTCAGTTATTCAAAATTGTCAAATTTTAGCTTTCAGCTAAAGAAACTATACAGTCTTTTCCTTTTTCAAACATAAATAAATTAATTTTCATTCTGCCGACCTAGTAATTTACCCTTATATTTTGCTGTTCAAGGGTGTGTAGCAAATCAGTCTGTTATTTAGCAAAATAATAAATAAAACAGCATCTTTTACAGGAGCTACTTTAAGCAATGCAAAGTTAATATCTTGCAAAATAGATATAATGTAATGAAATCATGCTTTCAAACCATAAGGAATAACAAGCATGAGGAATGGATAAGTGTTGTGCAGAGTAATCTATTTCTTCATATATTAAAATGAGCATGCTCTTTAAAGGAATGTTTATCATATTTATTTTGATTTGGATTAAGAAGTTGTATATGATGCATGAAGATGAAAAAAAAACACACACATACAAAATCCTCAGATTAAAGATTTGGTGAACCAGGATCATGCAGATTCAACAGACATAACAATACACAAACTTTTAGAGCTTAATATAAAAAGTTGCTGAAATTTCCATTTCTTGGTAGCTATCAGTGGGTTTCCCATGCTTCCTGTATGTCATTTTATTTTTTATCTGTGCCTTTCATTCCTATTCTAAGCCAAGGAAGTGGATTTGTGGCATTATGTGCATGCCCATGTACAGTAAATGTATTTGTGGATCAAGGCAGTTGGTATTCTCTGAGTATTCTGGTACTGGATAGTTCCTCTTATTGTTTCTCAGTGACATCATTAGTCACAGTGTGCTGCGGGCTGGTTTGCTCTCAAACAGTGCCATTACATCTTCATCTATTACACTGCGAGGAATGCTTTACAACAGCTTTTGTACAGTTGGAGCAACAGGTTTTTTTCAAGGAAGATTTAACCCATGTGAATAAAAGGCAACCATTGAAAGTACCCTAGCGATGTTTAGGGACTGTTTATACAGTCAGGTCCATAAATATTAGGACATTGACACAATTCTAATCTTTTTGGCTCTATTCACGACCACAATGGATTTGAAATGAAATGAACAAGATTTGCTTTAGCTGCAGACTTTCAGCGTTAATTTGAATGTATTTACATTCAAATCAGGTGAACGGTGTAGGAATTACAATAGTTTGTATATGTGCCTCCCACTTTTTAAGGGACCAAAAGTAATGGGACAGATTAACAATCATAAATCAAACTTTCACTTTTTAATACTTGGTTGCAAATCCTTTGTAGTCAATTACAGCCTGAAGTCGGGGGGCGTGTCCAGACGAGCTGAGGAGCGGATGCTTGCCTCTTAAGCTCCGCCTTAGTGCGGACAATCTAGAGGAATCCTCACTGGATATTCAAGGGTGAGACCTTTCACTACCCTAGGCCTACTCCCCAGCCCATCAGCTACAAATCAAGCCGGGTATCGGGTGGATTGGTTACATTGGGCAGCACTGGCCCAAAATCGAGGCCCCGGCTTTTGAGGCCTACTGAGTCCGGGCCGAACGGCGGTGAAAACGGGACTCCTACACATCATCTGCCCCCATCCACCCTACAGTTCATCCCTGGGGCCCACAACACAGCATTCCAGAGACTCATCCGATTTTTGTGCGGATCGGACGTCCGCTTGGGAGAAAATCTAGGCAGAGGCTTGGTGCGGCCTTGTCGGAACGGCCGTTCCGGACCCCATCCCTCTTCTCCCGCACCATCCGGCCCTACAGCACCCACCTGGGGGAAATCTAGAGACACTGACCACCACTACCCTCCTTACCGGGGACCCTAAACTCCAGCATCAATAGCGGCTCGGACTGAGGCCTACATAGGCCTAACGCGGCTGCCGCTAATCCATCTGCGGCCTACATAGCACAAGTCCTGGAGCTAGGGGACTAAGTGCGGGTCCAGGACTGGGTCAGTACCCTCAGAGGGCTTAAGGGGACTGTCTGTTGTGGAATTCATAAAATTATTGGAGACTGCATTAAAAAGTCCGGCGGCCATCTTGGTACACCCAGGGCTGCTCTAACACTATCTTGTAACACCAGCAAATCTTAGCCGCAACTGCACTGATAAACCCAACCCTAACAAACGAATTCAGGAGATTCATCCTGCTAGTAAAGAGCCCAACAGTAAGCGACAACTGTTAAGCTATCTAAGTACACCCAGGGAGCATAGTCTCCGCATGGCGCTGTGAGGACTTATGCAGTGAGAGCTCCGTTCCATAGCAGGCCTGTTTTCCTCTGACAATGCCATCCAAAGGCCCTAACGCTCGTGTCAACTCCAGTAAGAAGTCGGGGAAGGGCTCGGCAGCAAAACTGGCCACCTCAGGTTCAATTCAACGCTTCCTCGCCACAGAACAGCTTGAATCTACAACACCGCGCAGCAAGGCTAAAGCCTCGCGGCCGAGTCACTCCCCTTCTGCTCACACAGCCTCCTCCCGCGGCTGCTGGCCGGCTTCCTCCCAGGGCTCGGAACTGATGGAGGACCCAGGTTCCCCAGCAGGGTCTGACATGGTATCCCTATTAAGTGGGCTCAAAGGGGAAATTGCAGGCATGTTCCGTAGCTTTGAAAAAGCCTTGAAAAAAGAATTTACGGCCGTGCAAACGGAGATGGTGCACCTGCTCACACGTGTGGAAGAGACAGAGAAGCGACAATAAATACAAGACGAGGCAATCAGGGAGCTGCAGAGCACGGTAACCAGACTTGCAATTGCTCACCGTGCCACCTTATATAAATTGTAAGATATCGAAAACAGAAATCACAGGAACAATCTGCGCATCAGGGGGCTCCCTGAAACAACTAAGGATGATGACCTGGAACCCACGATCCGTGGCATTCTAAATACCGTCATGGGTAAGCCGGTGACCGAGACTCTGCGCTTCGACAGGGTACACCTGCGCCCCCGCAACCTTAACACAGACTTGCCGAAGGATGTGATATGCCGTCTTCACTACTATGAGGAGAAAAATCCCATCATGGTCAAGCTCCGGGGCTCCTCTGACATAGACTTTGATGGCGCTAAATTAACCATCTACCCTGACCTCTCAAAGGAAACCCTGGAAAGACGACGTGCGCTTCGGCCCCTATTAGGCCAGATACGGTCGAACGGCGCGACATATAGATGGGGCTTTCCAGCGTGTCTGATTGCCACTAAAAATGGCCGTTCCTCTATATTACGGTTTCCTGAAGATCTTCCAACATTTCTGAAAGACCTCAACATGACTCACATGGAGCTACCAGGGTGGCAGGATCAAATCCCCTCCTTTCAACCCATACCTGAATCCTACGGTCGCCGGACCACCTCTAAAAGGAAGCGTAACGCAACCCCAGGATCATCTTCAAGGAAAAATGGGTGAGATCTTCCCTGCTTTGCTTTTCAAGCTTCACGTTAATGCTTTTCTATTTCTCAAACTGACTGGGCCCTTTAGCACTTCAAGGCACAGCTGGGACACTCATTCTGTTGGCTTTCACCCTTCCTTCCCCCTGGGGCCCCCGCCCTCTTGGGTGGGAGGAATATGACTATGGCTACATAGCCACCCAGCTACATTGATCCTCAACAAACACATATGAGGCCCATTATACTCTAGTTAAATACATATATGTTACCCAGTTTTAACTTTATTGGTACGGTTCTCTCCTTCTTCCTTACTCAAGCATTCATATAATATATCTTCCTCTTTGTCAGAGGTATTTTGTCAAATATATTGTTATGTAAATGGATTATAAAATAAGCCGTTAAAGGCCTTGCTAATAGGACGTCTCTCACTTGATGCGTTACGTGCAACTGCTCTCAGTGACAGGCCCCCTCCCCTTGGGGTCAGCGGGGGCGGGAGGTAGGGGACCACCGGTGGCGTACGCACCGCCTGGGGGTCTCCTGCTGGCCCGGCCTCGCCCTCCCTTACGGGATCACCGCAGTGAAATGCGCGACTTTTCAACAACCCGTGAATTTGCTTTGTATTACTTACATGTTTTACATTGTTTTGTTCCTGAAGCATATTGTTTCTCTTGTCTTTCTCCTATTCTTTTCTACTCTACTTCTTTTACTAATTTTTGTTCTTCCCAGCAGGGCTGGTTGAATGACCCATTTGGAGACACACCGCTATCCCCATGACTAACTTAAATGTGCTCACATATAATGTAAGAGGGCTAAATGTGGCTGCGAAAAGACATCAGGACTTGAGGGAGCTAAAAAGAGCATCCTGCTCTATAGCATTTCTACAGGAAACTCACCTGACTCACACCACCAACGTTAAGCTCCTCTCCCCGCATTTTCCTCTATGGTACTATAGTCTTTCAGACACCAATAAGGCCAAGGGAGTTGCCATCGGGTTCAGCAGGTGTGTCTCCTTCCGTCTCACTACAATGGATGCGGATGATCATGGTAGATACCTTTTCCTACATGGGTTCATAGGTAATGTTCCATGTACTCTAGCTAATATCTATTCCCCAAATGTAAACCAACCTGCCTTTCTATCCCAGGTATTGACGAGGCTAGCCGACTTTGCAGAGGGATTGACCATACTACCTGGAGACATTAATATGCCCCTCGATCCCATTATGGACACCTCATCGGGCAGGTCCTCGATACCCTTTAAACGTCTATCTCATATCAAAAAAAGACTCCATGACTCCCAACTCATGGATGTCTGGCGAATACTACACCCTAAAGAAAGGGACTATTCATATTTCTCTAAAACTCATAACTAGAGTTGAGCAAACGCAAACTGTAAAGTTCGGGTCCGTACCGAACTTTTGGGTGTCCGGGACCCGGACCCGAACCTGGACTTTTCAAAAAAAGTCCGGGTTCGGGTCCGGGGTTCTGGTATTTTATTCCATAAGCGGTCTGTAGGTACTCAACCCTCAGTACCTCAGAAAAAAAC
>BLSH010174206.1:105101-119987 GCA_018402905.1 Glandirana rugosa | reverse complement strand
GGTGTCCGGGGTTCTGGTATTTTATTCCATGTGTTGAAAAGCTGCCAAGGGCAGCCAATCAACAAGTGTTTCACTGGTTTTCCCTAGAAGCCATCACAGCCATGCCTACTAATGGCATGGCTGTGATTGGACAGTGCACCATGTGACCCAGCCTCTATATGGGGCTGGAGTCACCGTGCTGCATGTCATATGCTCTCAGGATAGTTTAGGGAGAGGATGCTGCTGGCTCTGTGAGGGACAGATTGCAGAACATCTAATCCTGCTTTACTGAATGATCTGATTGTGGACTAGGGAGAGATACTAGTACTGGTGCTTTGAGGGACAGATTGCACACCTCATCCTGCTGCACAGAACGATCTGACTGGACTAGGTAGAGTCTGTTGCTTTAAGGGAAAGATTATTCTTCTAAAATCATCATCAAGTTGTACAGGGAAAGGTTCCAGCTGTTGCTTTAAGGGAAAGATTAGTGTTCTAAAATCATCATCAAGTTGTACAGGGAAAGGTCCCAGCTGTTGCTTTAAGGTAGTGGTTCTCAACTCCGGTCCTTGGGACCCACTAACAGGCCAGGTTTGCAGGATAAATGAAATACATCACAGGTGATAATCATTTGCTGTTCAATGATTACAGTATTCTAGTCTGCATCTCCCCAAGGCAATACTTAAAATCTGGCCTGTTAGTGGGTCCCGAGGACCGGAGTTGAGAACCACTGCTTTAAGGGAAAGATTAGTGTTCTAAAATCATCTCCAAGTTGTACAGAGAAAGGTTTCAGCTGTTGCTTTAAGGGAAAGATTATTGTTCTAAAATCATCTTCAAAGTGTGTGGGAAAAGCCTATTGCAGGGGCATAGAGCCATATTACTGTTCTAAAATCATCTTCAAAATGTGTGGGAAAAGCCTGTTTCAGCCGCATGAAGCCATATTAGTGTTCTAAAATCATCTTCAAAGTGTGTGGGAAAACCCTGTTTCAGCCGCATGAAGCCATATTAGTGTTCTAAAATCATCTTCAAAGTGTGTGTTAAAACCCTGTTTCAGCCGCATGAAGCCATATTAGTGTTCTAAAATCATCTTCATAGTGTGTGGGAAAACCCTGTTTCAGCCGCATGAAGCCATATTAGTGTTCTAAAATCACATTCAAAGTGTGTGGGAAAACCCTGTTTCAGCCGCATGGAGCCATATTAGTGTTCTAAAATCATCTTCACGGTGTGTGGGAAAAGCCTGTTTCAGCCGCATGGAGCCATATTAGTGTTCTAAAATCATCTGAATTTACTGAAGATGATTTTAGAACACTAATATGGCTCCATGCGGCTGAAACAGGCATTTCCCACACACTTTGAAGATGATTTTAGAACACTAATATGGCTTCATGCAGCTGAAACAGGGTTTTCCCACACACTTTGAAGATTATTTTAGAACACTAATATGGCTTCATGCGGCTGAAACAGGGTTTCCACACACTATGAAGATGATTTTAGAACACTAATATGGCTACATGCGGCTGAAACAGGGTTTTCCCACACACTTTGAAGATGATTTTAGAACACTAATATGGCTGAAACAGGGTTTTCCCACACACTTTGAAGATGATTTTAGAACATTAATATGGCTCCATGCGGCTGAAACAGGGTTTTCCCACACACTTTGAAGATGATTTTAGAACAATAATCTTTCCCTTAAAGCAACAGTTGGAGGCTTTCCCTGTACAATCTAAAATCATCCCTTAGTTCTATAGGGAGAGGTTCCTACTGTTGCTTGAAAGGAACAGATTATTGTTTCTTGCACAAAATTAAAAAGTGCATCTACATTGCTGGTTTAAAAAAAAACAAAAAAATTCCAAAAATAAAAAAAAACAGTGTTGGCTACCTCCTCCTCCTCCACCGCCACTTTCACCGCCTCCTCAACCTCCAACTCCACATCCACCTCCATTTTTGATTTTTTTATGTGATTTTACGTCCCTATCCCCATTTCTTTGTAGGGCACTTGTCCGACCCTTACCCCCATTTTCCTTCCTTTTGCAGACCTCTAGGATTTTCCAGGACTTTGTTACAGCCATTTTCGTGCCTAAAAGTTCGGGTCGCCATTGATTTCAATGGGGTTCGGGGTCCGGGTCAAAGTTCGGGTCAAGTCCCGACTTTGTCCCGAATTTCGGCCGAACCAGCAGAACCCGAACTTCCATAGGTTCGATCAACTCTACTCACAACGCATACTCCCGCATAGAAAATATCTTTATAGACCATTTCCATCTTCCACTACTACGCTCGGCCTCTATAGGCACAACAACACTATCTGTCCATGCCCCTGTGACAGCTCGGCTGTCTCTCCCCTCACTCCCTATACATATGAACAACTGGAAACTAAACGAATCACTGTTATCTAATCCAGTGGATACAGCCCTCATTACCAAAAAGATAGAGCTATTTTTCAAAGAAAATGTCAAACAGGGATCCCCCCAATCATTGGTCTGGGAAGCCCATAAAGCCACTATTAGGGGAGTGCTCATAGAATTGGGGGCTAGGAAAAAAAGGGAACACAACACGGAGCTCAGGGACAAGCTGCAACAGGTCACTGATCTGGAACGACAACACAAATTATCCCTTCACGCATCACATCTGGCGGAGCTCATTCTGCAACGAGAAGAACTTAGAAATCTCCTACAAGCTGACATGAACAGGAAATACTACTTGGGGGCCCAAAAAATAGTGGGTAATAAGCCTGGTAAACAACTCGCACACTCCCTTCATGCCAAGAAAACGGCAAATTTTATATGTAAAATTAAACTTCCAGGTGGAGAGATGGCACAACTCACGACAAATCGCTGACACTTTTAGAGACTTTTACTCAGATCTGTATAATGTGAAGGGTGACTTGGGCCATCTCCCCCCCGGAAATAGGTACAAAAATATCCTTGACTTCCTCGGCAATTCACAGACGCCAACACTACCTTCTGAGGTACTTAAGGCTCTGGAATTAGATTTTAAATTAGAAGAATCCCAGCTAGCCTTAAAAGCAATGCCATCGGGGAAAGTCCCTGGTCCAGATGGGTTTACCGCTTCCTATTATAAAAAATTCAGTGAGGTTCTATTGCCTAGATTAACTAACTACACCAACTCCACAACTGTATCTTCAGCCCTCCGCCCGGAATCACTCATGGCACACATCACAGTACTGCCCAAACCTAATAAAGATCCCATGAACTGCGGGAGCTATCGCCCCATTTCATTATTAAACGTGGATATGAAGCTTCTAGCCAAGGTATTGGCTAACAGACTGCTTCCCCTTTTACCTAAATGGGTCTCGGCGGATCAATCAGGATTCATACCAGGAAGGGAAGCCAGGGATAATGCATTGCGTACCCTTTCCCTGATTCACTTTGTCTGTAGAAATGCCCAGCCCACCCTTCTCTTATCTACTGATGCCGAAAAGGCATTTGATAGGGTGGACTGGACCTATCTTCGCTTGACTCTACAACACTTTGGGCTCGCCCCCCGGATGTTGGACTATGTATGTTCACCCTGACCCGCTATGTACTCCTGCCCGACGGCGCGGGTCAGGGTGAACGGGGTTCTGAGTGAGCCCTTTGCATTAGGGAAAGGCACTAGACAGGGGTGCCCATTGTCGCCCCTGTTGTTTGCCATATCCCTAGAACCATTCCTAGCCTCTATCATAAGCAACCCCAACATTCATGGGATAACTGTAGGCCACAAATCACATAAATATGCGGCATATGCAGATGACATCCTCTTCTATATTCAACATCCCCGCATTTCTTTACCTAACCTCATGTCAGCTCTACAAGAATTTCAAGCTTTGTCCAATTTTAAAATTAATATGACTAAATCGGAAATCCTAAACATGAATATTCAATGGTCTCATCGCTAAAACCAAACCTACCGTTCCGCTGGCAATCGGCAACCCTAAAATACCTGGGTATCCATTTGACCCCTCATCTCCATTTCCTGTTCAGATGTAATTACATTCCCCTGCTGAATACCATTAAAAAAGATCCTGGTCATACCTCTCTCACTCCTGGCTGGGGAAGACAGCAGTGATTAAGATGAATATCCTCCCTCGTATTCTTTTCCTATTCCAGATGATACCAATGGGGATTCCACCTGTTTTTTTTACAGCACTTCAAACCATGATCTCCCACTTCATTTGGGGGGGCAGACGCCCCAGAATCTCCAGAGCCACTCTCTTCTGCTCTAAGGGATCTGGGGGTCTGGCCCTACCAGTCTTGAAAATGTATTATCATGCTATTGTCCTAGGTAGAGTTTCAGATTGGAAATACCAGAGAGATAGTAAAATATGGGTCAGACTAGAATATGAACTGAGTGGTACAGCATTGGATGGCATTCCTTGGATCCCTCCCAGGTACAGATCTCTTTCACCTTTAGCCTCCCCCTTAACGATCTCCTCGTTATCCTCCTGGGATACGCTACACAAGAAACTTTCCTGGTCTTATAACTTATAATTCCCCCTTATGCCATTAACGAACAATGACTATTTCCTTCCAGGCAAACTGGATAAGGGATTTAATACATGGTCCTCCGACGGCTGTCTCTGCTTACACCACATCCTTCAAACCAACTCTCTTAAACCTTTACAATCTATTGTTGGCTCATGATCGAACATCTTCTTGGAACGATGGAGGTACTCACAGCTTAAGCAGTTTGTTCAATCTCTACCACAACCATTAAGAACTGTCCGAGAGCTAACAGCCATCGAGGCCATCTTTCTCCCAAAGGAACCTCCGTTACACGTAATATCACAATTTTATAAGGCTCTCATCTCCCTACAATATCCCGGCTACCCGGAATACCTGGACCGCTGGGAAACTGAGCTAAGCACCTCACTAACAGATACCCAAAAGGACAAAATATTGTCCCTCACCCACACTTCCTCCATTTCCTCAAAAACGGCTGAGTCAAACTATAAACTGCTTGCAAGGTGGTATTACACACCAACTAAAATGCACCATATTTCTCCTACCAACCGTGCTCTATGCTGGAGGAACTGTGGTCAAGTGGCCTCACATGCGCATATATGGTGGCATTGCCCACTCATCCAGCCCTACTGGTCAGAAATCATCAGCCTCATCCACTTAATCATGGGATTCATTCTCTCACTGGAGCCTTGGACTATACTCTTTCACAATACCGCAGAAACTATTGGTCAATATAAACGTTCCATGACCCCACACCTTCTTAACGCGGCTAAGTCCCTTATTCCTCTTATGTGGAACAAACCGCAAACACCCTCTAGCAAATTATGGTTACAGAAGGTGAATGACTTGTGCTATATGGAGGAACTTACATACCTGTCGAGAGGGGAATCTGGCAAACATACCAAAATATGGGCCTCATGGTTCGAATTTAAGACCACAAGCACCTACAAGGATACTATCTCATCCCCTGGCCCAGAGTTGATGGGGGGTTCCCCCCGCATCTGTGCCAACCACTCTCCCTATACATTAGGCCCTTAGCATTAGCATTAGCAGTGTGTCACATTGTATATTCAACTATAAGCACTGTTTATGATAGTTGTCTCAAAGTCTTTCACCCTATGTCAGCTGGGAACCTCTTGTTCTACCTTCTAATTTCCCTTTCTATATGTCTCCTCCTTCTCATTATTCTATCCTCTCTTCTCTACCTCCTTAACTCTCTTCTCTGTCTCTGAATTATTATTTTGATTTCCCTTTTTTTTGTAAAATGCAAAGGTGGTTCATCAAGGACTCAAAGTTATAATAGGCTATAGATCAACTGTAGGTGATCTGACCATTGTATAGCCGCAATTAACATTCTCTGTTGACCGATGTGGTGTCACAATACAGAAGACATTTTATGGAGGGGGTGGCTTCACCCCCGCCCAGCACAGTTAGCTCCCGGTTGCGGTGCCAGCAGGGGGGACCCTCCTGCTCTTCTGAATGCCGTGTAGGATTGATTTGATTGGCAGCAAACAAAGATGGTTCACCGGGGTTCTGTAGTGCCAAGAAATGCTGGATACCGGACAAGTAAATCTTGATAGTATTCAGAGACAGAGCAAGCTGCACATGACAATATGATATGAAGGATAAGACCAGCTTGACGTCACCTGCCTTTGCACCAGGGCATGTGGCTAGAAACTTACAGTAGGCAGTCCAGTGATAGGTCTTCAGTGTATTGTAGGATAACGAGTTGTTAATAACCTGGGTAGCGTTGAAAAGATGTGCCTTCAATCCATCATTAGTTGAGACCAAGGTGGGATAGGAGTGGATGTTGGGTTGGCTTGGGATTCTGCTGGAAGAAAGAAGTAAGGTTGAAACGGGACAGTGTGTCTGCTGCACTGTTGCATATGCCTGGAATACGCGTACAAAGAACATTGAATTGGTGATGTAGTGCCAACTGAACCAGCCTGCGTAGGAAGGACATTATGGAGAGCGACTTGGACCTGCCTTTATTGACAATGTCGGTCGTAGCCTGATTATCTGTGGTGAAGACCGCCGTTTGCCCTGACCAGGTGTGGCCCCAGACCTGCGCCGCTGCCATTGGATACAGTTCGAAGAGTGAGGATGATTGAATGGACCTGGGAATCAGGAGGATCTCTGGATCTCTGGAGGCCAAGGTCCCGCCAACCAATGATGGCCAAAAATAGCAGCGAATCCTGTGGAGGCAGCGGCGTCTGTAACTATCTGAGGTGACAGAGCTGACGCTGATGGAATGAACATTGAAATGCCATTCCAACTTGCCAGGAACTCATCCCACATTGTTAAATCTGCTATCGCTGTGGGGTCTAGTTTGAGAACATGATCTGGATTTTGTACCTGCGAGAGGAACACCAAGAGACGTGAAACAAAAGTTGAGCATTCCTAACAAAGATTGTAGCTGTCTCCTGGTGCACCCTCGCAAAAGAGTAAAATCGTGAATAACAGACCTAATATGGGCAAGTTTGTCAGAAGGCAGGCTGACCTGCATGGCACGTGTGCCCAGAATGACGCCTAGGAAGGTGATGGAGTGAGACGGACCTTCCACTTTCTGCTCAGCTATGGGCACATTGAGGTTACTAAATACCACTCTTAACCTGTCTAGATCTACTGGGGTTTTGCCTGGCTGTTGGATGAGCAGAAAATCATCCAGGTAATGAATTACCATCTGGCACTGGGCTTGGTGCGTCAGGATCCAGGTAAGAGACTGGGCGAAGACATCAAAGAGCCATGGGCTGCTTTTGGAGCTGAAAGTCAGCTTGGTGGCAAAATAATAAGAATCCTTCCATTTGATGCCATGCCACCGCCAAAGGGATAGTTTGATAGGCAGGAGTTTAAATGTGTCCGAAATATCTGCTTTAGACAACCATGCACCAACACCTATTTTAATAATTGCATGGATGGCCGAGTCAACAGATGCATATTTTAAGGAGAATTCCTCAAGAAGGAATTAGGGAATTCAGACTTGGAATGTGGGGAAGTATGAGGCGCAGACAAGACCATTGGACATACACTCGGCTTAGTGAGGCTTTGTTCATTTTTTTCAGCTGACATGCGACCTTCGGATGCACCCTATGGCATAATGTACAGACATGGAGTAGCCGGAACTGGCTATAGGTGCATCCGCCATGATTGAAGTTGTTGCATATGGCCGCCCCCCCATAAACAGGACAGGCCATCCCACCTGGCATGATGGAGTGGGATGTGGCAAGCCCTGACCGATGCCAGAGGTGGATGGAAAATTGAGGGCTGACCCGTGGCTGTATTGGAGCACCAGTTCGCTGTATGAGCAGAGGACTGGCAGATAGCGCAGAGTGGGGAGCG
Source organism: Glandirana rugosa (assembly GCA_018402905.1). Classification (NCBI taxonomy): domain Eukaryota; kingdom Metazoa; phylum Chordata; class Amphibia; order Anura; family Ranidae; genus Glandirana; species Glandirana rugosa. The sequence goes on along the minus strand of BLSH010174206.1, from coordinate 112,209 downwards.
AAGCATTGCAAAATGGCAAGAGAACAGTTCTGTGTCCACCATACCCCAATGTGTAGTGGCCTGCAACTGGGCAAGTCTGGCTGCTGCTTTGGCCGAAAAAGACAATGATAATCATAGAATGAATATCCCTCGTACTTGTACCCAAAGTCCACCACTGCATGCAGGTACAAGTCCAACTCTTCCTGTCTGCTGGGGCTGGCTGAGCAAATGACATCTCTAAACATCTCAAAAGCCAAGACAAACTCTGGGACTGTAAGCTTGCGATTGAGCCTGGGGTCTCTGGACTTCACCACCAGTGATACGTCCCCCAGACGTACGATTTGTTCTCAGCCAGATCATGCACTGATATAAGAAGGGAAGCAAGATTGATGTCCTTGCCTTCCAAGATGTCCTTCCTGATGCTGGCCGGGACAAGGTGAGTGGGAAGAATGGTAGGACTTGTCTCTGGTGTACCTGCAGGAGGAGATGTCAGGACCGGGACGGTGGCCGAGTCAGGGAGGGCCATGGCTGGGTATGCTTCCAAAACTGCCACTCTGAACTGGACATTTGAGAAAGCTGAAGATAAGGAAGCCATCAAGGAGTGAAGCTGGGAAATGGCCCCAGAGATAGACTGCAGGGACGCCTGCAGTGTGCTGGGCCTGGCTGCTGCTGATGGCGGAAAGAGCAGCCTGAAGAACTCTGCTTTACTTGCCGTAGCAGGGTAGGGAATGCCCTTGTGCCTCAGCTCCGCTGTGAGTTTGGGGATGGCCCATCCCTTGAGGGATTGCACGCTGCCACTCTCAGAGCCCACTAAGGGTGCAGGGGAGCGGCTGTGATGTCCACACTGCCGGCCTGTGACATAGCTCCGGCTAGAAAACAGGAAACAAGGAGGTGCATGCGTTGAGAGGAGCCGTAGTAGGAGGACAGAGCAGAGTGGTATACAGAAAGGAGAAGCACAGAAATGGAACAACAGCGTAGTTAGAAGCCGGTTTGTGTCCTGATGCAGTGGACTGTAGAGTGGAAATTTAGAAATGCGTGGCAACCGAGATGAGCCTGGAGGTGACTGGCCAGGTAATCGATAACTCAGGTGCCTGTTTGTGCAGCGCACAAACCTGTGGACCAGAGCCCCAGGGTGTACTGGGACAAGAAGCTGAAGTCTGGCACAGCCTATATAAGGATGCTGCGATCTGTAGTCCATGACATGTGCTCAATCTGCTAACGCTTACACTGTCAGTAAGCTCAACTTGTAGTGACCTTGTCTGTGTGGTGAAGGGACGCCCTTCGAAGATAGAGTGGAATGCAAAGACACATGTGACAGCAACTAACGCCCAAAGCATGTCAATTGTGTATGTGAAGTGAACGTTTGGTGAAAGGGTGCGTGTGCTACTCACCTGGCTAGTGTCCTAGTAATGAAGTCCTGGTGGCGACCGAGAACTCTGCTGACCGGAACCTGTAGTAAGGGTGACATGAGGGTTTTTTTTTTTTCAGCTGTCCCACCCCTGTATGCATCTGGCCCTAGTGAAGATACGATCCCTTGTGGGGTTTTTTTTTTACCTGAGAAAAATGATGTCCAACTAGGTGTAGGATGTAACCAGAACGCGACTGATCTAATGACAAATGACAGACAGAAACAGTGAGTGGCCCGATTGTATACCACTGGAGATGTGCTTGTAGCGATTGCAAGAACATGTGCCTGGTAATGTACAACTGTTTGGCACTTGTGATATAGCAAAGTAAATGCGGCTGGATACGTGCTTGCAGTGATTGCAAGATGTATGTGCGTCTCGCATATGAGCTTGCAGCGATTGCAAGATGTATGTGTCTCTTGCCCATATGCTTGCAGTGATTGCAAGATGTATGTGCATCCGGCCACACATCTGCAGCGATTTGCCAGATGTATGTGCATCTGGATATGCTCTGCCGTTGCCACAAGAAGTATGTGTCTGAGTATGCATTTGCAGTGCCCAGCAATCCGTATGCATCTGGATATGCCTTTTGCAGCGATCGTGTGAATTGAATACCACTGGACTATTGCAATTACGGGATGTATGTGCAATCTGGACCCATGTTTGTAGCGATTGCAACATGTATGCGCATCTAGAGGTGCTCTTTCTGTGACTGCAAGATGTGTATGCACCTAGATACAGGCTAGTGGTAATCGCAAGATGTTGGTGCGTTGGTGCGATTGCAGATGTAGGTGCACCCAGATATGCTTGCAATGATTGCAACAGGTCGGTGCACCTGGATATGTGCTTGCAGTGATTGCAGATGTAGGTGCACCCGGATATGCTTGAAATGATTGCAACATGTCGGTGCATCTGGCTATGTGCTTGCAGGTGTATGTGCAGTGATTACAAAGGTATGTGCATCTAGCTATACGTCTGGCAACAATTGAAAAGAAAGCAGCCTCTTGGCTGATAAAACACAAGGATAGCGACCAAATTGAGAATGTAAGCATGACTACGTGGATGCGATAAAGAAGGATCTGAAACACATTGGTAGCCGTATAGAGAAATGAGCCAGCGACATATGCGAGTGATGAATCATGTAATGCAAAAAATGGCAGGGAGCAACAGGCAGCGGCCACTGGGAACCCATCTGCACCTGGGAATCCCCCACTAATTTAAAGACCACAGGCAGTGGTCCCTGGGGGAACCCCCCTGCCTCTGAAACCCCCCTCTGCGAATGGTAATGACTGGAACAGACTGCAGAGACAACTGGGAACCCTCCGGTGGAAGGAAAAATTACTGGGAGATGACAGGCAGTGGCCATTGAGAACCCCCCCTCTGCACCTGGGAACCCCCAGCCCTGTGAATGAAAATGACGATAACAACAGCCGCACTTCGTAACCCTCTGGTGGAATGAAATTGACTGGGGATGACAGGCAGCGACCCCCCCCCCCATTCCCCCTGGATAGTAACGGCCGGGGGACATGAGAAATTTGCAACGCCTGTCTCCAAAACCCCCCCATCCTACCTGCGATGATGAGCCCTGAAATCCAAGCAGAGTTGAGCAGGTAATTGCAAAAAACACAGAAGCTTGAACCGCACAGAGCTTCACAACACAACGTGCTAGCAGAGTCGGCCTGAAGACGTGTATGGCACGCAGGAACCAACAAGGACCAGAGGGGGGGAGCCTACTTAAGTACCCACAGGCTCCTCCCATAAACTCAAGCCACCATGTTGGCTTTCTTATATATAAATATAAATGCATAATGTGTGTGGCAAACAGCTGGAATCTAATGTAGATGCTCTCAACGAAGTTTCAGGGAGCTTTTAGAAAAAAAAGAAAAAGGGGAAAGAGACACAAACATGTTTTTTTCCCATATTTTTGGAAGTTGTCCCTGACATCCTTTGCACATTTTACATTCCATGTTCATCCATACCTGCCAGTTATGTAAGCTAGCATGAAGTACATATACATACGAAGGGATGGTAAGGTGATACTGCAAATGCCTTATGCCTTAAAAAAAAAAAAAAAACTATTAGAAGATATAGGATATAGGAGGAATTATAAGGTCTCAGTTTTGTTTTTTTGACTGTTTTACAGCAGCTGTTTTTAGCTGCAGACTTTTTTTCTACAGTCAATAAACCCTCCATCATGTTATCCTGTGTGTTCATGCACACATAGGATGTTAGCAACTGTTTTTAGCAGTGATGTTTTTGAGCTGTAAAAAAAAACCAAGACCAGTGGGTTCAGAGAGACGTTTTTCAGCTGTAAAAATGTTAAAACACTCAAAAACGCACAAGAACGTGGCTAAACACCGATCCCAAACGTTTTTGGCGTTTTAGATCAATTGAAAAAAAAAAAGTGCTGGCCCCTTAAAAATTGTGAAAAACCACGCAAAAATGCCGTAATATAACGCTAATAACAGCTGAAAAAAATCACTGTTAAGCTACTGACATTTTTACGACTTTTTTTAATGTCCTGTGTGCATGAAGCCTAAGTGTCAGAATTCTGGGTAATCTGAGTACTGCTGGGATAGGAAAGGGTAAGGGTGTGTTTTTATTTGTTAGTTTGCTATCTTACTGCATTTTCCCAAGTATATCAAAGAAGATAAGATGTTTTGAAGGTGAATACTTCTATATGCATCAAATATATCTAGTGTAACAATGGTAGCAGTTCAGTCAGTTCAAATCTAACATGAGCGACACCCATTAAGCAGACACTAAAGTGTCATTTTTTTTTTTTTTAAATAGCAAACATGTCATAATTACCTCCTCTGTGCAGTTGGTTTTGCACAGAGCAGCCCGGATCCTCCTCTTCTCGGGTCCCTCTTTGCTGCTCCTGGCCCCTCCCTCCTATTGAGTGCCCCCTCAAGTAGCAGCTATCTATGGTGGCACCCGAGCCGAGTCACAGCTCCGTGTATCCATTCGGACACAGAGCCCTGACCTGGTCCTGCCCTCTCTCTCCACTGATTGGCTGACTGACTTTGATTGATTCTGTGTCTCAGCCAATCAGGAGGAGAGTTCCAGATTTCTTAGACACACGTGGACATCGCTGGAGAGAGATGGGGCTCAGGTAAGTAATTACGGGGTGCTGGGGAGGCTGCTACACACAGAATTTTTTTTATCTTATGTATAAAATGCATTGGGTTAAAAACCTTCTGCCTTTACCACCACTTTAAGTCAATAACTGCACAGCATCAATAAGTACTAAATTATTTGCCTCTCAGAAACCAAGAAGCATCCAATCTGCAATTATAAATATTTTTTAACCTTACTTTGTGGAACCACCAATGCATATAAAGATTTTTAATGTACCATCATGTTTCTGAACATTTCATTTATTATTGATTTTGGAAAAAACAAATCTTCCATAACTGCGAAGAAAGCATAAATACAAGAAATTCCCGTCTTTGTTCATGACTAGATGGATCATCAATCAGGAAGAACAACTATCCGTGTGACATCTGACTAATAGTTTCATTAATGTACATGATTACCTTTGTTTTATTATGGGAATTACATTACATTTGGGATTTCTGTGTGCACCTGAACAAAGTTTCAGTTAATTGCACTCGTGGATCCCTTCACAGCCAGTAAAACTAATGGCTTCTACAATAATTTCTCACATGCTGTACTGGTAACATAAAAATATATATTTTCAGGTATAATATGAAATAATAAAAAAGAGATTATTTGGATGTGCAATAAGAAGAAATTATTAACAGTAAAAATAGCCAAATGGCAGTTTACAATATGCTAATTAGTTAATCAATTTTTTCACATTTGCTATACTAGTCCATACAAATATTAAAAGTTTCTTGCAATTTTTAGATTTCCCCTCTGCTAATTGATCATAAATTTAGTAAAACCATGTCAGCATTTCAATTAGACCTAAATATCACAGACCAAAAAAATATGTAAATCAGTAGATGGAATTCTATACACATAATAAATTCTCTCCATTTCCATTACATATATAAACAGAGCCCTTCAACACTTGTATGACTTCAAAATCATGCAATTTCCATTCCAATACAACAATACGACTTCATACTACTTAGACACAATTTCAACGCGATTTGGGATCAGTGCGACTTTGTTGCAACTTTGGCACAATGAAAACATACATTGCTTGTGCTTACAAAGTCGTACAGAAATAGTACTGAAATTGCATATATATTATTCAGGTGCGATTTGCATGCGACATTGAGGGTTTAACATTGAGGTCTATGCTACAACTCGCAAAGTCGGACCAAAGTAGTGCAGGCTCTACTTGGAAGTACTTGGAAGCAACTTGAAGTTGTACATATATGAATGGTTGTCATTGGAAATCATGGGGGAATGACTTATCATATGAGTTTGCAGTCCAAAGTCGCAGGACAAGTCGCACAAGTGTGAAAGGTGCCTAAAGCAGAGGTCCTGATAAGGCAAAATATATAAATTCAAAAGCCACTTGCTTATCTGTGCATTTTAGTTTTGTTGCTCTATTTTGAATATTAAATTATTTTCTATGCATAGTACAGCTGGTAGCAGGAAATTAAGTCTGTCTAGAAGAAGTTATTCCATCTGGATTTGCAACGGTTCTTGATCATGTAATTCTGTACACATGGCCATTTATTATGTAACTTTAAGTGAGTTTCTTCAAATAAAAAAAAATTGACATGTTAAAAAACCAACAGTAAGTTGCAATTAAAGCGGAGTTCCACCCAGAATTTTTTTTTTGGCATCCACTCTTTTAATACTAAATAGATGTAACCTTTTGTTTCCTTACTTTCAAACCGCCCAGTAATTATATGTATTTTTACTCACAATTTCGTTTCTCTCACTGCTGGACTTTACCATTCTAGGTGAGGGCATCTGAAGCCCATCCGTAGTCTCCTGGCATCTCTTCCTGAAAGAAGTGCATGGTGGGTAACCATCATGCACTTCTCGATCTCGGTCCGCCTTAAATCGCGTAATTTCCTGTCTGGAAATAACATGATTGTACAGTACAGGGAAGCTCACTGACTCCTGGGAAATCACATCACATCTCCCAGGAGACCAGGTGAAGCAGGAAGTGAGGAGAAGAGCCTAGGACCAAAAAAGGGCAGATTACAAAGACCACCTATCAACAAGCGACTTAGGGTGAGTATAATTTTTTTTCCTTCAAAGGTAAGTCTATATAGGCAAAGGACTTCAATGATGTAAAAAAAAAAAATCTGGGTGGAACTCCGCTTTAAATTTTCAGGTGGTAGTCTTCCAAAGAGATATATAGTACCTGAACTATTCTGGGTCTAAACTTCTCAGGGCAATGTAAACCAGAGTTTTGCAAAATCTCCTCATGTACCATCCCCAAAAGTTGATCACGCAATATAACAAACCCATAATTAAATGCAACATAAGTACATGGATTGGGAAAAAATACTTCTTATCCACAAATTACTGTAATTCCCTCTGACAGAGCCAATATCTTACCAGGGGCTTCAGTTTAAATCTGCTAAATGCACTACAAATGCCTCAAAACAAAAGGTATTCAATGTCTTACAGTTAGCTACAGAGTGTGCTCTCTGTGGGGATCTCTTTGTAGAGGTCTGACATATCCTCTCCTGTATCAGAGCCAGAGTCTGATGGTGGACTTTTAAATTTCGCCTCAAGGTGGGTCTAAAAAAAAAAAATGTAGTAACTTCAGGAAACGGATATAT